>OY856413.1:490442378-491042378 GCA_963693085.1 Alisma plantago-aquatica | reverse complement strand
CTTGTCTGCCACATGCTTTGTTGACCTCATCGAAGTCATAGAGGCTATCCAGGGAGGTGCAGCTCCGTGTGACCTTCCGCCTCCTAAGACCTCCGCTAGGTCTAGCTCCGACGAGAAGGTTTTACTTTTCATGGCAATTTGTATCCTCAATCATCAGTCGAAGAGTCCCCTAGGAGCCGTCGCACACGAAGTCCTGTATTGGCACCTTGTGAGAGTTCTAAGGCTCGACAAGCACTCTCACCTAGGGCTGTGACGGATGGCGGCGCCACAGAAAGGGGGTTTTCTACTTCAGGCCTTTTCTCCTTTACTAACTCATGTAAAAATCTTGATTGAATGTTCCTGGACTCAACTGGGGTGTTTAAAGTTGGAGGGACGCCTGAAGAACGATCTACTGGTGTGTCTTCCTCCTTTGACCTTGATGGCTCGCATGCTATGGAACCCATGAAGTCATGCCTTCCTGGTCCTATCTGCATCTCTGCCCAGACCAGATGGTGTTTTTCACCTGCTCCTATCTTCCCTTAGACTCAACAAAATCATGGTGACTCTATTCTCAACGATGGAGATGGGGTACAGAATGGTGGGTCATTCTCTCTCGTCTATGATTGAAAATGCATCCCAAAAGGGTCGTTATCCAGCTCCATTCTTTTCGGATCTGATGCGCCCAACAGAAACAGATGGAAGGGCATCATTTGATGAGGTGGTCTAGGTTTCTCGCTCATAGATCTTTTTTTCCTATTCTCCCATGATATTTGGAGGTAGGGGATGATATATGTACCCTGTGATCTATGATCTATGGATGGAAAATAGATCCGCATAGGTCACCTTATATCCAAGCCGGTAACATTTACATGTCACATGGATGGCCCCTTAACAACAAACGAATAAGGTTTGGAAGATTATAATATATATATATATATATATATATATATATATATATATATATATATATATATAGATATATATCTGTGTGTGTGTGTGTAAAGTATTCATAACTTCACACTCTTGTATCTTCTATGATATACCTCATAATAATATGCAATTTGAACCATGGATTCTTCATCACATGAAGCCTCTTATAAATGAATTTGAAATCAAAAATCCAACACATGGTCATCTAACTTAACTCCTTGAATACCTCATCGATAGGTGTATGAACCTTAATTGAAATTCAGCTAAACATCAAGTCATGGCCTTACAAGTCCAAAAACATGTGTTATGATCATAACATACCTCAAGTCTCATCAATTGACCACTTGAGTTTGTTGTGACTAAAAAATGGACCTGTTGGCCTCATAAGTACCCAACTTGATTAATAAGGAGTGGCTCATCGTAATTGAACTCAATTGGGTTTGATAATCATCAGTTACTTGGGTGAAAAGAGTTAGTAATTAGATAATGCATTCCTCAATTCAGCATCAATCATCAACATAACATTCACCATCTTAAAATACTATATTGGGTATCATAATCCTAAAAATTGGGGTCATCACATTCACCCCACCTTATAATCCTAAAATTGGGGTCATTACATTCACCCCACCTTATATGGAATTTCATCCTCGAAATTCAACTAATCTCATCCTTAAGAGGTTATTTAGGAGTTCAGCTTCATATACATCATCATTGCTTAAGTTCTAAGACCACCATAATTGTATGCACTCTAAGTTGTCAACTTAGGGTCTAGATATTCTTGGGTGTGTCCACCCTACCTTATATATATATATATATGTGGAAGCATCACTTAACCATAACATGACATTATGATATCTTAGGATTACATCACCCCTAAGGGTACATGTTTTATTCACACTTTTAAAGTTCAAGAGGAATTCGTTTATATGCCATGGTATTCAGATCATTCAAATCTAACATCATTAATATCTTACAATGATTTTAGCATTAAAGGAGGTTTATCTTCATCCTTAATATTAGAATTTTTCTACTTAAGAAGGGCTTACGTAACATGTTTGACCATTAGGGTTTCACCCTATGGTGTGATATTCATACTCAACTTAGAAGCATACAATGAGAAGGATCAAGGTTACGAACTATATTTCTGATCATATATCCTATGATCTAAAAATATCTTTATATCAAGGTCATGAGTTCAACTTTTTATGTCTTGCATGAATTATGTGAAGGAAAAAAAAGAGAATATACTAAGTTTATCCCATGATCTCATCATCATATATTTCATGTTTCATATGAAGGGGAAGAGAATATTTTAAATTCAAACTTATCATGATTTCAATCATGGGTACTACATGTATGGTATAGGGGGAAAATATAGAATAGGTCAAGCTTATACGAGTGACTCCTCATATATAAATCATCTATATAGCTCAAGTGAGATTTCTATCATCGTATATTAAGAAGGAGAAGAAGAAGAGAGAACATGTATGTTGAGTATCTCATGCAAAAAGCATCATACTCTCATAACTAGAGTTCATATATTACCTCACTTGCAACTAATGATGAGATTCACAAAATATGTCACTCCAACTAGGACCTAACTCAGCCAAAGGATTGACTTTATCATATGGGTCATCTACCCATCCTTTTCTTTTACCCAATTCTTAATATAGATTTGAATCATGCATAAGGACTCAACTCAACACTCAAGAGTAATCTAGTGTAGGACATTTTTTAACACATATCTCATATATTGGAGGTTAGGTCCTATGACCTTCTCCCTGTGGGTCTTACTCTCTCTAGAGTTCACCAAATATCTCATCCTACCACTAGACATCCTCCTTATATAAGAGCTTGAGGCTCATGCACACTCATCTCTATCTTAACATAGCTTATCTTAAGTAGGAAAAGGGAATGCACTTTCATCATCATGACTTAGCATAGATCCTCTAAGAGTGGACTTGGCTCATATACAACTCAAATCTTAATAAGGAAACTTATACCATCATAGATCAAAGTTAGAATAGATTTATATGCTTATTTCCTTCATCTTTCTTTTATCTATCTATGTATCACATAACCTGATGAGGCTCTAGACGTATAATCTAGATCTATTCTCTCTTCTAGACTGATGTCACTCCCTTTCACTTAGATTGCATGAACACCCACTACTCTCCTGTGTGAGGGACCCATTTTTATTTTATTTACATATATCTAATAAAATATTATATAGTTTTTCTCCGAGAAAAGGCGTCAGAGAAAACTATTGAGGTGCGAGCCGATTGGGAAACAAAACCAAACTAGTAAACTCGAGTGTCCCACACACAGTAGATAGTCTAGTGCCATGTCACCTAGTGAAATGGTGAGAACATGGTGTATATTAGTGTAGCTACCCAATACATATGAGCTCTATATGGAAAGGGTTTCTCACACTTGTCTAAACCTAGTTCTCGAACATCTAGGTTCTAACTTAGAGGCTAAGTCAAACCTTATTCCTATAGAACAACTTACTAAGTTTCTAGGGTTTAATGTGGAAAGTGAAATTTAGTTTTTATGTTTCATGGAGAGCAATTGTTAGGTGTAGCTACTGTTCGTTCTCTGATACCAACTGTTACGTCCCCAGATTTTCATCTTCTCCAAACCCTAATGGGAATGAGAGGTCAGAATCCAAAAACATCATCCAATCATATCAGAGAGCGATGTGAAAGTGACATACGCATACATGAACATTCAACTATGATGCATACACCATTATATTCTCAACATTCAACATATTTATATTACAACATGAATTAAAATTGTATATTGAAAGAGAATTTTACAAGTCTATGAACATGTATGCTAGCAAGATCTTAGACAATAGGTACAACCTATACAACTTGCTCACATCCTATTCTTTTATCCCATTCTAGCTCCGAACCTAGAAAATATGAGAAACAAAATCATCAATAAAAGTTGGTACGTGGGAATTAAAAGCTATACTATGCTGGCATATAATATACTCGAAATTGAAGAAAGAGAAATAAAACATTACTTAAAGGGGGAAAATCAGGTAATCCCTAGTTATTAGCCATGTTTAGAATGAATATACATTACTATGGTGGACTTAGCACAAACATAAATGGTGGGCCCTTCCCAGTGTACCTTATACTCTAGGGATCTCCCCGTATACCATGTACTCTAGGGCGGTGCTAGTCAACATTAAAGCTTTCCCTCTCTAATAGGGAGTTTAATGAGCACCACTAGTAACTACATTTCATTTATCCTCATTTATGTTCTTTTATATTCAAGGCGGAAAATTGTCAATATACATACATCTACATCCAACAGTGTATTTAAAATACAAGCAAGCAAGTACATATATTAAACATCCAGCAAATTTAGTTATATAATTATATCCATGTACCTAAGTTTCGAGATTTCTAATCATTCTTGCTCATCTAGATATCTGGTCATCATCTCGTTAATAACAAATTAATCATCATTAATACATGGTCCATTATGTCATTGATATTTTAGGTCTAAGTTAGGGTTTAGGCCAACCTAGGTTTAAACTGACCTATGCTTGCCTCTAATATTTTTATACTGGTCTAAAGGTCATAACTATGGTCTGGTTCAAATTTCATAATTTTCTAATGCTTAATCTATTTTCTAGCATTAATATGAGATTGAAAGCATCTAATTATGCATTAATGGGAAAATACCTAATATTAGGAAATACAATTGAATTTAGGGCCCACAAATGGATTAAAATCATAATTAGGGATCTATAAGAATTTTCTGAGAATTTATGTCAGTGGTATACAATTTATTTCATTTAATGAAACCTAAATGGGGTATTATCATCTAAACTATATAAGATAAGTAAATGTGCATCAAAGGACTAATCTAGGGATTTCATAATAAAGAGAGCATTTTTCTAAGTCTGGTAATATTTTTGAGAAATTATTTGGCATGGGAACTGTTTATAAGGCATTTTGCAAGATTTAGACAACTTCTGAGATTTTAGAAGGTATTTACCTTACAAAAGGATTGGGCCGACCGGGATAGTAGGTTTGACCCAGTTCAGTCTGGGGGAAGAGTCAAGAGGGCCCAATGTTTCTTCTCTCACACTCTCACGTGCGATCTCATGCTCCTGGTCCATCACAATTGTCTGCACTTTGAGTGGCGTCACTGGGTGAGGTCTCTCCAGTGAGAGATTGATGGAGAAGAGACCTTCTTCGTCAGATCCCTTGTCTGCCACATGCTTCGTTGACCTCATCGAAGTCATAGAGGCTATCCAGGGAGGTGCAACTCTGCGTGACCTTCAGCCTCCTAAGACCTCTTCTAGGTCTAGCTCCGGCGAGAAGGTTTTGCTTTTCATGGCAATTTGTATCCTCAATCATCAGTCGAAGAGTCCCCTAGGAGCCATCGCACCACGAGGTCCTGTCTTGGCACCTTGTGAGAGTTCCAAGGCTCAAAAAGCACTCTCGCCTAGGGTTGTGATGGATGACGGCACCACAGAAAGGGGGTTTTCTACTTTGGGCCTTTTCTCCTTTGCTAACTCGTCTAAAAATCTTGATTGAATGTTCCTGGACTCGACTGGGGTTTCTAAAGGTTGGAGGGATGCCCGAAGAATGAACTTCTGGTGTGTCTTCCTCCTATGACCTTGATGGCTCACAGGCTATGGAACCCACAAGTCATGCCTTCCTGGTCCTATCTGCATCTCTGCCCAGACCAGATGGTGTTTTTCACCTGCGCCTATCTTCCCTTAGACTCAAAAAATCTTGGTGACTCTATTCTCAGTGATGGAGATGGGGTACAAAATGGTGGGTTGTTCTCTCTCATCTATGTATCAAAATGCATCCCAAAAGGGTCATTATCCAGCTCCATTCTTTTCGGATCTTATGTGCCCAACAGAAACAGATGGAAGGGCATCATTTGATGAGGTGGCCTAGGTTTCTCGCTCATAGATCTTTTTTTTCCTATTCTCCCATGATATTTGGAGGTAGGGGATGATATATGTACCCTGTGATCTCTGATCTATGGATGGAAAAGAGAGCCACATTGGTCACCTTATATCCAGGCCGGTAACATTTAAATGTCACATGGATGGCCCCTTAACAACAAATGAATAAGGTTTGCAAGATCATAATATATATATATATATATATGTGTGTGTGTGTGTGTGTGTGTGTTTATAAAGTATTCATAACTTCACACTCTTGTATTTTCTATGATATACCTCATAATAATATGCAATTTGAACCATGGATTCTTCATCACACGAAGCCTCTTATAAATGAATTTGAAATCAGAAATCCAACACATGGTAATCTAACTTAACTCCTTGAATACCTCATCGATAGGTGTATGAACCTTAATTGAAATTCAGCTAAACATCAAGTCATGGCCTCACAAGTCTAAAAACATGTGTTATGATCATAACATACCTCAAGTCTCATCAATTGATCACTTGAGTTTGTTGTGACTACAAAATGGACCTCTTGGCCTCATAAGTACCCAACTTGATTAATAAGGAGTGGTTCGTCATAATTGAACTCAATTGGGTTTGATAATCATCAGTTGCATCCCTAGTTACACTTTTTGGCTGAAAAGAGTTAGTAATTAGATAATGCATTCCTCAATTCGGCATCAATCATCGACATAACATTCACCATCTTAAAATACTATATTGGGTATCATAATCCTAAAATTGGGGTCATCACAAATATCTTGCTTGTTAGTTAATTTGTCAACTTATTGAGTCTCCATATAGTTAACATAAAACCTATTTATGTCAAATCTATCAAGAATGGTTTATGTCGATTACCCCCCATTAGCAATGTTTGTGTACATAATCCGATGATATCAAATAATTTCTATCTAACATATCAATAAAGGAATGGACCAATCTAGTCATTTAGTATTAATCCAAATCTTATTGAACATATGTATCTATCAAAGATCCTCTAGGAGGTATTTGTATATCAATGAATAACCTATTAAACTATCTCTAACATTAGTGAAGGGATATTGGCCGGTATTTACATATTGAGCTATCAAAGTCATATTCCTATCAAATCTCTTTATAATTGTCCTATCATCCACCCATGAACACACATTGATATGGCAGGAGCTAAGACAACAAGAAGAGTATCATGGAGCACAAAATTTTTGAGGGGTTTTTAGAAATAGGTGGTAGTACGGGCTAAGGTCAAACAAGCTACACCTGCTACAAATGTTCCCATTTTCCACGCACACTTATATTGAAGAAAAGTGACCATGATGATGCATTTGAGCACGTTCCATTGATATATTTATAAATAGATGCTTTAGAGATGTTGTAAAGTGTCAACACCATCAAACCCATCTACCAAAAAAGGTGAGAGTACAATAACCACCATCCTCTATGGTAGCTCAAATCTCCTCCAAAATAGATCTACAAACAATTGTGGTTCCTTAATAAGAAGCTACGTGTAGTATGTTCCAAGGACAACTCACACAAAGCCTATTATGATTCTATGGGAAGGAAGATGTATTGTCCAATAGGTTTGGTGATGACAACATGCTATGCATTTAAGGATTTTAATCGTGTGGGTAACATCAATAGACATCCAATATAATGGACATATTCTTTACCAAGACATTGCCTTACACTAAATCCAGAAGAGAACTCATGTTCTAACTTCGAAAACTCACACTACCAATACTAGAGAGGGTATAATGTTGTTGATGGTACAAGATACAAGTGCACCTCTTCAGTGAAGAACAAACTCTAGAAGAGAAGATGTATAAAAAGAATTTATGTGTGTCAAGGAAAGATGATAGGGAAACTAATTCTATACATCTGAAAAAGTGGGACACTCAATTCAATGCTAACACTGTCAAAGAAAGATCTATAGATAAACAAAAAGATTATTATGTTTCTTCTAAATCTTCTAGGTTTCAAACTAGTGTTTAGTGCATCATCTATGAGCTCATAATCAAATGATGACCTATTAATATAAGATGTGAATTGATTGACAAATGCACAAGTGGAATTGATCATTTGAATAATTTTTATATTTATGGGCTCATAAACATAAACAAGCATTAGGGTATCCTTGGATCCAAAATAGGTATGCTGAGTCTGTAGGGGAGGTAATCATAAAGATCAGGAACCTTGTTCGTACTGGTGGGAGGCAATCATTAAGATCTGGCACCTCATTTATTGTGCTACCCTCATCAAATAGAATAACAAGATCATCTACAAGTACATGAAGATTTATTTGTGGTCAATGAAACAATAGTCAAAGACAACTATAAGTCTTTGAATGAGAGGCACACACTAGGATCACACACCTATTTTCCTCTTTGACTAATCAGTAAAATGTTATCAAACACACATTGAAGTTTGTACAAGATAGGTCACCACTTGGCTGATACCTAGTTGCCTCCTTATTTTGTAGAGGATCCACTTAAACCCTAGACTAAACTAATCCCTTTGCCACTACAAATAGAGGCTAGTATATTCCATTTGAAAGGGTGGAATTGTCTTTATTAATAATCAAATAATTACATAGTTTGC
The DNA here is from genome assembly GCA_963693085.1 of Alisma plantago-aquatica. Classification (NCBI taxonomy): domain Eukaryota; kingdom Viridiplantae; phylum Streptophyta; class Magnoliopsida; order Alismatales; family Alismataceae; genus Alisma; species Alisma plantago-aquatica. The sequence continues at coordinate 491,033,917 of OY856413.1, read as the reverse complement.
AATTCAATCATCATATGAATGGCTCTCAAAACATACTAGCAACCTATGTCTCTTTGGATTTGTAAAGCTAACCATTCTCAAGTGAAATATGTCACTTAAAATTTTCATTTTCTAGGTCAGATCTCTCTATCCGTTATAAATAGGTTATTGACCAAAGACTACGGAAAACACGTCTTTCATTTCTCTTTGAATGTGTTAGACTCTCTATCCTCTCTAAACGGGATCGACATCTCAAGGTTACCATCTGGGTTTTCCTTAGTTTCCCTATAGTTGCATTCTTGTAGGAAGTATGTGGTGTTGCAACATTGTCTTCTATGGATGTCATACAATCATCATCGTTGAAATTATATAGAACATCACCTTTAGTTCCACTTTCTCTCTTTAATGAGTTTGAGTTGTTGTAACATCCCAAATTCTCAAGACTAATTTAAGACTAATAATTTTGTTTTTCATTCTAATGATATTGAGGGGATTAATGCAAAGGACCATGAAATGGTATTTCTTATATAAAAATGAAGTAAGAAAATAAAATGAGGCCCAAACTACATTTTCTCTTCCGTATGTACTTTGTGTGGTCCGATTAACTCAAGTTGAAGGATATTAGTTTCCATTTACTTTTTCTCTCTTATATCGTTCATGATGCTTAAAGGACATAAAAGGGCAAGATAAACGATTTGAAATTTGAAAATGTATATTGGATACGTTAAGTAAGAACTTATCCTTTTCTTTTATAAATTGTTACATAAGAAGAAAGTATCATTAAATTCATTTCTCTTTCCTCTAAGAACGTTTTCCAAAAATGAATAAAAGATTAGCGACATAAATATCGAGTGGATGATGAGTGTTTATTTTGAAATTTGACTCAAATAATAACAAAGGAATGTCTTTTCCTTTTATCTCAAACTATAAATCCATGGAAATAAATTAATCATTAAATAAAGGAATTTATACAAAAGATATACAAAAACCTAAATCTAATTACCCATGAAGGACCTAGACTACCTATTTTGCCTAGGGTGCAAACTTGGTGTTGTTTGACCATGTTTGACCCTCTAATTTATTTATGGAAGTTTTCCCTATAGTTTGACTAAGAATTAATCATGAATTCAATTAATGTGAGTATCTAGCCTAAAGTTCAACATTTTTCACCTGTCACACGTTAAATCCTTTTATTTTTTCCCTCTCGCACACCATCTGACAGCCCCAATTTAATTATTCGATGATCCAAGGACTAGAGAGTTGTACCCTTCCTCCCTCTTTAGTTGTGGGTCTGAACTTAATTCTCTTTTTTTCCTTTTCATGGGCACTTTCTCTTGGATTTCTTGATCTGTTTGGGAGTTTTTTCCTCTACTGAATCCATCTCACTCTCCCAAACCTAATGAGCCCTCACTGGCCCTCTCTCTCTCACTCTAGTGAAGAAACACCGCTTTTAGACTTTCCCTTCCTCTCACACCCCTATTTGCAGATGACGCCATGGACCATCACATCCCATTATAAAGGATTGAAAATGATCCTTGGCATGAACCCTTTGATCCTATTATGCCAATTGGACTCCTTGTTCCTTTGAAACCCCTGGCCTACCCACTTTACATCTCTGGCATCCACCTCCTCCCTTCTTCTCCCCCTGCTAATTTTTGCACAATCGATGCACCTTTGAGAAAGATTGACACCTTTCCTGCATGTTTTCTTAGCCACTTTGCTCTGAGTCTTCCTCAAAATTTCTACCCTATAGCCTCAATTGAGGTATTCATCGACAATCTTAGCCATGGTATCTCACAAGACATCCAGCCATGAAAGTTCTTGATTTGACATCGCTATACCACTACATCATTTTTCCTACCATGGTCGATGCTTTTCTACCTAGTTTCACTGATTCTGAGTTCCTGATATCTCCTCTTATTTCACATTTTTTGCATCTCATGTTATGGTTTGAGACACCCTTTTCTCCCCATGATTTTCATGATTGATCAATTCACTCTTCGATAACTCAATTAAGTGTTTTCATTACTAAGGCAGTGCATCTTTGCCTCCTTGGAACTCCCTGACTCATCTAGCTGTGGCGCCAACAATAGCTTCATCTCCAAAACTTCACCATACCTCACTAAGGGCTCATCCGGTTTGTCTCAACCTGATGGTCTTGTAGGGCAAAGTTTGACTTCAAAGAGAAGTAGTGATGCCGAGTCTCAGACAAAGCTCGAGACTATAGAAGGGAACTTATCACCATGGATCAATGTTTGGAAAACCTAGGTAATAAAATAACCATGGCATCCCTATGATGGTCATTGTATGATTTATTTCACATGGGAAATTTATTCATTTTACATGTTACTTTGTTCTTCTAGACACACCCTTTGTTTTGCAACATGATGGGATTTGATAAGGTCACACTCGCTTTGGCCCGGATCCACTTGTGCGCTGAGGGTGGATAATATTATCCACATGGATTTTTGGAGATTTCTGATTGGATGATTATTCAAAAGTTTTTATAAAATAACTGGATAATAAAAAAATATGAAAAAATATGTGTTGGAAAGGATTTTTGACTATCTATTGGTTGGTGTTGATTTCAAATGATGTTTTACACATTATATCTCTTCAATAATTCAATGAAAAAAATTACAGTTTCCTGATTATGAACTTAAGTACAAATTATTATTTCAGGTGTTTAAGGACCCAATCAAGTTAGAGAATTGACCTCAAGGTGTTTTTATATAGGTACATGGGCCATGCATATTTGGCACAATTAAATTTGGTTTAATGCATGTTTATTTATGATTATGCCTATTAGTTGATTTCATGAATTATGAATGCTTTCTCAAGAAGACATCATGTATATTTATCACTTTTGGTTGGTTGTTTAATTATAGTCTATGGAAAACTCCAATTATGATTATGATTAAGATTAATCACTCATACTCAATAAGAGGAAATCCTATTACGGTTTATGAGGGAGAAATCCTATTAATACATTAAGAGGGAGAAATCCCATTATGATTCAAGGGGAGAAACATCATCATGGTATTAAGAGGGAGAAATCACATTATGATCAATATTAAGATTAAGGAAACCTAATGATTAAGTCAAGATCTAAGTTCATGATGAAAACCAAGGAATTGGCTAAGTATTTATATGTTCCTCATTCATGGACCTCAAGAGGTCATTAAGGGTTTTCCTAGCATTATGGGCTTCCTAGAAATTATGGGATCCTATGAGGAATAAGAGAGGTGGCATATATGTACTTTTCCAAGTCATTATGTTTATAGTTATTCAATGAATTCTTAAGACAATGCATGTTCAAGTTTATGTCAATTTATTTCAAGTCAAGTTATATTTATTATATGACTTATGAAGTGCTAAATACTGCTTACTGATCTGATGTTTTTTGTTCATAGCTGGGGATACAATATCTGGTGAAGTTGGAATAAGTGAAGAGTATCAAAGACAACCAAAGACTAGGATCTTTTCAAGTATTTCTTGGTGGGTTTCCATTTACCAAATCATACTATAGATTTAGATAACATTTACATTATGCTACCAAGTAGACTAAACTTCATAAGATAAACCAGTTGTAGTTTTCTTTTACCTAAGAACTATGTATGAATGTCATATCATTCAATGCAAAGTGTTTGATTTATTTAAATTGCTAAGATCAGCATATTGTGACACCCCCATGAGTAAGAATGATTCCTCTGAGTGATATTTATATGAAGTAAAAAGTGGGCTGTAATAATTTCCTTCATCCATGTTGCTTTATTCAAAAACATATGGGTTCTGTGGTGATCTACACTATGGGTGTGCCCCCTACTTCAATGTCTATGGCTACCATCTCCACCTCAACTAAAACCATAACATATGAACTCTTTTTCTCATTAGTCTAGCCAATGAATACTAAAATGTGTGATGATTATATCTATTCGTCAATTACTTTAACATTTTCTATCTTTTAAACTACAATTTCAAATCATCTAAGATTTCAACAATGATTATGACTTTTAATAAATTAATTCATAAAAGTCTCACACCTCTAGATACGGCCCTAACTTTTTCTAATATAAGTATCGTCACAATAAGGTCAACAATTTATGTTTTCAATGTGACTAATATTCTTTATAATTTGAAAAGCATTAGTTGTGAATTCAAGATCACTCCATGAATGTTATAATCAATATTCCTAGGCACACATGATGCGAATTGCACCAATAAATATTAAAATAATTCATGAAATTAAATTGAGTGAATACCTTATAAATATTTATCAAGTGAGGAGAATGAACTAATTTAGACACAAGGGATAGAAATGGAAACCAATTTATAATTAATAATAGGAAAAATGATAAATAATATATAATGAGATAGATAAAGAAGAAACAACCTATAAATAAAATTGGGCAAAGTTATGAAATATAACATAAAATATATTTAGTAGTCATAAATCTAGTATGTTACAATTTCCTCATAAGTAACAATAGTTTAATGTTTGTGTATGCATGTCGGTGCATACCTTTGATCAATTTCCCTTAGGATGTATACAAGACTTCTAGCCTAGTTTCTCTCCCTCTACATGTAAGATCTTATATCCTAGATCATATTCTTGTTGTTTCTCCCATCTCTCCTCTACTATGGCTGAAATCCATGGCATTACAAGTTAGAATCTTATGCATATAGTTAAAGATCCATATTTTTCTCTGTCTAGTCTAGATACACCCTTCTCTTGGAGGAAATATCATTTATTGAGATTTTGTAGGATAAATCATAGATCCTTGTTGCTCATTTTTTTGTAGTTTCTAGGCTGGACTTTATTTTCATCAACCCTATGGAGAGTGATATAACTTTTGATTTTTTTGCTTAATTTTCACATGCATAATATTAATCTTGGTTTTAAAGCCCCTAATATGCTAAAATATATTATTTTATGGAGATACAAATTTTTCTGAATTTCCATAATCCCTAAACATATTTTGAGTTGTGAATTTGATTGGTATATTGATACATGCATGATCTTAAAATGTCATTTTATTGCATTTTTGTAACATAGGATGGAAATAGGCCTCTATACCCTTCATTATTATTTGAAGAATATTTATATAGAGTTTTAGGCTTTTTCTTAGGCGTTATGCTGCTGAAATTCTGGTTGGACAAAATCCTATTACTAAAGGTAGCTCATTCATGCTAGGAATCTTGAAAGAGATGACTTTTGCATCCTTTGGAATTTTATGCTAAAATTTTAGTTGGTGACTTTTTGAATGTCATATGAGTATTTTTATGAAAGTCAGATTGCAATAAGGTTCCTGTGAGAAGTTATTGTTACATTCTTCATGAAAAAATGGGCTTTTCTGTGTTCTAATTTTAGGTTTAGTCCTCTATATTGACAATGATAATTAGGTTTACCATAATTCACTGCTACAAAATGGGGATATGGTTTCAGTTATTTTAGGCATACAACATTAGTTGTAAACTGATGACCAAGTGGGGGACAATAAACCTCAAGCCATTCTTTTTTGATTCAAAATTGATGATAATATTTTTTGTCATTGGGTCAGCATTTCTACAAAACTAACAATGTAATGTGTATTCGGTGACGTATTTGTGGTCTGCTATGACCTTTGCTCGTTGGTTGCAAGAACAACAACTGATGCATGTATCATTACCTTGTCTGTTGTGTAATGATAAATAACTTATGCCAAATAGCTTGAAGTTAGTTTTATCAGTGATTGAACAATGAAAATTTGAGGTATACCCTGTCTATTTATTGTAAATAACCAATGTAGAATGGATATGTAGTCGGCTATTTGCAAATGACCGATGAGAAATGTCTATATTTTGTTTATATAGTAGGTCTATAGATCTGCAATCTGGCTGGTATCATGTCAGCTGCATGACGTTCTTCATAACTGAAAGTTCTAAAGAATTGCCTGCCTCTAGAAGCATCACAACTTAACAACAAGCCGAAAAACCTGCAAGAAAAATATATATATCCAAAATAGGCATAAAAATGACACACATTCTATCACTTTTTAACTTTTAATGCACACTAATCCACGAACTCAATCATATCTCAATTGTTTCACTTCTCAGCCACACTTTAATTTTATACATATATGCAGAAATATACATCATTCTCTTCCTCATTCCCTCATATTCAATTCACACACACATATTGTGACAAAGTGGATTTTAGCATAAGAATAAAGTAATTACTCTTTTCACCTCGTTATTCTCACTCATGGTCCTAAATCATTTTTATTGGCTTCATAATCGATGTTCAGACTCAAATTTGAAATATGGTCATCAATGTAGATTTTATACACATTAAAACATCACAAATTGGATTCATTCATCACTTTTTCCAAAGAAGAAAATTGATCCATCAAACTTTATCTTTTGGTTCTCAAATTTTTTCTAAATATTCTCCTCATTATTTTGGAGATATGGTCCAAAACCATCTCATTTGGACACTCCTACTATTTACTATGATTTCTGAAGTTAATGTATTGAAAACCCATTTATTTCCATTTTATTTGCTCTCTTGTTGACTTGTCCATGTCAACAATCTGTAGCAAGGGACCAGGGGCGAGTTTCAGCCCTTGGATCTCCTTCCCATGGATTAGGGTTGTATCCAGTGGCCATTTCATCATCTCCTACCTCCCACAATCAGTGGGGAGGTGTGAATGTGACCAAAATGACTAATCTATCATTCATGACCACGATTTGAATAACTAAACAAGCCAAAATCCTTGCCTCACAATTTTGAACTCATCGAACCCAATTTTGGTCCCATTTATTAATCTTCCTCACCACCAAAATGAGTTCCTCACTTTCCATTCTCACTCTAGCGGTCGTGGCCATTTTTCAAATCTCAAACTAGCTTAACCCTAGCCCTAACACTATAAAAAAAACCATAGGCCGCCTACACCATTCTGCAGTAAGAACCCTCATTTTTGTACCTTCTTTTGATCTCATACACCCCAATTTCTCTCATCGTTCTCCTGTTGCTTGGGCGGCACCGCTTCACAATGCAGTTTGGGCATTCGCCTACCTCGACCTCTCGCCCTCAATAACCACCCCCTATCACTCTGTGGGGTTACTCCGATTCCAAAAAACACCTCTCTTGCTGGCATTGATGCCTCCTACTCCAGTTTCCCCTCGAATCTGGTGAGGTCCTCCACCAGCCTTCATGGATCTCACGAGGTGATGTGCGACGAAGGGGAAAAAGTCTCAGACCGACCGGTCCAAAGAAGAAATCACTGGTCCAAGGGTCCAACAAACCACAATTGAACCAGTTATTAGAGGAGTGAATCAGTCAGTCCAAGACTTTACTGGACCACTAATGAAGTGAGCCACATGCCTACATGGAGAAATATCAGTCACCTAATTATTAATCTGATAATCAACCTTTATCCAATTTAAGGTATTTTTTTCCCTCTCACATGGAAAATTGATTAAAATCCCTAATCTTCTTTAAATCATAATAAATGCATCCTAGCTCCAAAAATTATGAATGAATAGTCCATCTTGATCAAAAAAACCCAAGGATTAGTTTCAAAATTCTTTCGAAGACTAATTTTTGATATATTTCTCTTATATCCATAAATCTTGATCCTTTACTTATACTTTTGTCTAAATGACACCAGAAGCATGATTAGATTTTGGAAACCCTAATACTTGACTCTGATGTTTATCTTGAGACACTGAAATCATACTTGACTAGAATAGAACTAATATTGTTGGATTAGCAACTTTTGAATATGACATGTAAATTGAAGATAATCTTGATGATGACATCTTAAAATATGATTGATCTAAATCTTGTGACTTTTTTTTAATCTATTGATCTAATACTTGATCTCTAACTTTACTCATTATACTAATCAGAACTTGATCTAATCTTAAACACTAATGATGCTAATCTGTCATGAGGATGATCTAATAACTTACATATTGAGCATGATAATTAGGGTTAACACTATTGGTATGTATGCCTTGAGAGCCAATCATTGGATGATTGGATTGGGATACATTAAGATTGATTAGATAAATATCAAAGGCAAGCTTCAAATTTATTTTGGTTCAATTTTCTATGAGATAATGATGAAACAAAATGAATACCTAGATAATAACAGTACTCACTGACGTATGTCTTCAGGTTGTGCACATGAAGAATGAGATCATATGGATGTTAAGAGTTTGTACCTTCTTGTTTTATCCCTAGTCAGATGTCATTGTGGAAGGTTGATAGACAACAATGACACAGCAAGACTAGAGTGTGTGTTGGTTGATAATAGAGTCTCATTAGTCATGATATATGATATCAAACCAAGAACATAGATACATGTTAGGGAATAGTGTATCAGACAGACCCACTGTGAGAGTGACACATGGAACCATGACATGGTAGTCACAATCATCTCTCACAGTGATGGTGCTGATTATGATTCTTAGACTTGAAATCACTACACTCATCACATGTCATTGGGTACACTTTGACATCATGAGGTCCTGAAATATGGATTGTTATAAAGGTGATGATTGGGTGACTTTGACACATGGGGTTTTGACTATGAGTGATAGATATGGGATTTGTCCCTCCAAAGAGAGTATGATGTCCATGGCCACTTGATAAGTGAGACTAAAAAAGGCATGTGCATGTACATGTGAGTCAATATGTGATATTGATGGCACACATATCTCAAATAGTGTGCTTTGGATCAAGGAAAATGAATGAACGTTGAAAGGATGACAATTCCATGCCTTGAGTTCATTCAGGATATCGGAAAAAAAAGAATTGTACATTCACTGGAACACCAATCATAGACTATAGGATTGAAAGTTCCTCTCCAACTTTCCTTTCACTTGGGTAGCACTGATGTGCAACTAGGCACCACTCTTTGCTTGTGATGTCATAAGCTAGTTATGGACATTCACTACCAACGTGAAATGGGACCTATAGGGTCACACACAAAGGATTAACCTAGAAGAGGAGTTTATCCATGAATGATGTTTGGATTGATTATTAAAGGTATTTAGGAACTCAATCAAACATTCAATCAATTGGCTTGACTCAGAATCATCAAGTTCAAGTGTTGAACTAACTAATTTGAGTATCCGATTGATTGCGAAATACATTGAATGTGTTATGCACAATCTGGACCACCAACTGACTAGTTCACTGGGTGAACCAATCGGCACATGGCCAGTTAGATGATCGATTCACTTGATGAATTGATCAGTTTGACTGGACCAAATGAGCAAGGTTGAGTTGTCCCGATTTGTGGGAAACGATTTTCATTTCACTTATACAATTCGATTGGGACAAGAATTCATCTTAGTAGTAATTAGAAATGAATGAGGAAAGTCAATTGGAGGCAAGTCTGGTAAGTGAACTGACAGGCTTACTCTCCCAACTGACCGGTTCATTTGTGAAATGATCGGTTCGGCTGCCACAATACAATCAGTTCATGGAAATTCCAGACCCTTCTACTCCCACTTTAGTCCTGTATTGCCCAGGGCAGAGAACCCTGACCCTAACCTCTCCTATATATAGAGGGGTAGGGGCTTCTCAGATAGCACAACTCAAAATATCAGTTGCTATGCAAAGTTGTCCTCTCTAGTTGTGGTAATCGAGAGAGCCCAAGCAAGTTCTACCCGAGCAGGGAGGAACAACGAGGGAAAGACAACTGTAGAAAAACAAGTGGTTGTGCAAGAGTGTGTCAGTGACTAGTACACTAGGAAAAAGGGATGACTCCTTCTAATGTCCTGTAGGATAGGACACCTAGAGTTCTCGATGTTCCATGTGGACTATCTATAGGGGCGGGAGACTTCTATCACTCAGAAGGATGACTGTCAACCATAGTCTGGGTCAGAACCAAGAGCCGCACATATGCCGTCGAAGACAGGTGGGTGAAGACCATACTTGTTGCGAGGCATTGTCACTGAGAAAGCCTCAAGACTAGGTATGACTCGCTAAAACCATTCTTCCTATTTCATAGTCGTTGATGCAATCCATGGTTATGGTTTTGTGGTGAGAGAAATTGTTTTTTCTACTATCTTCTCCCTCACCTCAAACCCAACAGTGGTATCAGAGTGAGGTTAACATACTATGTTTTAGGATTAATCGATATGATCAGTTTTTTTATTTTACCATTTTTTATTTATTACATATGATGTGAATATTTAAAAGACTGATCTATATATCCAATTAATGCCACATGATCCGAAACTAAGATATACATATATGATATGGTATATATATGAAAATGATACACGTTGCTCAAAACAGTTTTGATTGTGGATGTGTAGCATGCTTATGGCCTATAAACCCCTATGTGTGTTCTTGGTTGGTTGTGATTATTTGTTCTCGGTCTATGCACTGAGCCTTTTTTTTCTTGATGTAACTCAAGATAACTCAAGATCATCTTCTACCTTTGCTCCCCCTGAATGTAACTCAGGGTTTCCCAAAGCAATTTGTAAAATAGGATAGTTTATTTACTGTTACGTCAAAGACTGGAAGGCAACCAGACGAGCGACTAGAAGTGCGAGATGATCGACTGGAAGTGCCAACTAATCGGCTAGTGGACCGAGATGACCGACTGATGGTGCAACTGGAGGCCTGATGAGGGGCAGACGACCTGACGAACCGACCTTCTAGAAGAGACAGACAATTAGTTGGAGACAACCAATCGATCAGTCAGGAAGTGAGCCGATCAGTCGTGTGATGAGCTGATCAAACCCAAAACGGCCTAAGCACAAGATCATCATCAACAGAAGGTTGCATGTGATCTAGACCTAGATGACCATAATTCCTTGTGGATCAAGGAATTACAATAGGATGGCAATAATCATCGCTTTATCATTATAGCTTGTTTTCATTGTGGGATATAGCATGTATATGATATGTACTATATATGTGGTGATTGGATACATATATACATATGTAAGAATATTAAAACCCCTTAATATAATATTAAGTCTTAGATGCTTTCCATAAGTGGCACGCATGAAAATCTTGATCGACAAGCATAGGCATCCTAAGGGTGGTGCATGGTCTATCGTGTTGGCTTTTAGGTCGGGCTTTTAGGTCGGGCTTTTAGGTCGGGCTTTTAGGTCGAAAGTGTGATGATAGTTGTGTGGTCCTGCCAAATGGGGTACACTTCTATCGTGTTGGCTTTTAGGTCGGGCTAACTAAGTGATATTAATGGGATTAATCACTTAGAGGCATGGAGATGTTCATGGCAAAGAGTTACACATGTCATCTATCCAAGAGTTACATATGATGCAATTGGTAAGTGTTACCTACCTTAATAATTGGTTATGGACAATGGAGTTGGTCGGGTAATAATTCAGTTGTTTTGGATCCTGGCTCACTAAAAGGTTATATGCTGCAATCTTCTAAATTGATGGTGATGTTTATCAATTTGAAAAAAATAATGGGAGCGATAATTAATTAAAGACCTAATTATATTGTCAAAACTTTTCAAATCAAATCAAAATAAGTCAAAAGAGTTTTGGACTAAAATTGCATATTTATTTTTTATAGAACAAATGGCTGTCAACAATAATCACTTTTTGTTGTGATCAAACCTTGAGAAGGACAAGCTAAATGGGACTAATTTCCACGATTAGTTTAGGACGTTGAGAATTATTCTCACTCAAGAGCGAAAGCTCTGTGTTCTAGATACACCAGTGCCAGAGAAACCCCCTCCCACCGCACTAAAGGCAGAAAGGGATGCTTAGAAGAAGCATATTGAAGATGCCATTGATGTGAAGTGCTTGATGTTGTGCTCAATGAACTATGAGTTGTAGATACAACATGAAAACATGGAAGTCATTGAGATGGTTCAACATCTCAGGAACATGTATCAAAACAAATCACGACAAGATATATATGATGTCTCCAGGGTATTGTTCAAGTGCATCATGACAGAAGGAGACCCAGTTAGTCCTCAGACACTTAAGATGATTAGGTACGTGGAGAACCTGACAAGATTGGGATTCCCTCTAAGCCAAGAGTTGGCTACTGATGTGATATTGCAATCATTGCCAGAATCTTACTGTCAGTTTGTGATGAACTACAACATGAACAACTTTGACAAGCTATCGACAGAGTTGTTGGGCATGTTGAGGACAACCAAGGCACAGATGAAGAAAGACAAACCCAAATCTATGATGTCGATCAGGAGAAAGAAGCGTAAGTATAAAGGCAAGAGAAAGGGAAAAGTAAAGAAGGGTTCTGATGCTAGCCAGCAGCCCAAGTCATCTTCAACTCTGAAAGCCAAAGGTGGGTGAATAAGGGAGGAAAATGTCACCATGTCAAGATCCAGGACATTGGAGGAGAAATTTCCCTCTCTATCTGAATGAACAAAAGAAGAAGGAGGGAATGGAAGCCTCCACCTCAGATATCATGAAATAAACTTGAAACACTTCTTTAGTTTGAGGTATATGATACTAAGACATAGATCGGACATATATCATATACATGATCTGAAAAGAAGTGATGGCCTTTGTGAAAGGACCAAGAAGGAACACTCATCATTGGAGCAAGTGTTTCTACCATAGATAGGAGTACCTTTTAGTTTATTTTATCCCAAAGGGCATGTAATAGAGTTACGAACTGCTATTTCATTTTGCCAATAAATAGAAACACATTATTTCTGCATCTTGTAATGATAAGGATGTCTATCAATAAAGTATATGTTTCAATTTAAAAGATATGATCTTTTGTGGAAATGCCTTATTTATCTTATGGTACTTGGTATGAATAATATAAAATGACACCTAAAAGTTATTGATGACTCAAACAAATAATTAGCATTATCATGAGAAATTCATTTCTAGCTTCCATTTTGATGGGTAGGACATACTCTTTTAGTTGTGAACCATTAAGAGATATGAATGTCTTGGGCATGATGACAAGTCAATATTGACTAGATGTAGTGGGAGAATGACAATTCTATTGGGTATAATAAATATTGATGTATAAACATGCCTATTAGAATAAATGTTAATGCTTAAGATGGTGTTTAGTGAAATACCAACATGAATATCTTGAAGTGTTCAAGAATATCATAAATGAAGTACTAACTTGGTAAAAGTATTAATTCTTTAATGAGATCAATGAATGGGACACTTAAACCAAATGTTTGAGGACCTTATGAGTAATTATGATAATGTATCATAGAGAACTCCTGATTAAGGCATAGTGTTGTCTAAATCAAAGAAGGAATCACACTCTAAAGAGTTAGAACAAGATAATCAAGTAAATAACCTTCTATAATTGTTCTAAAGAAACATGCTTTACACTAAATAAAGGAGATTAAGAATCACAAGTGTTGTGGGTTCTCAAATTCCTTATGTAATAGATACACCTCATATATGTAGGTGATGAGTTTTCAATGTGATGACCCAATAATCTAGATGATGTTGAGGGTCCAAATTTTGAGTCATGGATTGAGACCATAAGATCCAAAATGACTTCCATCTGAACCAATTAAGGTGTGACCATATGGTAGAACTTGTTTGGGATAAAAACCATAAGTGCAATTGGGTCTTAAGAGTTATGACTAACATGGATGACATTAGAGAAAGGATCATGCTTGGTATTGGAACTTGAAAGACTATGAAATTCTGCATATGGATACTAAAACCACATTCCTAGTAGAAATAAGATAAGGATTTGTAAGTGACACAACCTGAAGCATTTTTATGAATTCAATAATGCAAATGCAATCTATAAGTTACAAGGGATTAATCAATATGATTGATTAAATACAAGAAACTCAGAACTTGAAGTCTTTACTTTGATTATATAGTCAAAAGGTTTGACTGATATATCAAAGTAAAGAAGGGATTTGTAATTACAAAGATTTAGTGGGAGCGTATTCACTTTCCACATGATGATGAGGAATGAATTGTTCTAAAATGGAAACTGGTGTGGAAATACCTTCTTTAAGGGAAGACAGAGAAATGTCCTATGTGATAGGAATAGAGATCTATAGAGATAACACTAAAAAACCTCTTGACCTGGTAAAGAGAGAGCATACATTGGCAATCTGTACTGAAGGATCCAGTATGCACACATTCAATGGGAGATAACTTGTCCAAGTTACATGGAGTTAATATCTCAGATGCCAAGTGTCCCAAATTGTTATGAAGAATAGGAACACATAGATAGATATGAATCTATCATGTATTTAATCATCCCATTATTTTGTATGTATTAGACATGAAAAGAAAATATGCATTCATCATCTTGTATGTATTAGACATGACAATATGATATGCTCATCTTGTTAAATTGTGTGACAAGTGGATATCTTTCTACTTCCAGTGAGGGTCACTGGAATACCATGAAGAAATTGTTTGGTATTTATGAAGTACTAGTTATATGGTAATATAAGGAAGAGTTGGGTGTAAAGAGTTACACTAATGTAAGCTTCTGAAATGACAGAAATTGATCGCAAAATATAAAATATAAAAGTGAGTATGAGTTGATAAATGGAAACATTCCCATTTAAATCTATTTATTATAAAAGGGAATGTCGAGTGCCCTTGTGTTATGAACAACAAAGGATAATATATGGATCTAGAAATTCATAGAGATGAACTTATAGATATTCCAACCATTGATGACAAGTAGTAATACTAAGTCAAAAAATGGAGCTAAGTCTTAGGCAAGGAATATCAGATCGCATATTATGTCAACTTCATCTCATACAACATGTCGTACAATGAAGAGATGTGAAACATACAATATACCAACTAAAGCAAAGTGTTGCAAACTCATTGCATTAGCACTGGAGCAGCAAACACATGTGGGACATGTTTGGAGATCACTAAGAATATGATTCGAAGGTGATTGGCTCGTAGTGCAAATATGATTCAAAGGTGATTGGTTCGCAGTGGAAGTGGGAGTCTATTGGTATGTATACCCTTAGAGCCAATCATAGGATGATTGGATTGGGATACATTAATATTGATTTGATAAATATCAAAGGCAAGCTTCCAATTTATTATGGTGGGATCAGTTATGAGATAATGATGGAACAAAATGAATGTCTAGAAAATAACAATACTCAATGATGAATGTCTTCAGGTTGAGGACCTAAAGAATGAGATCATACAGATGCTAACAGTTTGTACATTCTTGTTTTGTCCCTAGTCGGATGTCATTGTGGAAGGTTGATAGACAACAATAAAAAAACAAGACTAGAGTGTGTGTTGGTTGATGACAGAGTCTCATTAGTCATGATATATGATATCAAACCAAGCATATAGATACATGTTAGAGAACTGTATATCAGACAGAACCACCACAAGGGTGACACATGGAACTATAATAGACTGAATCTCAGGGTCCTCTTTGCAATTTACCCACTTTTGAGATTTTATTTGCTTTCTAGTCCTTTTGGACCTTTTTTCATAAATTTCCCTATCTTTGGTATCCTTTTTGTCCTCAATGTGGAGATTGAGCTTTATTTCATGATGAAATAAATGTTTACCCACATTCATGTCAATGAATGGGTTTTTGCACAAAAATAACAATTAATGTGATACTTGGGGACTAATAATGCAATATGGCCATTAATGAGAGAATATAAGTTGATAATGCTAATTTAGAGCTTTTATCTCTCTTTGGATAAATATATGATTAATAATGTGTATTTGAGTTAATGTATGAGAGTAATTAATCTTCTTCTATCTCTCTCCTCAATAATGATATTAATGCATGAAAAAATGGTATTATGATAAGATATGACCCCTAATATTGATGTCTCAAATTTCACTCACTTATGTCATTAAGAGACTCTCTATATAACAATCATTCATTTTATACATTAAAATAAGCATTAATAGTCAATATAGCATTTAAGGGCCAAAATATGTGTAAAACAATAAAAAAGGAATATCATTGTTCTAGTAGTAATTAATCTATGGTTAAATTTTGATGCCTTTTGGACTTTATTTGACCCTTCAAATGGATTTTACAAGTTTCAATAAAGTGTGACTATAGAATATCAATCGAATTTCAGTTATGTCATTGATTTCATTGTCATGCCAATGTCCCTTGATTTCACTATCACATGCCCCAGATTGCCGTCTAATCCCAATTCGACGGCTAGGAGCTCATCTCCTACCTCCAGCCGCTGGGCTGACCAGACTCCTCATTTCTGCGGCCTTGTTCTCCCTCTCCTCTCTGGCATTTCATGAAATTTCTTCGTCGTTGGCTTTGTCTCCTTGAGCCGCATAGTTCAAGCCATCACTCATCGTCTCCCGTGCACCGTGGCTGAAAGGCCCAAAGGCGTCAGTCGTGTCTTCTCACCTCCTCCATCATCCCTGTGCTTCATGATTCCTCACCTATATATATCACCACCCACAACTCCGCCGGCCTCCGTATGAGCTTCCTCAAGTGCTAATTTGGCCTGATGCTCCCTCATTTAGCCCTAACACCTCCGCCTTCATCCCTACCTTGTGGTGCTTTTCCTCGGCTCCATGCTGCACCAGCAAATGAATCAAGTGCACTGGTGAGTTTGTCTTCGTTCGAGCTTTGTTTCGAGTACCTAAAATTTTGATTTGGTCCAGAAATGAGGAAATGCCCAACTAGGAAAGCTTCTCCTCTGCGACCATGGCTCGCGTGAGAGGAAGAAGGTGACCCACAGGCATTTTACCATTTCCCCCCCCCACACGCCTCCTCTCCTATATTAATACCAAAGCCATTTCAGTCTTTTAGCCTTTTTTTACTTGCCCTTACACTAGCCAAGTTAGCCTATGTGGCTTTTTCCTGCTCTATGATTGGCTCAGAGCAAATAAATCATAGAAAATTAATACTTCATCAGAAAATTTCAAATAAATACTCATTGGAAAGCATGTTTCATGTAGAATTCGATTTGAAGGTTTTTGTTTATTGATCTCTGTAATGTTTCAATATTAATTGGGTGCATCATCTAAATCTTAATAAATATTCTAAAAATGATAACTAATGCATCCTGACTCTGATTTTGATAAATAAATATGTGATCTTAATGAGTGAAACCTAAGTGTGCTTTTGGTCCTAGTTTTGAGTCCTAAATCGAAGGTTTCCATAAAAGGTCTAAAATGGGTATTTCCTTTATACTTTATTCTTTATAAATACTAATTCATGTGAAATAATTGTTTTAGGGAAAAATGGATAAGGATAACAATCAAATTGGTGAAGTAATGTTTATTATCTACAATAAGGTATGTGAAGTCTATTTATGAATGAATGATGAATGTGAATGTGCAATTAACCTATCCTTCAGTTGGGCTTTTACCCAAACCCTAATTTCCTAATGATGCGATTGCTAGCCTTAGAATATTTCTATTTCCTTTACTTGGCTCCGTATTTATTTTATTCTTCTAATACTATGATGTCTCATTTACTTGAAATGCTTGGATCTTGCTATTGCCAATGTTGGCTCATTATTTGATTTACTTCATGGGTTTTATTCCCATTTTCTATGATGTAATGTTATTTATATTTTCACTACTACCAAGTGAATTATTCATCATGAAGTATTTATTGGCCAAATGACAATGTAGTGTACATGAGTACAAACCACCCATAGTGGGCATGAGCCCAGGGGAATGTGATTTTCTCCTAGTTTTACATATTTTTGAGGAATGTGAATTTCCCCTGGCATTATTGATGTTTGGGATGTGAATTTCCCCTCTCCTCTTGGTGTAGGTCTGGTAGGTGCCTCCCCCTACATTGGTATGATTTTGAGTCATAATATTATTCATGCTATGTTGATTATTTTCGATTGATTTACTATGGTGGATTTCCATTTGTCATTTATTTGACTTACCTCATACTCTTGGAAACTCTTAGTGTAGTGAATCCTTTTATTATGCAATGTTGTGCTTTATTATTTGTCCTTTTCCTTTTGAATAACACATACTTTTATCTCTCTCTTGCTGGATGATCCCAACCATCCAGATATAGGATCAGAGTGCATAGTTGAAGCTTGGTGAACCTGCCTAAGGATAGGAATATGGTGTTCAACCATCTACCTTGGACATAGCTTCCTATATATACCAAGTTGCTTTTATTTGGAGACAAGTTGATTTGCTTCTAGTCTTCCTCTACCTAGATCTTGTTGTTTGGTATAAAGTTGTACAACCTTTTGAAAAATTTTGTAAAGTACACTTTATATAGTTGAATATAGTTAAAGTTTAAAATTCCATTGCTTCACATTGGTGTTTTTGTTTACCATAATTTTAGTAGAGAGTTGGGTTATTATCTCATCTCTTTACAACATGGTATCAGAGCATCAAGGTAGTCAGAGTCTTGACTAATTTAGTTTGTCTTCTAGTTAGAAACCCTAACCTTATATAGTTTCCGTTAGTGAGATTTTCACCTCAGAGTTGACCAACGATGAAAGATTGATTTAGGATCATTATAATTTCATATTAGAAATATAATTTATCAACTTTTTGGTGATTAGTCTATTGGGTTGCTACTAGGGAATAAGTTGAAAGCAAAGGTGTCTAGAAAGGGTCAAGTTCTGGGGGATGGCAATATTTTCTTCGGGCCTGAGCTGATATCCATATGATTGGCTTACGAGGACTCCCAGATCCATATGACACCGGTCTGGCCTGAGCTGATACTGAATGTCCCAAAATAGCATACCTTTTAGAAAATTATCTTATTGTTGAGTAACCTTGTGAACCTAGTATATGATTCTTTGTTTTTTCATGTAGAATCACATTATGATTCCATATGTTCCTAATAGGATCCTTAGAATTCATGTTTGTAGTTATCCTACCCTATGTTTGACTTCGAAGTTTGGTAATTGTGATTAGTAAAACAATTAAGTGTTGGATCTCATGCATACTCTTTCCCTTTTGAAAAGTGGGCTTTAGTAGTAGTGCTTTTTATACCTTGATAGATTTTGGAGTTTTTGATTTTGAGGACAAAATCCTCTTTAAGGGGGTGGAGTCCCACAATGCATTGAAATCTAGTTACTCTAATTTGGAAACCCTAACTCGATAAACATGGGATTAGTGAGCTTATATGGTTAGTGTTGAGCAAACAAATTATAATTATAATTCATCTTGTTTGTTTTACACAAATAAATATATATTAAGTCATCTAAAGAGAATAGTTCATATGCTTGAACCTTAACATATTCTTGATGCACATAATAGTGAGTTACTCATCTCTAATTGTGAATACACATAATGTTGACAATGTTACCCTAATAGTATGGTTAATAAGTTTATGGAGTTGGTGCACACTTAGGATGCATAACATGTAATGGTCATGATGACCCAAACCCTAATATGTGGTCTTCTAGCCTTAACATAATATACATATATATGTATCCTTAATGCCTTCATGATACATTAGTGATATTAGGCATTATCATCACATAATATACTTGTATACATATAAATGGATTATAATCACCTAATTTTATTTGAGACCATGTTATCAACATATGTGAGGCATATTAGCTTGTTATCTAATATACACCTCATTAATCACCTTATCATGATTTAGTATGTAAATCAATTAATTAATGTTTAATGTGTTTCATATTGTCCACTAAAACACATGTAATGACACAAATATGATTATGAGTAATTGGATTCACGTGAATATGCATACATGCCTAATGTGATGTTAAATATGTATAATTCATATCATGTAGTGTAATAGGAGAAAATGGTTAATGATGTCATTAATATGAGTATGGAAGATGTTGTGACAATGTGTAATATAATTTTAAGAAACTAATGTGACATTATTGCGAGTTATTATAGACTTAATAATTTGTTGATAATATTATTGGGAGGGATAGATATGGGATTTGTCCCTTCTAAGGGAGTATGATGTTCATGGACACTTGATAAGAAAATTTGAGAAAGGAATGCACATGCATGTGTGAGTCAATATGTGATATTGATGGCACACATATCTCTGACAATCTACTTTGGATCAAGGAACATGAATGAACATTGAAAGGATGACAGTTTGATGCCTTGAGATCATTTAGGATATCAGAAATAAAGGAATTATACATTCACTAGAACACCAATCACAAAATGTAGGATTGAAAGTTGTTCTCCAACTTTCCTTTTCACTTGGGTAACATTGATGTGCGACTAGGCACCACTCTTTGCTTGTGATGTCATAAGCTAGTTATGGACATTCATTGCCAACGTGAAATGGGACATATAGGTAGGATTAACCTAGAGGAGGAGTTTATCCATGAATGATTTTTGGTTTGATTACAAAAGGTGTTTAGGTACTCAATCAAACATTCAAACAATTGACTTTACTGAGAATCAACAAGTTCAAGTTTTGAACTAATTGATTTGAGTGTCAGATTGATTGAGAACTGCATTGATTGTGTTTTGCACAATCTGGACCACCAACCAACCAGTTCACTAGGTGAACCGATCTACTCATGGTCAGTGAGATGACTGGTTCACTTGATGAACTGATTGGTTTGAATAGACCAAACAAACAAGGTTGGGTTGTCTTGATTTGTGAGAAAAAAATTTGTTTCACTTGTACAATTCGATTGGGACACGAATTGATCTTAGTATTAATTAGAAACGAATGAGGAAAGTCAATTGGAGGCAAGTATGGGAAGTGAACTGACCAGTTATCTAAGTGAACTGACTGGCTCACACTCACAACCGACCGGTTCATTTGTGAAATGACCAGTTTGGTTGCCGCAGTGCAATTAGATCATGGAAATTCTGGACCCTTCTACTCCCACTTTAGTCCCATATTGCTCGGGGATGAGAACCCTGACCCTAACCCCTCCTATATATAGAGGGGTACTGGGTGCTTCTCAGATAGCAAAAATAAAAACAATTAGTTGTTCTACAAAGTTGTCGTCTCTAGTTGTGGTAACCAAGAGAGCCTAAGCAAGTTCTACCCATCTAGGGAGAAACAACGAGGCAAAGACAATGGTAGAAAAACAATTGGTTGTGGGAGAGTGTGTCGGTGACTAGTACATCGATATAAGGGGACGACTCCTTCTAGTGTCATGTAGGACAAGACAACTAGTGTTCCTAATGGTCTGTGCAGACTATCTATAAAGGTAGGAGACTTCTTCCGCTCAGGAGGATGACTGTGAACTGCACTCAGGGTCAGGACCAGGAGCTGCGCAGATGTTGTCGAAGATAGGTGGGTGAAGACCACACTTGTTGTGAGGCATTGTCACTGAGCAAGCCTCAGGACCATGTATGACTCACTAAAACCACCCTTCCTATTTCATAGTTGTTGATGTAATCCATGGTTATAATTTTGTGGTGAGAGATTGTTTTTGTTTCCGCTACCTTCTTGATAACACCAAATTTTGTGATGTTTTAGACTGTTATTTCGTTATCAAAACTGCCCTTTTAAACTGTTTTCCTCTCCTTTTATATGTACTTTTGCATTAACAGGCCAAACTACACTCTTAATTCAATATTTCCATCTTTCACAGAGTTTTCCTCCTATTTTGACCCATTTATCATCAGTAAGGCCGTTCCAACCCACAAACATGATTCCACCTGCATCGGCCTTCCAGCCGGCCGATACACACACTGCCCAATAGGGTAGCGTAATACATGGACGCGTGACATGAGGATGTCGCGCAAGAAGGGAATAATGGACGATATGCCTATCTACCTGACAGGGAGCTGGGCTCGCCACAACAACCGAAGCTTGTCGCGCGACACGAGCCACCCACCGACAGTCACCGCTCATCACGTCCTCCGACAACTGACATCCTTGTGCCGGGCGATACTGATATTGGCCGTCCACCGACTCCGCCATAATAAGAGCTTAAGAAGGACATGTGGCGCCCTAATCACCATATCTTCCCCAACCGCTGCCTATAAATAGCATCTATAGGAAACTGAAAAGATAGGTCAGAACCCTACGCAAGTCACCTCAGGAAAGCAGCGAAGAGCTAGTGTATCATGCCTCAGTGCTTGTGCCAGGCGATTCTAGGTGAGCACTTCCCCATCCCGAGAGGGAGGGAATGGTTCACTTAGGGTCGTCCCGGGTACCACTGCAGGCCGATATCGGCTGACAAGGATCCCCGACATAGGAGATCGACACTAGGAGCATCACTCTAGCCTGGCACGATACCAAACCCGATACGCATCGCCAGTCACGGCGTGCCGCCTGAGAGGGTGCCTCCCGACATGAGTGTATCGGGCAAGGGTCCTCGCACGATGCAACCCTCCCGTCACGGCGTGTTGCCTGAGAGGGTGTGCCACCCGACATGGTTATATCGCGCTAGGCTCCTACCCGGTATCGGGCTGGAGGGTCCGCTGTGGTCTGTCGTCCTTCTATATCAAGAAGGTGACATCTATCTTTATTATTTCAGTCATTTATTTCTTTTACTTATGCAATGTAATCAGAACCTTATATGTTTATGGAAATAGAAGATTTTAATTATCTGTAGCTTTATGTTTGGCACCTTTGTTGGATGATTGCTATGTTTAACATCAGAACTATAGCTTGTATGTTTGGATCGCGTTTCGATTAGCTACCAAATCGTGTTTTCCCGTTGCAACAACCTCGAGAGAGGAGTTGTGGCATTAGTGTTTGGTCTAATTCTTGAGTACGGGAGTGCCCGGAATCGGAGTTGCTTTAGTAACCTTTCCACTCTAATTCAAGTCTAGCAACCTCGAGAGGGGTGTTGATGCTTGGTTAGAGGTACCCACTCTGAGAGGAGGGGTACAAGATGTTCCTGCTGCCACTTGTTTAACTAAGTTTTCTCCTTCGTACCTTGCTTTAGCTTTAGTTTTATCTCTCTATTTTTGTTGCATGAAAACCCCTAAAAACGGATAAAATGCTTAAAACCTTAAATCTTCCTCGTAGATCCATTTGGAGATAGTTTTCTTTGGTTTTATCGATCTTGTCCTGCTGTTCCCTTTCGAGAATTTTATCATCTCTTATTCCTTTCCGGAGTGTAACCTGTCGATTCATTGTTCTCAACACTACCACCCTTGTCCCTGTGTTCGACCCCGTATATCTACTTCGACCCCGTAAACAAAGTTGTGGGGGCCTAGAAGGTTTCGGGTTATAAATGTAAAAACTCGACTACCTCAAATTCGCCTCCACTTTTTTTGGACGCGCGACTTAGGTCGGTCAACTTTTTGGTGCCGTTGTCGGGGACAAGGAAAAATGGTACTGTGGACGAACCCGAATCCACTAACTACACTCCTGTGCCTCAAGCTTAGAAATGAGCTTGACAACACTCTTTTCTGTCTTTTATTATTATTACCCTTTGCTTAAAATGAATAACTCAAATCATTAATAAAAGATTTCTCTGACTTGATTTTTCGTACTTTTCCAGGTATTCTGAAGAACAGTGATCATTTCTATCGAGCACCGATATCATGCCTCGTCGTGAGCAATCTCTTTCTGAGGGTGAGCATCAAGGCCAACTATTTGCTTTCATAAAAAGACAAGACACAATCATCAACCAGCTGGCGCAGGGTGCGCTCGCCAGTCCTGGAGCTCTGAACTCCATGCAATACCAGATGGCAAGTTTGCATATGCGCCAGCACAAGGTCGATCAACGGTTGACCCAGATGGCCGCTCTGATGAAGCACCCTGCAGGAAAGATACTCCCCTGCCCTGAAACTGCCAGAATGGCAGTACTAAGATCTGGGAAGATGGTGGAGCGCACTGGGTAGGCTAGACTAGAGCTTGAGTCAAGGCATGAGGGTGCAAATCCGGTAGAGAATGAAAGTAGACAAGCAGACGCCCAAGAACCTGAACGGAGATCTTTCGAGGAACTACCTGGTGGGAGGAACCCTTATGCTCCCAGGATTCCTTTTCCGTACAAATTGATAAAGGCAAATATGAAGAAGCGTCACGAAAAATTCATGGAATAAATCAAGAAACTCCATCTTGAAGTCCCCTTTCTAGACGCCTTGGAAGAGATGCCAACTTACACCAAGTTCCTCAAGGATCTGATTATGAAAAAGAGAAGAGGAGGCAGGGTTGAAACTGTGCACCTAACATCTTCTTCCTCTGCTTTCGTAAAGCCTGACCTACCCAACAAAAGGAGTGACCCATGAGCTTTCACGATCCCGTTTGCCATCGGGGACAACGTCGAGCGAAACGTTCTTGTTGACTTAGGGGCTAGCATCATCCTCATGCCCCTGAGCTTCGCGCAAAGGTTGGGTTTGACCGACATGATTCGAACCAATATGAGGATTGAACTGGCATATCATACATTCAAAAGACCTGTCGGGATTGTTGACATGTGTCGATCAGGGTTGGTAATTTCTTCATTCCATGCGACATAGTTGTCATCGACGCCATGGAAGTCCCCCTCTGTCCAATCATCTTTGGGCATCCTTTCCTTCCTACAGGAAGGGCGTTGATTGATGTTTCTGAGGGGATAATCACGCTGAGGGTCGGAAATGACCATCTAGACTTCAACGTGAAGGATGCAATGAGAGGACCTTCCCTGTCTGAATACGCTTGCCTTGCGGACAACTATGAAGAATTCTGCGTGGAGATAGAAGAGGACATCCGGTTAGTGGACCCCCTTATGAGGGCTATAGGCTGTTAGGATTCTGACTTTGAAAATGTAGAAGTTGTGAAGTATCTCAGCCTTCTTGACCTGTCTGACGAAGATCTGAGCGATGATGATGAGGTGGTGGAATCTGTGAAGTATGCCTCTCTTGAGGGGGAGCCACAAGAGAAGACATCCAGAGCAAAGCCTGAGTTGAAACCGTTGCCTGAAGGGCTGAAATACGAATTCTTAGATCAGGAAGAAAGAAACCCTATCATCGTCAATGCCAATCTTTCAGAGAACCAGCTGGACGGACTTCTTGAGGAGTTAAGACTCCACCGTCGGGCTATAGGATATTCAGTGGAGGACATCAAAGGCCTTAGCCCCGCCTTATGCATGCATCACATCAATCTGGAAGAATCTTCCAGGCCTCTGGCTCAACCCCATAGGAAGTTGAATCAGATGCTCAAGGAAGTCGTCAAGAAAGAGGTAATCAAGCTAAGGGATGCGGGGATCATTTACCCAATCAGTGATAGTAACTGGGTAAGCCCGATCGACGTAGTTCCCAAAAAGGGCGGTATGATAGTGGTGAAAGGAGATAAGGGCGACGAGGTGGTGGTTAGGACCATCACAGTATGGCATATGTGCATTGATTACAGAAAGCTAAACCAAGCTACAAAAAAGGATCATTTTCTGCTACCTTTTATTGACCAAGTTCTTGAAAGATTAGCACATCATGACTTTATCTATTTCCTTGATGGCTTTTCAGGATTTTATCAGGTACCCATCCTGCCCGACGACCAGGAGAAGACAACATTCACCTACTTCTACGGCACTTATGCTTTCAGAAGGATGCCCTTCAGACTCTGCAACGCTCCCGCCACGTTTCAACGATGCATGATATCAATGTTTTCAGATTTTCTGGAAGATATCGTGGAAGTTTTCATGGATGATTTTTCAATTTATGGAAAGGACTTCGATACCTGCCTGAAAAACCTATCTTTGGTTCTGCAAAGATGCGAGGAGAACAGTCTGGTCTTAAATTGGGAAAAGTGCCATTTTATGGTACGAGAAGGCATTGTTATGGGGCATAAGATCTCAAGGTGTGGCATCGAGGTGGACACCAGCAAAGTTGAAGCCATATCTAAGCTTCCTCCTCCGAAGTCAGTGACGGGAGTGAGGAGCTTCCTTGGACACGCCGGCTATTACTGCAGATTCATAAGGGACTTCTCAAAGATTTCAAAACCTTTGTCCAATATGCTGGTAAGAGATGTTGAATTTGTTATCTCTAATGACTGTCTAACGACTTTTCAGGCTTTGAAGAATGCACTCGTATCACCACCCATCCTCCAAGCTCCTGATTGGGGTTTACCGTTTGAGCTTATGTGAGACGCCAATGACTATGCGGTAGGAGCGGTCCTGGGGCAGAAAAAAGATAAAAAGCACCACATGATCTTCTACGCTAGTCGCACGTTGGACGAAGCTCAGGTAAACTATACAACTATCGAAAAAGAGATGCTGGCAATTATCTTCGCCTTCGATAAGTTCAGGTCGTATCTTATTGGAGAAAAGGTCAAAGTATACACAGATCATGGGGCCATAACATACCTAATGCAAAAGAAAGACACAAAGCCCAGACTGTTGAGGTGGGCCTTATTACTGTAAGAGTTCGACCATGACATTATCGATAAGAAGGGCACAGAAAACGTGGTCGCCGACCACTTATCGAGGATCATAGTTGAAGAACAGGGGGGACCGTCGATAAATGACAACTATGTCGATGAAGCTTTGATGTTGGCCGAAACTAAAGAAGAAGACTTACCCTGGTTTGCAGATATCTGCAACTATCTCGCTTGTGGAGAACTGCCTCTTGACATCACCTATAATCAGAGAAAGAAGCTGTTCGCGGATGTTAAAAATTACTATTGGGATGACCCTCTCCTTTTCAGAAGATGCGTTGACAATTTGTATAGGAGGTGCATTCCTGAGGAAGAAACCCCAAACATTCAGAAGGAGTACCACGCTTCCCCCTATGGGGGACACCTGGGTAGCAAAAGGACTGCTGCAAAAGTGCTACAATCAGGTTTCTATTGGCCCTCTCTATTCAAAGATGCAATACAGTTCGTAAAAGTCTATACAGAGTGCCAGTCGACGGGAAATATAGGGCGAAGGAATGAAATGTTGATTGTGAATTGGATAGAAGTAGAAATCTTCGACGTGTGGGGGATTGATTACATGGGGCCGTTTCCTCCATCAAGGGAGTATCAATACATCCTAGTGGAAGTAGACTATGTATCGAAGTGGGTAGAAGCCATGGCAACCCAAATGTGCGACGCCAAGCCAGTAGTCAAGCTGTTCGAGAAAATGATCTTTCCTCGGTTCGGTGTACCACACACTATAATAAGCGACGACAGGTCGCATTTCGGAGAGAGATAGTTCAAAGCACTCCTACGTAAGTATGGAGTCAAGCACAATATCACTACACCCTACCACCCACAGACTTCAGGGTAGGTAGAAGTTTCAAAGAGACAAATTAAGCAGATCTTGGAAAAGACTATCAGCCAGACGAGGAAGGACTAGTCTATGAAGCTTGACGATGCACTATGGGCCTATAGGATTGCCTACAAAATGCCCATCGGAACTACCACCTACAAGCTGATCTACAGAAAATCCTATCATCTACCTCTGGAACTGGAACACAAGGCCCTTTGGGCAATCAAATTCTTAAACATGGACCTTGAGAAAGCGGGAGAGAAGACATTTTTGCAGCTACAAGAGCTTCAAGAGTTGAGAATGAACGCCTATGAGAATGCAAAAATCTACAAACAAAGGACGAAGGTGTGGCATGAAACCCACCTAAGGAGAAAAGATGTAAGTGAACGGGATAAAGTTTTATTATTTAAATCATCCATTCATCTTTTTCCTGGGAAGTTACAAACAAGATGGTCGGGACCGTTCACTATGTCGAAGATATACCCATCAGGAATGATGGAGCTTTACGACAAAGATGATCCGACCAAGGTATTTCAAGTAAATGGGCACAGAGTGAAGAGGTACTATGAAGATGAAGCTTTTATCAGGAGGGCATAGATCAACTTGCAGGATATGGGTACTATCGAAGGCTGAAAGTGAGGAACCTACACCGGTCGAGCTGGCGACGCAAACTTCAACGCTTCTTGGGAGGCAACCTAAGTTTTTCTTTCTTCCCTAGAGTAGGATGCATTTTTTGTCCTTATAAAACAAACATTATGGACTGTAATAAGGCCCGAGTCAGTGCATGCGCCGAGCGTACTGACTCTTCTATTTTATGGGCCACCACTCTATTTTACGAAGCATTGAGGAGTAATACCATCTGAGGTCGGGGATTCGATCATATGCCGATGATATTTTGCCCGTCAATCGCTTTTTCTTCGCCTTGTTAGGCCGCATACCGAACCGTATCAGGCCTCTTTCTTTTTCAGACCGTATTGGGCAGCAGCTCAACCGGCAGACTGAATGTGTTGGGTATCTCGGGCACCGCAAGGGCCGTGATGGATGGCATCCCTAGACAGCGAGCACCCGTGTCCTGGGTATCGTGCAAGATCAGTAATTGCCCTTGATTAGACGGATGGGCTGCCCGTCTCGGGAATAGCTTGTCTTAACGGCCGATGCGCGCCCCAGATCTACCTATTTTACCCCCGATTGAGATTGTTATATATAGTATGGAGGGTTTATCGTGTCGGGCTACTACACTTACTCTTCCAGCCACCCGCATCATGCAGTGATCCCCTTTTTGCTCGCATGTCGGGTAGCTCACCTTCGCCCTCCTGTCGGGCGAGAGCTTGTAAGAGTAAAGGTATAGCCCGACAGTCTGTTTGCCCGACATGTGTTTCATGTCATGCGCGACGTATCGGGTTGACGATCTTTGTTTATTTTTCTTGTATCGCCCGACACGTATGAAGCACGACACGTCTGCCGATCGCGTTTGCTCGATACGCCATATCGGGCGACACATTTTTCCATCAAGAGTTCCTATTGGGAAGTTGTTTCATGCGACCATATCACCCGACATGCCTGTGTCAGGCACCGTATTGTGACGCACAGCTTCTTCCGTATCGTCCAATCCTGTATCGCCCTGGGTTTTCCTTTCGATGAACGATACCCAGACTATGCAATGAGACAAGTTTTATCGAGATATTAGTTTTTCCTACCTAACATTTAAATGATCAATGAACTTGATAACATGTATGGATAATACACAGCAAACCTCCGAATGAGTTGACAAACACAGCAGAAGAATCGACACTATGGACACAGCTGAAGCAACAACAGTCGGACAGAAATGCCAGAATTCCGAGACAGCTGGGCCACCACCCGCTGAGAAGAGAGCAAGAGAAGTCCATTTCCTTATCATAGTTTGTCTTCTGTGGTGGTTTAGGACCATCTCCAAAAGAGAAAATCAGTGGAAGCCCTCCTCCAGTGGCCCCTGGGTTGAATGTGGGTATTTTGGGCCCATCAGTCGTGAACCCAACTTCATCATAAGGGAGGTATCTTCTTCTGATATAGTATCCACAAGTGTTTTCAAGAGATCTTTGTCTACAATAGGCCGGTTGTCATTGTCATAATCCGCACGGGCCTTGCGCTTCCCCCTTGAGAGCTTTGCACTTGTTCTGGCTGCATCCACCTGGGAAAGAAAATGGAGTCAAGTGGACTGAAATTGGGATTGACGATCAGTCCTTTTGTTCATGTTCACAACGGAAGTATCTTAAAGTCTACCAGGTTTAAGGGGATGCCAAATAATTTTGGGAACTTCTATCAAATAAGGAGAGGCATGACCAGCTCCGACAGCAAATAAGGGGAATGCATGGCAGCTTCTCCAAGGCACAAGCGCGAACTTCAACTAACCCTCAATGGGTTAACATTACCTTACCCTGTCTTCTTCACTACTCTGGGACAGAGTGTGGAGTAAGTTTGGGGGGGGGGTACCATGTACCAGTGAGGAAGGTATAAAAAATTTTCTTCCTTCACCTTCTTTTGTTTTTCTTCTATATCATGTGTACATATTCTTGCTCATACAAAAATATTTTTGAAAAATTACAAAAATTTTGAAAAATTCTTACTCCCTGCATAAGTACAAAGTCACTATATAGTAAAAGCCTGATGCGACTTCTTGCCAGTTGTTTTCTATGTGCCTAACGTAATGCAAATTTTGTTATATCTTTCTGATAATGCAGCCTCAAACGACGAAAGACTACGAATCTCTACGCCAAAAATTTCAAAAAAAAATAATCTCGCAACAGCTAAGAGACGAGTATGGAGAAGGAAAAAGCTACCCAAACAACAAAAAAATCCCACTTATTTTCCCTTACCCATCAAAAACCCCAAAAAGAGAAAGTATCCTTATGAGAGCGAATAAAAGAATGAGAGTTGTGCCCAATAAAAGAAAAGAAAAAAATATATACACACTTGTTTTCCAAAAGTACCCATCTTTAGGCATGGTAGATCTAAGGCAGTGGTACGTAGGATGTGAAATCACTGCTCTAAAGCCAACTGGCTTGGACTGCAGGGACCACTTGCCCACTAACAGACCCGTACCTGGATGGACCAATGGGAAACAACAACAAAAAAACCCAAAATAACTTAGCCTACCCAACACACAACTTTCTGCCCTAAAGCTGGTTGGTGTGAAAGCTATCTTCGGAATCATGCACCAAAGTCTCGCTGAAGCTATAGAGAAAAAATTTACTGAAATAATAAGGCAGGAAATGCAAGGTCTTTTGTTCGTAGTGGGGCAACATTATCTCTAAAGACATCGTGATACTTGTCCTACCTCTTGGCCTGAAAGCTACACCGCGCAAGAAGGAGCATCACAAAATAAAGTTTAAATATTGATTGAGGACAATCAAAATACTAAGTATGGGGGAGTTGATAACACCAAATTTTGTGATGTTTTATACTATTATTTCGTTATCAAAACTGCCCTTTTAAACTATTTTCCTCTCCTTTTATATGTACTTTTGCAATAACAGGACAAACTACACTCTTAATTCAATATTTCCATCTTTCATAGAGTTTTCCTCCTATTTTGATCCATTTATCATCAATAAGGCCGGTCCGACCCACAAACATGATTCCACCTGCATCGGCCTTCCAGCCGGCCGATACGCACACTGCCCAGTAGGGTAGCGCAATACACGGACGTGCGACATGAGGATGCCGCATAAGAAGGGACTAACAGACGATACGCCTATCTACCCAATAGGGAGCCGGGCTCGCCACGACAACTGAAGCTTGTCGCGCGACATGGGTCACCCACCGGCAGGCGCCGCTCGTCACGTCCACCGACAGCCGACATCCTTGTGTCGGGCGATACTGATATCCGTCGTCCACCGACTTTGCGATAATAAGAGCTTAAGAAGGACACATGGCGCCCTGAGCACCATAACTTCGCCAACCGCTGCCTATAAATAGCAGCTACAGGAAGCCGAAAAGACAGGTCGTAACCCTACGTAAGTCACCTCAGCAAAGCTACGAAGAGCTAGTGTATCATGCCTCAATGCTTGTGTCGAGCGATTCTAGGTGAGCACTTCCCCATCCCGAGAGGGAGGGAATGGTTCACTTAGGGTCATCCCGGGTACCACTGCAGGCCGATATCGGCCGACAAGGATCCCCGACATAGGAGATCGACACTAGGATCATCGCTCTATCCTGGCACGATACCGAACCCAATATGCATCGCCTGTCACGGCGTGCCGCCAGAGAGGGTGACGCCCGATACGAGCGTATCGGGCAAGGGTCCTCACACGATGCAACCTGCCCATCACAGCGTGTCACCTGAGAGGGCGTGCCACCCGACACAGTTGTATCAGGCTAGGCTCCTACCCGGTATCGGGCTGGAGGGTCCGCTGTGGTCTGTCGTCCTTCTATATCAAGAAGGTGACATCTATCTTTATTATTTTAGTCATTTATTTCTTTTACTTAGGCAATGTAATCAAAACCTTATATGTTTATGGAAATAGAAGAGTTTAATTATCTGTAGCTTTATGTTTGGTACCTTTGTTGGATGATTGCTATGTTTAACATCTGAACTCTAGCTTGTATGTTTGGATCGCATTTCGATTAGCTACCGAATCATGTTTTCCCGTTGCAACAACCTCAAGAGAGGTGTTGTGGCTCTAGTGTTTGGTCCAATTCTGGAGTATGAGAGTTCCCAGAATCGGAGTTGCTTTAGTAACCTTTCCACTCTAATTCAAGTCCAGCAACCTCGAGAGGGGTGTTGATGCTTGGTTAGAGGTACCCGCTCTGAGAGGAGGGGTACAGGATGTTCCTGCTGCCGCTTGTTTTACCGAAGTTTTCTCCTTCATACCTTGCTTTAGCTTTAGTTTTATCTCTCTGTTTCTATTGCATGAAAACCCCTAAAAACTGATCAAATGCTTAAAACCTTTAAATCTTCCTCGTAGCTCCATTTGGAGATAGTTTTCTTTGATTTTATCGATCTTGTCTTGCTGTTCCATTTCGAGAATTTTATCATCTCTTATTCCTTGCCAGAGTGTAACGTGTCGATTCAGCGTTCTCAACACTACCACCCTTGTCCCTGTGTTCGACCCCGTATATCTACTTCGACCCCGTAAACAAAGTTGCGGGGGCCTATAAGGTTTCAGGTTATATATGTAAAAGCTCGACTACCTCAACTTCGCCTCCACTTTTTTTGGATGTGTGATTTAGGCCGGTCACTTCTCCCTCACCTCAATCCCAACAAACATATGTACCTAGAATACCTAGGGGGGTCATTCACACTTGAAGCATAATTGACACTTGAATAATGTTGAACATCTTGATATTGTTGATCATAAGTGAATGACCTAACCCCAAGGTAAAATAGGAATGAGCAACCCTAATCTTGAATCATGAAACATGATATTCTAAACATCATGATCTTGACCATTGATCCAATCTTGATGATTTAGGATCTAACTCAAAGGATTGACCTACTACTTGTTGAGATGTATACTCAAAATCCTCAGTGAAAGGTACGCTCTTATATCTCCACTTTGGTTGTATTACAAATACTTTTTATGTCTAACTTGACTATATAATTGTCTATATAACTTGATTGATCTACTGTTCCCTATGATTAGTCTTCCATTTTTCCCTATATTATATTTTTAGAAAAACATGAGAACATAAATGATATTTCCCATTATGATTGTTCATATATTGATGATGACGATGATGTTGATAATGTTGATAATGATTGATATTGAGTGCAAGAAACCTCCTCATTTGGAGGTGGGACTTGTACATTAGCCTCATACATCATATGGAGAGAAGGATCCTAGTGACCTTTCCCATCACGTTGGGGCAATGGAGTCACACAAAATATGTAAGCATGCTTCTTGATTATAGCATAATGGGAACTCGTAATAAAAAGTGAATTGTTCGAAATAAACATCTTGTCAAATAAATGTTGGATTTGGAAAACCACTTTTCTTGATTATAAGTCCTTCCAAGTATACTCTGTTGCTATAAACTGTTTTACTTGTTTTTGATAGCATATCGTACAATTGCATGACTGTGTCTCGATTTTCTTGATTTTAAGCAAAATAAATGGAACACTGACTAGATTGCTTTCTCACCCCATATACTCTGATGAAAAAGATTGAGCTACAATATCTCCTAATTGGGTTAGTTTGTTATTTAAATCTCCTACTTTTGATTTATTATTTCTTATTTTATATACCAGTGTATGAGATCCTATTAGGCCACTCGGGAACATGTGCTTCAATTCTTTTATTATTGTTAGGTAGTAGGATTTGGATTGGGGTAAGAATGGTGAAAATTAGGGTGTCTAGGCTCGGGGTTCTGGCATAATTTCTTCTATTTGTCTTCACGGTGGATGAGATTCCCCGCTCCACCTAGCCTTAATTGATCTAGAACTGGACCTAAAGGTTCTCCATTGAAAATGTAGAGAGTCTTCTAGAATCTCATCTCTTCTTTAAGGACTACCCTAAGCCACCCATGTAGATGCAGATTAGGTAGTTTTCTAATCTCCTCATGTGGTCCTTCTCTTCTGATCTTTTTCCACATGATATCTTAATTTTCGAAAGCTTATGCATCGGAAAAATGAATGTCACTAAAAATTATGAAAAAGAAAATAATACCATGATCTGACCTTAATTTGAAAAAATCAATTTTGATAGATGAATAAAATACTTATGTATGAATCCTAATATCATGCAGACTCAATTTAACCAAAATTGCACTACATGCTTTCTATGTTGGAGGTAAATATTGATTTGGTGTAATAAGAAGGACTTATACCTTATACTTCATTGTTGATGAGGTCACTATTTTATTAATGTCCATGTTGCCCGATTATTGATTAAACCTCAAACACAGTTAAGAAAACTCTTATCCTATTTGATACACATCATTACTATGCTATCAAGTGACTAAGTTTAGGACTCACAAAATCATGATGCAAGACTATGATGCAAAAATCAAAATTTCTATTGACTGTTGATGCCGTTTTCAATATCAATTTTGATATGATGAGTATGGACCTAAATCATGCACCTATTTTCAGATTACATCTCCATCATGAAAGAAAGAGAATACAATTATGACCTTGGTCTTGAAAAATCTTGAACGAACTTCCCTATTATAATCTTAAATTTTGATCTTATGACCCTGTAGAACATGATTTGATAAGCTCAATGGATAATTACTTATGTAGGTAATATGCTAGATTAGTGTGGTAGTTGACTCATGACTCCCCTAACCTAGGTCACATCCCTATTATGACCACCTCTAAATTTTCACTTTGTTGATTATATAGAGTTTGGAAAGGTATCCCCTTTCACCTGATTTGGAATGATTAACCCAAATCTAATAGGTTAAACCATGGTTGATTCTTGATCTTGAATATTAATAATGACCTTGATATATGATAATGCTGACTATAGCTTGTGGTCAACTTCCTAGATAGACCTAGGTCTAGATCATTCATCAATCTTGAAAACCATGATTATGAAATCTTGATATGTTTCTCGAATATTACTTGAATATTGTTGCTCGAAATTCAATATAGATGAGTGATCTCCCTTTAGGTCTAAATAGGAATATAAACCCTAGCTTTGGAATATTTATACATATGATCTTGGTGTCTAAGCTTCAACTCTTGATATTTATGTAAAAAAATTGAAACATGATATGGATCTTGAGATCACCCTAGATATATGACTAATGACTTCAAAATCCCAATTTAAAAATTATTGAAATGAATCTCTCAATTTATGACTTAGGGTTAGCTCTCATTAGGACTAGTGTGAGACCTACCCTTGGTTTTGTGCTAAAAAAATCATGATATTGAAAGTATGATGTTGTCTTGAAATTGTTGAAATATGAAATCTCAAATCATGGATGTATAGCACCACTAGGCCAATGTAGAAGCTAGGACCCTAAGATATTGGGATTGAAAGTCACCTTATACACTTGATTCAAGAACTCTATTTGTTTGACCTAAAAAATGATCTCTCCAAATTTGTGATGAATAAGATGCTTTCCATATTTGTGACTCATATGCATTGACCTTGATACTCAATTGCTCGACAATTAAATGATGCTAGTACCAAGTTGGTTATGATATGGAACATGGAATCCCAATTATGATTATTAGACTAGTTGAATGTTGAAGACATAATTTTGACTTTATAGTTAAGGATACTCCAATATTTGATGATACGACCTAGATTTTGATGATCCCAATCTTGAGGATGACTTTGAATTTTCGAGACAAAATTCCTTTTTATGGAGGGAAGGATTTGACACAGTAGATTTTAGCACAAGAACAAAGTAATTAATCTTTTAACCCCATTATAATCTCTCATGGGTCCTAAATCATCTTTATTATCTTCATAATCAATGTTGAGATTCAAATTTGAAATATGATGATCAATGTGGATTTGATACACACTATAACATCACAAATTGAATTCATTCATCACTTTGCGCAAAGAAGCAAATTGATGAATCAAACTTTATCTTTTGGTTTTCAAACTTTTTCTAAATAATCACCATATTAATTTGAATATATGGTCCAAAAATCATCTCATTTGGACATTCCTACTATTTACTACCATTTCTTGAAGATAATGTATTGAAAACCCATTTATTTCTCTTTTATTTTCTCTCTATTTGACTTTGTCCAAGTCAGCAATCCATGGCAAGGGATAAGGGGAAACTCTCAGCCCTTGGATCTCCTTCTCATAGACCAGGGCTGGATCCAGTAGCCATTTCATCATCTCCTACCTCCCACAATCAACGGGGAGGTGTGAATGCGACCAAAATGACCGATCTATCACTCATGACCGCAAATGGAAATACTAAGCGAGCCAAAATCCTCGCCTCACAATTTTGATCTCACCAAACCCATGTTTACCCCATTTATTACTATTACTTGTCGACAAAATGAGTTCCTCACTTACCATTCACACTCCAACTGCCATGGACATTTTTCAAATCTCAAACTAGCCTAACCCTAGCCCCCAAATCTATAAAAAAACACCCCATAGGCCGCCTACACCATTTCACAGTAAGAACCTCATTTTCATACCCTCTTTTGATATCAAATACCCCAATTTCTCTCCCTGTTCTCCTGCTTCTTGGATGGCGCTGCCGCACAACCAAGTTTGGGCTTCGCTCACCTCGACCTCTCACCCTTAATGACCACCCCCATCACTCTGTGGGGTCACACCAATCACGAACAAGACCACTCTTGCTGGCTCTGACGCCTCCTACTCCAATTTCCCCTCCAATCTGGTGATGTCCTTGGACGGCCTTCATGGTTCTCATGAGGTGTTGTGCGATGAAGAAGATAGAGTCTAGGACCAGTTGGTCCAAAGAACAAATCACCCGATCCAAGGGTCCAACAAACCATAATTGAACCAGTTATTATAGGAGTGAACCAACCGAACCAAGGCTGAACTGGACCACTTCGAAAGTGAGCCACACACCAACATGGAGAAATCTCGGTCATCTGATTGTTAATCTAATGATCGACCTTTATCCAATTTAAGGTATTTTTTCCCTCTCACTTGGAAAATTGATTAAAATCCCTGATCTTGTTTAAATCATAATAAATGCATCCTAGCTCCAAAAATTACAAATGAATTGTCAACCTTGATCAGAAAAACCCAAGGATTCATTTAAAATGCTTTTGAATCCTAATTCTTGATTTGTTTCTCTTATATCCCTAAATCTTGATCCTTTTATTATAATTTTGTTTAAATGAGTCCATAAGCATGATTAGATTTTGGAAACTCTAATACTTGACTCTAATGTTTATCTTGAGACACTGAAATCAGACTTGACTAGACTAAACCTAATATTTTTTTCTTAGCTACTTTTGAATATGAAACATGTACCTTCAACATAATCTTGATGATGACATCTTATAATATGATTTATCTAAATTTTGTGGCATATTTTGATCTATTGATCTAATACTTTATCCCTGACTTTACTCATGATACTAATCAAAATTTGATCTAATCTTGAACACCAACAAACCTAATCTATCATGAGGAAGATCTAATAACTTGCATATTGACCATGATAATTAGGGTTAACACATGTACCTAGAATACCTAGGTGGGTCATTTACACTTGAAACATAATTGACACTTGAAAAATGTTGAACATCTTGATATTGTTGATCATAAGTGAATGACCTAACCCCAAGGAAAGATGGCGGCACCGGCGGTGGCCTAGGATCTGGCGTCGATCCCCGCAGATCGGTGCTCCTCCTCTCTGCGGTTTCCCTAGTGGATGGGAGCGGACGGACTGGTAGATCGTCCTGCACCACGGATAAAGAAGGGAGGCAGCGAACTGGCAAGGCAAGTCGTGGTTGCTAGAAGGGTAAAAGCGACCGTCAAGAGAGTCCCGGAGGAGACGTCTGTGGAAAGCATCAGGGAGTTGTTTAGATCCAACGAAGACCACGTCCAAGAATCCAGTATGATGTCAGGCTGGAGACGGACGGGTGAACACCCACGCGATAGACAGGAGACACGGATTCAGCACAGGAGATGGGCACCTACGTTTAACATCCCTCACAACGTGTGCTTCAGATGTCTTGGAGTAGGGCATTGGCAAGCCACCTGTGAAAGGAGGAAGGTATGTTATCGATGCAGGAAACTAGGTCATCTCGCACACAGATGCACGATGATGCATGTACCACCACCGAACTTAAGATCGGAGACAGTCCCCCCCTTGTGCCTGCTCATGGGTTCCCTGCCAGAGGTGCACCCCAACACAACCCTAAGCGGGCAAAGGTGGTATTGAGGGAGGATAACCGGGACTGAAACATGCAACTTGACATGCTGGATTATGCCTTCGAAGTGTCATGGCCACACAATGAAAAGAGAGAAAACGTTATCAAGTTCCTACAGAACAGATGGCCTCACGCCACTGATATCTATGAGTTTGCGGAAAGAAGAGCGCTTGTGTATCTTCCTTCTCTAGAAGAGGTCCGGAAAACCCCAGAATATGGTTCTGTTAAGTTCTTCAACAAAGAGCTCCCTTTGAAGCCTACGACGGGGGGCTTGGATGCCAAGAAAGAAACGTTGTGGTTATGGATCACAGATGTCCCCGTTATTTTCCATGATTTAGAATCTCTAAAGGAGATCATAGCTGTCTTCGGCACTCTCGTAGATATGCCATTATGGAGGAGGGGAATGGTGGATGCGAGAGGGGTCCTGGTCTCGGTGCAGTGTTTTAATGAGGATGTACCTCAGTTTATCAACATAGAAACATGTGATGTAAGGGGAGTAGAGAAGCTGACGATTGTGTCCAGAGGACCTCGAGGAGAGGATATTACTAAGATGGGCAAGGAACTGGGTATCATGCCAGCAGCTCTCCAGCGATCTGAAGATACTGTGATAACGCAAGATCCCCCCAGTACACAGCCTCATCCAGATTGCAGTGGTGACCTACAGAACAACGTTGTCCCCGTTGAACAGATTGTTATTCCAGATAAGGTTACCCAAACGCGGATGGTGATTAACAAAGAAGGGTCTCACGTTATACTCCTGCACAGAAGCTTGGCGGACTTCATTGGTGGTGGAACAGAAGACACAGAGAGGAGACAACCCCGTAGAGAGACAAGATCAAACACAAGAACGTCCTTTAGGGAAGGCACATGGCACGAGCAGATAGGCAGAAAGGAAGGGAATAATACAAGAAGGAAGTTTCAA
The DNA here is from genome assembly GCA_963693085.1 of Alisma plantago-aquatica. Classification (NCBI taxonomy): domain Eukaryota; kingdom Viridiplantae; phylum Streptophyta; class Magnoliopsida; order Alismatales; family Alismataceae; genus Alisma; species Alisma plantago-aquatica. Next base: position 490,995,189 of record OY856413.1, on the reverse strand, counting down.
TTTCTCCAAGATGAAGGGTGTATGGTACAGGAAGAGGACTGGTTTTCTGAAGGAGATGTCCCGAGAGATAAAGATAGGTGGTGGGATTCTTGGGAGACAAGCTATTAGCTTGAGAAGGAGGCTGTCTGGTAGGGTGTTATAAGTTTGTATCCTTATGAATATAGGTAAATATCTCTTTTGGAACATCAGGGGTGCGGAAAATAATAAGACGAGGAAAGTCCTTGCAAGATTATGTACAAGACATAGACCATTGGTTGTGGGTCTGCTTGAACCTTTGCTTCATGCGGAGAGGGTTGAAGAGCTTTTAGACATAGTTAGACTGGACTGGTGTACTCATAATGAAGACGAAGATGGTAAAATCTGGGCATACGCTGATGTCAATCTAAACCCACAGGTGATCCTTAAGCACATGCAACATATCACCTTCGAAGTTGGTGATGGCCATGGTGGGAGGGTAATCATCTCTGTTATCTACGTTGCATGTTCAATCGTCGAGAGAAGAAACTTATGGGAATCGCTGATTCAGTAGAGTCATGAGGTCAGTAACAAGCGGTGGCTGATCACAGGTGACTTCAACGTTGTTAGAAAATCGGATGAGAAACAGGGACTGTTGCCTCCTCCTTTTCAAGGAATGATGGATTTCAACGCATTCATTAATGATGTCGGCTTGGAAGAACTTCCTTTTGACGGCAGCAGATTCACATGGGTGGATAAATAGCAGTACACTCCAACGAAATGGGAGAGATTGGATAGAGCCTTAGTTAACGGAAACTAGATGAATGATTTTCCACTGTCGTCGACGACACATCTCACATGGTTTAGGATTTCTGATCACTGCCCGATCCTAGTGTGTAATAGATTGGGGGATCAACGCAGACAACCAGCCCCGTTCAGTTTCAGGGCTGCTTGGTTACAAAATCCATCATGCATCAGGATCATTCAAGACACTTGGAGCTCGGTTGCTCCCAACGGGGACCCATCGTTTACCTTATACAGCAAGCTGAAAGCAACAAGAGGAGCGCTTAAATCATGGAGTAGAGAGGTGTTTGGCAATGTCCAACAAAAGATCACCGATATGGAAGATGTCGTACATACCCTGTAGATGGAATTCAACGAGAACCCTTCACAGGATAATGAAAATTTGCTTAAAGACGTGGAGCTGGAACTAGAAGAAAATTTGCAACTGAATGATTTGATTTGGAAGGAAAAAGCTAGGGTGAGATGGCTGGAAGATGGTGATAGAAATTCACCATTTTTTCATGCCATGGTCAGAGCAAAGAAAAGGCACAGACCGGTCCCCAAATTGATAACTCCAGAGGGTCAGGTCCTCGAAGATAAAGATTTGATGGCAAGAGCGGCCGCAAATTTCTACCAGAAGATGTATGAGGTAGATCCTTTGCTATCGGAACAAGACGCACATGATTTCATTGAGCTCCTCCCACAAACGGTAAGTGTGGATGACTGTGCGACCCTTACAGCACCCCCGATGAGAACTGAGATCCTTTCAACCATTCATATGATGGACACTGACGTGGCACCAGGACCAGATGGCTTCTCAGTTGCATTTCTAAGAGCGGCGTGGGACATCATAGCAGACAATATGGTGAATTTTGCTAACTTTTTCTTTCAGGGTGGCCATTGTCATAAGAGCTTCTTCTGCTGTCGGATTGTTCTCATCCCGAAGACACCCATGGCGTCGACTCTGGGCAAAGATTTCAGACCAATCTCGATCGAGAATGTTGTAGCAAGGGTGTTCGCAAAATTGCTTAGCAACAGGCTGGCCAATATCATCCCATCTTTGATCGTTCCACATCAAGGTGTGTATGTTCGAGGTAGGGACATTGTGAATCACATCAAGCTCTCCAGAGAAATCACCTATGATATTAATAAAGGGGGCACTAATCCGAATGTAGTGGTGAAGTATGACATTTCTAGAGCTTATGATACAGTCTCATGGCAGTTTCTCAGAAGTGTTCTCATGCGGTTTGGGATGACAGAGCACGCAATTAACTTATGTATGGAGTTCTTCACTAGATCTTGGGCCACAATAACGATTAGTGACTTCTGCGCTGGTTTTTTTTCGAGTGGGAGAGGGCTGAGGCAAGGAAACTAAGAAGGCGCGACCTTGTATGATAAGCTGGGAGCCAAAGGAATTGAAGTGCACAGTTCACGACTTAGGTCCATTAGCTTGATCAAATGGGCACCTCCTGACATGGCGAACTTGAAGTTAAACCTGACTGTCAGAACATGTAAAGACTTTATGGGTTCTCAACGAAGATGGACAGCTGGAATCATCAGAAATAGGCATGGTCATGCGAAGTTGGCTTTCAGATACTGGTTATTGGAGAAGGACTGTTATGTGGCTTACATACAAGCATGTCTCATCGCTTTGAAGATTTCAAATGATCACAATATGACGATATCTTGCTTTGAAATTGACGATCAGAGAACATATGAATGTCTATGGAATGGCGCCTCACGCCCGTGGAGAGCAGCTCCCTACATTTCTGAGATAAAAGATGTAATAGCAGAAGAAGCAATCATGGGCTTCCTGGTTCCTAAGATTATTAATTCCACACCAAGGTACTTAGGGTGTTGGGGTAATCATCTAGAGGAGGGTGAAGTTTGGACAGAGCAGATGAATCTCCCTATACGGGTTAGAGGTATGATATACCTAGAGAGAAAAGGGGTCCCCCATATTCTTACCAAATGGACTTATATTAGTTGAGGAGGACATGGTAGTGTGTTTGTTAGTAGTTGGGCTAGTAGGCTGGTGTTGCATGTAATGAATCCATGAGGATCTTTTGCCCATTGCGAATCGTGGGATGAATATAAAGGTTCCATGCTTATTAAAAAAAAAACCTAACCCCAAGGTAAAATAGGAATGACTAAACCTAATCTTGAATCATGAAACATGATATTCTAAACATTATGATCTTGACCTTTGATCCAATCTTGATGATTTAGGATCTAACTCGAAGGGTTGACCTACTACTTGTTGAGATCTATACTCAAAATCCTTAGTGAAAAGTGTGCTATTATATCTCCTCTTTGGTTGTATTGAAGATACTTTTTATGTATCTCTTGATTATATACTTGGCTATATAACTTGATTGAGCTACTTTTCCCTATGATTAGTCTTCCATTTTTACCTATATTATATTTTGGGAAAAACATGTGAACAAACATGATATTGCCCATTATGACTGCCCGTATATTGATGATGATGACGATGTTGATAATTTTGATAATGTTGATATTGAGTGCAAGCGACCTCCTCATTTGGAGGTGGGACTTGTACATTGGCCTCCTACCTCATATGGAGAGAAGGAGCCTAGTGACCTCTCCCATCGCGTTGGGGCAATGGAGTCACACAAAATATATAAGCATGCTTCTCAATTGCAACATAAGGGGAACTCATAATAAAAAATGAATTGTTTGAAATAAACATCTTGTCAAATAAATGTTGGATTTGGAAAATTGCTTGTTTTACTTTTCTTAAATATAAGTCCTGCCAAGTATACTCATTTCCTATAAACATGTTTCCTTGTTTCTGATAGTGTATCGTGCAATTGCATGATTGTGTCTTGATTTTCTTGATTTTAGGCAAAACAAATGGAACACTGACTTGATCGCTTCCGCACTCCATATACTTTGTTGACAAAGATAGATCTGCAATATTTCCTAATTGCGTTAGTTTGTTATTTAAATCTCCTATTTTTGAGTTATTATTTCTTATTGTATATGCCAGTGTGTGAGACCCTATCGGGTCACTCAGGGACGGGTGCTTCAATCCTTTTATTATTGTCTAGGCAGTAGGATTGGGATTGGGGTAAGAATGGGTCCATGACACATATGCACTTCACATTCAATTCGCACACAATCCATATCAAAATCAACTTCCATCTCAATTTTTAAGTCCCATACTGTATAATAATATAACAATAAAAAAATTGACATCAAAGTTTGAATTACAAAAAAATCCAACCAACCCTTCCATTTATCATTCAAGTACATATTTTTGATGAAGCATTCTAACCAATGTATAGTTCATTACCCTACTCCAATGTATATGTGATTCCCCTTCACACTAAATGAGATTACTCAAACAAAACACACGATCTGTCACTAAGTATTTATACACCTAAAAGAGGGTAATTTAAAACTCGATTAAAACATTACCATCATCTTCACAAACATTTACACAAAGGCCCAAAAACTTGCATATTAAAACATACCATAACAAATATTTACATGTATGTCTAGCGGACTCAGCCACAACCTATATACAAAACATTTAGTTCCACATATACATGTTATATACAAACATTGACATACTACTGAAATTCGAGTCGATGCACATTTCATCTTCAAAACATCCCCTGCCTGGACTTGAGAGTACAGGGACGACTCTAGAACATGACTAACTACTAGCCAACCTTATACTCCTAGTGCTCCTTAGGCTTCTCTTCTTCACCACTATTTTCCTGACATTGTCGATGATGACCACTAAAAAGATGTGGCGACCCATGAGGTGAGACCAACATCCCAGTGAGTGATATAACTCTCAACAATGGTTATTGATCACAAAATCTTATATTATTAAACAAATTAAGCACATTAAACAAATAGGCATAGAAAAGGAACAATTGACAAGTATATAAAGAAACTAATAAGACTATCATTTACTAAACTATGGACCCATCTTACTTTATTGTATAACAACTAAGCAGTATAAGGAACATGGAAAAGCATATCAACCAATGTGAGTCGTGATTAATCCCTAAACATATATGTTATGCGGTTGTATTGCATTTTTTATTAAGTCATGGGGAGTTTGAGGTATACCACTCAAATTCTAGCTAACCACTTCTTGGTCACAATCAGTTCTTTACAAGATCTAAGAGAGCTGAATTCCTAAAATCTCACCCCCTCAGTTAGTATGAATCAACTATAGTGACATATCTGTCAAACTTCCCACGGGGACATATGAGTCAAACTGCATACCAAACATAGTCCGTCCTTGGTATATAGGTCACGACTCTAGTAACTGGGGTATAAAATACCCATCATTCGAGGTACAACCGTAGTTGTCCTCCAACACATCACAGATATACAAGTATCGAGTATTCTTAAACTAAGGCATGACCAAAACCATCCTCCATAACCATAGGAATAGAATGGCAAGGACACACATTCACTTGAACCCCACATAATCAACAGTATGTGCTTTGAGTCTCCCTTAGGAACACTTGTTTCCCCATCCAGCAAGTCCTGACACTAGACTGGTTCTTCGACATAGGGCATTACATGTGTAACATACCCTATCTTGGACCCTACCCTAGAACTTTGATCTTTTGGGTTTGGCCAAACATGGTTTGAGGTTAGACTTGAAAGAAGTTTAGAATGATTTGTATGAGCTAATGCATGTAAAATCACCCTAATGAACCTAATTGGATAAATAATTATGTTAATGGGTCATTAGTGGGTCAAGCAACATGACACAGACAATTAAGTATCAAAAGTGAAAATAGACTTCAAATTCATAATCTACATATCAAAAAAAGCCTACATGTCAATTTTCATCTAAATTGGACTACCTTGAAATAATATGGTTAGGAGAGAGAAAATGCCTAAAAGATGTAAGTAATAAATAAATGTGATACATGACACCAAAAGTTGAAAATAAAAGCAAATTCATGTTCAACATGTCAAATATAAGTTAGGGATGAAGTTTCACCTAATTTGGATAAGCCTAATGTCATTAATGCATGAGGAAAGAAAAAGTAGGTTTTGTAAAATTAATGCATCAACAATCTTTAAAAGGGAAAACTAATAAGTGAATCAGATTTTACATGCCTTAATTGATCTCTATGTAAAATTTCATCTAATTTGGATAATATATGGACCCTTAATTGATGAAAGAGAAAAAGGATAATTATGTAATTGCACTTTATTAAATAATATTTATTTTGTCACGATTTAAATGAGATTCCACTATAGTCCTACATCACACACTTTCCTTTTTACATCCATGTGATTGGATGTATGGGTTCCTTAGTGGACTCGTGACCACTAATCTGACGGCTGCAAACCCATCTCCTACCTCGAGTAGGAGAGGGCCGCAGAATGTATAGTAAACGCCGATCTTCGGCTCGATTTCCCAACACCTTTCTCAACCATTTTTGATGATTCTTTTTGCTCTAGGACCGAGAGATGATTCCACATGATTTGATCCTTTACTTGACCCCTAACTCTCTATATATAGTAAACGCCTAATTCTCACTCTCCTGCCATTTTACGCAGAGACATCTTCACCAATCCTCATCTTTGTGCAAGAGCCCAGAAAGCTTCCTTAACCTCCCTTATACCTTTCTCCTCTTCCAATTAGATTCATTCTCACCCTGAACTTGCGAACCTACCCCAGGTAGTTCTCTGGTGACCCTGTGGCCACTTCGATCTCTTATGATGTTTTGATTTCAATTGAAGCCTCAGTGAGTTTTCTTAGACCCCCCTGTCTTCCCCTTCTTTTCTTTTTCCCTGTGGCTTGGTAAACGTCTTGGTCGACCAGTTGTTGTTTTGCCTTAGTTTTTGCTTCTCTGATGAGGGACCGTAGAGGTCTCCTATCCGCAAGCAAACCCATTTTTATTCTCAGCAACCTCGGCCGATGGGTTTCACTTTTTTTCTCGCCGCATCTTTGACCTCGTTTGTTGGTTTTTTTGAGAAGGCTTCCTCACCACTGATCGACGGTGGTGCTGCACAACCCGACATTTTTGTGCATCATACTTCACATTTTTGGGTTCGTTGAGTTTTCCTTATTCCCTAGAACTCAATGACAATGTCGTCTTCTCAGGTTTCCCATAGTGATCAAACTTCAATCGAGAAGTTGGAGTTCCTAGTTCTCTACTGAGAGCTTCTCTTCATGAGAACAATTGCTGGGTGGCTTTTCTACTTTTACCCTTCTGCGGCTTTGATTTTTGTTCTATGGTGCTGAGGGTAATCTCATCTTTTAATTGGATTTGTTGACTCTTGACTCAAGTTTTCCCGGCCATGTTGGCCAACAGTATTGGTCTGACATGTCTATGTTGACCCTATTTGACGAGAATTTACTCGCTGACTTGGATTTTTCTTTTTAGTCGATATTTCTAAAAATTATAACTAATTATCTATAGCTTTGAAAAATGAAGAAGTATATGTTTTGAAATAACAAAAACCTAAGCTATTCAATGGTATTAATCTTGTTGCCTAAATATGATGTTAAAAATATATGGTTTTACATGGCTTAATCGTAATGGATAATATCTTGTAAATTTCATAACTAAATATTTATAAGTAAAAAATATAATAAAATTTGTTTTGAACATAGAATAATGTGAACTAAAATGTGGCATGGTTTTGATAACCTAATTCACATAATGATAAAAGATGGTTTTTAGGGTTTGGATGATGAATATGAAATTGACTCAAAATCCACCTAAATGGTTAATAGGTTTTTTGGAGGCCTAGGCTTGGACCTAGAAGTGACTTTGGACTTTGGACTCTAAAGTTGAGGTATGTTGTATCCCCTATTATTCTATGTTGAGAAATTGACCTACATTTCTTCATTCTCATTGTCCTATGGACAATAGCCTACTCAATATGTCCTTTCTCTTGGATAACATGGTTCATGTGAACTACCTTATTTGTTATTGATCATGTAATCATGGATATTCTTTTGGACTCTTATATTATGCTTTGTTCATGTTAGAAATCCATATGATGACATGTGATGTCTTTTTCCCACTTGTGAGGTGGATGTATATGTTGGTCACTTTTGTGGTGACAAGTTTGTATAATATGACTATACTTTCTACTTGCCTCTACATTAAACATGCTATGTGATTCAGTTGAACTAGAGTAGTATAATTGCATTGGTTTTGGTTTATGTGCCCTTCATGCTTTTGGGATGGAGGTTATGTGCCCCAAACCCGGGTTTCAAATTTATGAGGTTTGGCCCACATTATATATATTGGGAAGTTTGGTTATGTGCCATTCTCTATCAGGTTTCAAGTTTATGAGGCTTGGCTGCAATTGTTATTTATATTGTTCTAGGGCTATGTTTATCTCACATGCATGTAGGTTGATGTTGATGATGAGGGGTTATGTGCCTTGATTCCATAATATGTACTTCATTTCCCTCCATCGTAGTAGATGTATATATGGAACAATCTTTTTATGTTGTTTTATGGAAAGTATCTTTTTTATTGTGATTCTTTTCTCTTGATACTGACGTGGCAAATATCGCACTAAAAAATTCACTCGGGGCTGAAATCCCCAAGCTTTTACCAAAACCTAGTGCAATAATACCACCCGTAAGAGGACGGGTCTTATCGCAGTATAGTTAAGGATCGAATCCCAAAGGACAACATTTTTAAGAATCTTTGTCAGTCGAATCTAGCTCAAGTGAGAATAATAATTAGAATGATTGATTTGGTTGAGGTTAATTAAACTAATTGTAGGAAAGTAAAGGATCATAATGAAAGTTTGTTTTAGATTAAATGATATGGAACCACTAGGATGGTATCAGGTTTCACCACCACTGCACATGCAAACACATCCAAACACAGAACATCCAGGCAAGCATCTAACTATCCAAATGGAACTGTTGCGAACCCTCCCGGAGGGATGTTTAGGCCCGCATAAGCATCCCCTTAGGCATCCGGATCATGCACTTACGGTTCTGAAGATACAACATCCAACTAAGGCTGTGGTCCTCCCTGAGAGATGTTTAGACCCCAGAAGCATCACCGTGGGCTAGATGGCTTGTCCCCTCACGGATCACACACTTACCACCTCAAGGAACCCCATTCAATTTCTAGTCTGGGAGTCAACCGCACTAATTGACAAGCATGTAGGCAATAAGTCTACAAGCAAACATCGATGAGTAACAAGAAGATAAAACATCCAACTAAGGTTGTGGTACTCCCTGAGGGATGTTTAGATCACAGAAGCATCACCATAGGTTAGATGGCTCGTCCCCTCATGGATCATACACTTATGACCTCAAGGAACCCTATCAGATTTCTCATCAAGGAGTCTACCTCATTAATCGACATTCTATGCTATGAAGAGAAGAACAAGATGAAAGCAAGCAGGTAATCAACTATAAGCATATCAATTAGCAATGAAGTGAAAAGTTATATACATTTCCTTGGAATGTTAAATGAAAAGAGATGAATGCATGGGCAACAAGGCTAGTCCCCGCACCCCAGTGAAAATGAACTACTCGCTCATGATGTGAGAAACAAGAAGAATACGAAAGAGAGAGGATTATGCCATGAGCATGATGTAGAAGGTGGTCGTAGCTCGGTGAAGATGATGTGATCTTCTACGTCGTGTTGGAGCAAATCTGGACGAAGAACGAGGGACGCCAAGACATACCGAGAAGTCTTTCTCACTCCTCCTTACTTCTCTTCTCGGTCTCCTTGAGTTGCAGCAGGAACGGCAGGTGAAGTGATAGTCGTAGGAACGAACCAGCGTACAGGCAGCCTGTCAACGTCCTAGAACCGATACCCAAATGAGGACCCTACTGGTCCTATTTATAGGCTCGGGTCTGGTCCTCATGTTTTTGGTGTGAGTCCAAATGGTTTTGGTTATAATTGACCAAATGGTTTTGAGATATTTTATCAAACGGTTTGGTTGCTTTTTAAGTTCAAATGGTTTCAAGTGACTATATGGTCTTGGTAGTCAGTAGGTCCAAACGGTCTTCCAAACGGTCTGGTACATGTACTGACCAATCAGTTTAGTATATTTGGACATCCAATCGGTCTTGCATACATGCTCATGTGGTCTTGGAAACTTTAAGCTCTAACAGTTTGGAAGCCAAAAATAACCAAACAGTTTCGTGCCTGGCAGCTCCAAATGGTTTTGACTTTGATGAGTCCAAATGATTTTGGAGGACATTGTCCAAACGGTTTGCAGCGTATCAACTTTATCATTCGGTCTTCACTACATGCGGTCCTCATACGGTCTTCATGCAAGCTAACTTTCCTAAATGGCCTCGGCACGTACTTCACTAATCAGTTTTGACATCGCTACTTTTTCATTCGGTCTGCATGGTCTACTTTATCATTTGATCGACATGTTACTTTTCCAATCAGCTCTATCGGTCTCACATGCACGTAGCTTCAGGCTGCTTTATCAAACGGTCCCTCACCATGCACTTTTCCATTCGGTCTTGCAATGCTTGCCTTTGCAAACGATCTCGCAACTATCATTTTGAAGAGAATCCTCCAAACGGTCTTGCGTAGTTAAATCCAAACAGTCTTGGAATGAACTTCCATACGGTCTTGAACACTCGACCAAACAGTCTCACGTTATTACTTTTGCAAATGGTTTGGTGCATGCGCGTAGTGATCTCATACGTAGCTTTATCAAACGATCCCATGCACGCGGTCTCATGCAATGTATTTTATCAAATGATCTGGCAGCCAATCTCCATACAATTTCACAGACCGATACTCCTCAAACGGTCTCGACAATCCCAACTCTAAACGGTTTTGAGGTGAGCATGTCCATTCGGTCTTGAGACTGTATGGATGAAACCGTATGGGCGAGACCGTATGCACGAGAACGTATGGTCAAGACCGAGAATGAGTGGGGGTAGATCAAGGGCATATAAAGGTGGGTCCCAGTTGATTGTTCAACCTCATCAAGACATGCACAAAGTCAACATAAACTCAGTTACGAACCTTGATAATTGAACCAATTAGGATATTTTACACATTTTGATATTTAGTAATTGAAATTGGATGTATTGAATCAAAAAGAGCCCAAGAGAGTGACTGAAAATCATGATGAATATGCATTCATCAAAACACCTCAAACTTAAACGTTGCTTGTCCTCGAGTAACACAAAATATGAAACAGTCGCCAAATGAATACTTTCTGATCATGTGATTGCCTCCTCTTCACATCATGATTGTTTCCTTCGCTTAGTATGACTATGCATCTCAACTTCTTGAGATCACTAAACACATATTACTATATCTTCGTTCCTGAGTTTGCTTTCCAACTTCACTTCCTCCTTACTTTTTTCCAACAACAAGCATGTCAAAGAGGTTTGTAAGAGTCCAGAGATACCCATAGAACAACAAGTGTGCATCTAATCTGACACTTGTGTATTTCAGGGTGGTGGAGGCATTTATTCATGCCTTTAGGTAGAAATGGGAGTGAAGGGAGGTATGGAAGGAAGAAATAAATCTCTCCTCTATTGGACTCGAGATTTTTATTATATTATTTGCAAGTTCATTTATTGCATTTTTTGTGTGTGAATCTCTCCTCTATTCGAATCGAGATTACATTTCTTTTTGTGTGCGCTTTGGCATCTTTTCTTGGTGGTACGCCCCTATTTAATTGTGAGGGGTATGGAAGAAGTGAATATAGAAGGAAGTGGTGTGCCACCCCGAACTTAGGGTTTGGCACTATTTTGGCTATTTTTGTTTCTTCTTCTTTTTTTATGGATGGAGGGGTACGAAGATGATGGAAGAAGTGTAGAAGAGAGTTCAGATCAGAATGCCTCTTGATTTACAATTAAGTGCACCGGGTTGTTCTCTTTGTCGTACTCACTCTAATAATGACTTGATGAGGATCCGGTGGGGATTTCATGTTATTGTTCCACTAGTCAGCTAGTAAGCACGATATGTTTGATCCCTATCAGTTTGACAAACACTTGCCATTTTTGCATAAGTATCATGATGTTAGGAATCATAAGCTTCACATGATGATTTCAATCAAAAGGCTAGTTTTCAGAAGAAGGTCCTTTTGAGGATCTTCTCTGAATAAGGAGGTTATAATGATTCAAAATGCATAGAGATTTTAAAAAGTGTCAAAAATTCATCCAATATTTGTTCAAATTATATGAAAAATTTTAAAAATTTTGAAAATTAGAAAATTTTAGGTCAAAAATGTGACAGTGAAAACTTAAGTCTGATTTAGATGGGTGAAGGTGGAAAGTGAGATACGTACCACCCACCCTTCACCCTAAACTTAGAAATTTGCTCGTCCCGAGCAAACTCTAAATCTGAGATGGAGGGGAAAGTTCATGCCATTTGGACCATCAAATGTGGTTGCATTGCAATCAGCGTGCGTCCTCCATCTAAAAATTCCAAGGATAAAGATCAATCAGAACTAAAGATAGCATCTTATGATGCGATTTTTATTAAATGAAAAATTATCTTAAAAGATAAAAACAAAATTAAAGAAACAGTCTAATTTGAAATTAAAGGTAAAAATGAGTTTATTTATCGGGTTGCCTCCCGACAAGCGCCTTTGTTTTACGTCGATGGCTCGACTGAATTCCTTCAACTTCTATAGTGGATATGTTCGATTGGTGAGATCCAACATCGTTCCAGAGCCTGTATCAGCAGAGGTGAAATATCTTTTCAATCGTTGACCATATTCCACAAATTCACCTGACTTTTCACTCCATAAAGAGAAAGCACCATGTGGGTAGATGCTCTTGACAATGTAAGGTCATGTCCTGTGAGAATGGACTTTTCCTGGGAATAACCTCAATCTAGAATTGAACAGAAGAACTTGGCCTCCTACTTGTATGTCCTTTCTTTTTAGACGACCATCATGTCAAAGTTTCGTACGTTCTTTATAGATTCGTGCATTCTTGTAAGCTGTCATCTGGAGTTCTTCCATCTCCTAGAGTTGTAGAATCCTGGCTTGGCCTGCTTCCTTCATATCAAAATTGAGTTGTTTAACTGCCCACCATGCTTTGTGTTCAAGATCAATAGGAAGGTGGCAAGCCTTTCCATATATTAATCTAAATTGTGTAGTTCCGAGGGGAGTTTTGAAAGCATTTCGGTAGGCCCACAATGTGTCATTGATTTTCACAGACCAATCCTTCCAATTGCCGCCTACTATCTTTTCCAGGATAACTTTGAGTTGTCGGTTAGAAACCTCTACCTATCCACTTGTTTGTGGATGGTAGGGTGAGGCTACCTTGTGTGTTACACCATACTTTCTTAGTAAAGCTTCAAAGCTTCTTTCAAGGAAATGAGACCCTCCGTCAGATATCACAGTTCGTGGTACTCCAAAACGGGGGAAAATAATATCTTTGAATAATTTGATGACGGGTTTAGAATCACTAGTGGCAATTGGTATAGCTTCAACCCATTTTGAGATGTAATCAACCACCACTAGGATGTATGAAAATCCATGAGAAGATGGGAATGGACCCATGTAGTCCACTCCCCAAACATCAAATATCTCCACTTCTTGCCACAGGTTTAGCAGAATCTCATCTCTCTTTGTTATGTTGCCTGATATTTGACATTTGTCACATGATAAGACAAAGTCATGGGAATCCTTGGATATGTTTGGCCAAAAGAATCCACATTGCAAAACCTTCAAGGCAGTCTTCTTAGAGCTCATATGCCCTCCAACTGGTCCTGAGTGACATTGCTCCAAGATAAGTTGAGCTTCTTCCTTAGCAATACATCGTCTGTACAGACCATCAACACATAGTTTTAAAAGGTACGGCTCATCCCAGTAGTACTGTTTCACATCATGCATAAATTTCTTCAGTGTATTTCTGGTGCATTTAGGATGGATAACCTCAGCAGTAAGGTAGTTCACATAATCCGAGTACCACGGTGTGGCCTCTGAAAACTTCATAAGTTGGTCATCTGGAAGGGAATTGTTAATCAGAATATTCTCAGTATCCAGAGTGTGGATGCGACTGAGGTGATCTGCTACCACATTCTTTGTACCCTTTTTATCTCTTATTTCTAGATTGAATTCCTGTAAGAGGAGAATCCATGTAATTAGTCTAGGTTTTTCATCTTTCTTTTCCAGAAGGTAACGGATAACAACATGATGCATGTAGACAATGACTTTTGAACCAATATGGTAGGATTTGAATTTGTCAAAGGCATACACAACTGCCAGAAGTTCTTTTTCAGTAGTTGCATAATTCCTCTGATCTTCATCAAGTGTCTTCGATCACATAGTGTTTCTTTTCTATATATTGGCCTAAGATAGCACCCACTATGTAATCGCTTACATCACACATGATTTCAAAAGGATGGTCCCAATCAGGAGCTCTAATGATGGGTGTGGTTGTAAGGGCATGTTTTACTTTGTTGAAACTTATAACACATTCTTCGTCAAAATTGAATTCAGCATCCTTTAGTAACAAATTTGTCATCGGCTTGGTTATCTTTGAGAAGTCATTTATAAACCATCTATAAAAGCCTACATGACCTAGGAATGCTTGAACTTCCTTTACATTGATAGGGATAGAGAGTGTGGAAATCACTTCAATCTTGGCCTTATCTACTTTAATTCCTCGATTACTAACCCTATGGTCGAGGACAATGCCTTCCTTTATCATAAAGTGACACTTCTCCCAATTCAACACAACATGTGCTTCTTCACATCATTTGAGAACAATGGAGAGGTGTTTTAGACATGAATCGAATGAATCTCCTTATATAGAAAAATCATCCATGAAAACTTCCATATTTTTTTCAATGAGACCGGCGAATATGACAGACATGCAACGCTAGAAAGTTGCAGGTGCATTATAGAGGCCAAATGAAATTCTTCTAAATGTGTATGTTCTGAATGGGCAGGTGAAAGTAGTTTTCTCCTGTTCATTTGGATGTATGGGTATTTGATAGAATCTAGAGAAGCCATCAAGGTAATAGAAGTATTCTTGATGAGCCAGTCGCTCTAATATTTGATCGAGAAAGGGCATTGAAAAATGATCTTTTTGAGTTGCCTTGTTTAATTTCCTGTAATCAATGCACATCCTCCACCCTGTGACTGTTCGAGTGGGGATGAGTTCATTGTTTTCATTTTGTATCACAGTTGTTCCACCTTTCTTCGGGACTACATGCACTGGCCTCACCCATGACGAGTTTGATATCAGATAGATTATTCCAGTAGTGAGTAGTTTAATGACCTCGCGACAGACTACTTCCTTCATATTTGGATTCAATTTCTTTTGATGCTTAATAGTTGGCTTTTGATCTTCCATCATAGGGATCTTGTGCATACATAGCGCTTGACTAACCCCAGTGAGGTCACTCATTTTGTAACTGATGGCTTTTTTTCTTTCTTTTAATTCTCTTAGGAGTTTATCTTCTTATTCATTCGTTAGATCAGAATTTATAATAACTAGATAAACCTTCAGATTATCCAAAAACACGTACTTCAATCCCTCGGGCAGGGGCTTCATTTTAGGGGCTTCTAGTTTTTTGCATGTTTCTTCAGTAGCTTCCACAACTTTAAGTTCTTCAATCTTGGCTTTAGTATCTTCTTTGGCAGTGTCAAGGTCGAGAACACAACTCTTTACTTGTTCGTCAACTGAACTGGAAACATTTGAATTAGTTAGAGCCACTTCTAGAGGGTCATCTTGTTCAATATCCTCTTGCGTAAGTAGTGTCATCTGCTCTATGCATTCAATCAAGTAAAATTCTTCTTGCATGCTTGGTCTACACATACTTTCAAAAACTTTAAATTCAAGAGTCTCTTTACCTAATCTGAGTAGCAAAGTTCCTTCTTCAACATCAATTAGAGCACTTGCTGTGGCAAGCAACGGACGACAAAAAATGAGAGGGTATATGGTGTCTTCCTTTATGTCCATTATGACAAAATCACACGGGACATAGGAATCGTTTCCTACCTTGACATGTACATCATCAATGATTCCTAAAGGTAGAGTCACAGTTGTATTGTCATGCCGGTTGGGAGCAGTTAAACAAACCCTAGCCTTTTTCAGAGGCTGAGTGGCATGATGGATATGCTTGCGCCAAGATCTGCCAATCCTTTCTTATATGAAGAGTCGCCAATATGGCATGAAATCCCAAAGGATCCTGGATCTTTATACTTATCAGGCATCTTTCTCTGGATGATATCGGAAGTGGTTGTTGCTAACTTAATTGTCTCATATTCTTCAATTATATATTTCCTTGTGAGAAGTGACTTCAAGTACTTTGTCCAGGCTGGTATCTCAGCCAGCGCATCAAGAAAGGGTATATCAACAAGGAATTTCTTCATGGCTTCTTTGAACTTGTTGAATCGAGTGTCAAGCTTTGTCTGCCTTAAATGAGCTGGGAAAGGTATACGAGGCTTGTACACTGGTACTTTTGAATCTGGTGTTTCTGGTTCTGCATCAGTAGGTTTTTCAAAACTTGGCTCGACTGTCTTATCAGCAGTTACTGCCCCTTTTGGTTGAGACTCAGATATTATAGAGTCTTGGACAGCCACAGAGTCATCTTTGTCTGTAATAACTACTGGTGTCTTGATAGGGGGATCTGAATAATCTTTTCCAGACCTGGTGTTGACATCCTTAAGTTTCTCAAGATGCTTAGGATTGTTCTCGGGTTGGCCAGTAAAGGTTCCAATAGGTGGTTTCATGCTAGCTGCAAGTTGAGCTAGTTGAGATTCAATAGCCTTCTGATGGGCTTGCTAGTTAGCTATCATTGTCTGTTGTGACTGCAACATGTTCTCAATGGCTGACAACTTGTCATCAAGAGAGATGGGGCTGGCTTGTTGCCCTTGTTGTTGGTTCTGGTAAGGGGCTTGGTTGGGATTCTGGAACTGAGAATTGTTCTGATAATTATTGTAGTTCCTGTTCTGAAAGTTACCCCTAAAGTTTCCTTGATTCCCGAAATTTTGTTGTTGATTATAATGGAATCCTGGTGGTCCTCATTGTTGATTGTTTGAACCAATTTGTCGTGAATTTTCCGCTTGTAAAGGATTTCCATATTGAAAACCAGGGTGGTTCCTATTCTGATTCAAATTGTAATATCCTTGACCAGGGATGGTGTTGACAACATTGATATTTTCCATTTAACCATTATCTCCTTGTCCATAAAAATTGCTTAGAACCACATCATATAGAACATTACATGCCAAAGTGGAATAATCGGTACCTTTACATGCTTCACAGAATAATGAAGCTGACTTGATCTGTTCTTGTTGCTGAGGTGGTGAACATCCTCTTCCAAATGCAGCAAGGGATGATTCAATATGGTCTTTCTTGGCTACTAAGAGCTTGAGGGTTTTAGTGATACTCTTGTATTCTGGAATAACTTCAGCCATAGCTACCTTCAGTACTCCTTTACCTACATGCCTACCCCAATTAGCTTGATTTCTAGCTCCAAGGGTGACGACTCTCCATGCGTTGTCATAACTTTGACGCATGAAATTTCCTCTAGATGAGGAATCTATAAACCTTTTGATATCATCATCCACACCCCTATAGAAAATTTGGATGAGTTGATTCTTAGGAATTCCATGGTGTGGACACTTGCGTAGAAGCTCTTTGTATCTATCCCATGCTTCAGCAAGGGTTTCTCCAGGGACTTGAGTGAAATTTGTTATCCGTCCCCTAATTTCATAGGTGAGAGAGGGAGGGTAGAACTTTTCCAGAAATACATTTTGAAGTTGTTCCCATGTGCTGATGGGTTCACTTTGCAATGAATTGTACCATCTTATTACTCATCAGCAAGTGAATACCTGAAGAGACAGAGACGAATAGAATCGTCGGATACTCCATTTTTCTTTTCCATAGCACATAGATCAATAAACCTCAAAAGATGTTCCTGAATATCCTCTCCTTGTTTTCCATAGAATGGGTTGTTTTGAAGCAATGTGATCCAATGTGACCTAATCTCAAAATTGACAACATTAATGGGAGGAGGTTGTACTGGATGACGGACATTAGAAGCTTTGGGGATTGAGAACTCTCTAAGATCCTTTTTTTAGTTCTTTTACTTGCGCCGCTGCTTGTACTTCTTGGATTTCTTCTTGAACCGCGGCTCTGGCTTCTTGCATGAGCCTTTCTCTCTGTGCATTGATAGCTTGAGCCACCATTGAGGCTATTTCCTCTTCTTGAGCCATTCTCACTTGGTTTTATCTGTTCTGACAGTGAAAGGTTATGTCTATCTCCAGATCAAAACTGGCGGTGAGTCTGAGATTGTTCAAACGGTGCATACACCAGTCTTGGGGGTACCTGAAATGAAAAGATCTAAAGTAAGATTGAAAAAGTGGTGTGGATTTCAAGTAGATGATAGATTGTATCAAAAGAAAAACAAAATACTAGACTAGCCTTAAAAGAACTAGATTTGACTAAACTAATTTTTTTGTCACCGACAACGGCGCCAAAATTTGATGTGGCAAATATCGCACTAACAAATTCACTCAGGGTTGAAATCCCTGAGCTTTTACCAAAACCTCGTGCAATAATACCTCCCGCAAGTGGACGGGTCTTATCGCAGTATAGTTAAGGATCAAATCCCAAAGGATAACGTTTTTAAGAATCTTTGTCAGTCGAATCTAGCTCAAGTGAGACTAATATTTAGAATGATTGATTTGGTTGAGGTTAATTAAACTAATTGCAGGAAAGTAAACGATCAATATGAAAGTTTGTTTTAGATTAAATGATATGGAATCACTGGGATGGTATCAGGTTTCACCACCACTGCACATGCAAACACATCCAAACACATAACATCCAGGCAAGCATCTAAATATCCAAATGGAACTATTGTGAACCCTCCTGGATGGATGTTTAGGCCCGCGTAACCATCCCCTTAGGCATCTGATTTCTCGTCGCCATCCAGATCATGCACTTATGGTTCTGAAGATACAACATCAAACTAAGGTTGTGCTCCTCCCTGAGGGATATTTAGACCACAAAAGCATCACCGTGGGCTAGATGGCTCGTCCCCTCATGGATCATACACTTACGACCTCAAGGAACCCCATTTTTTTCTAGTCTAGGAGTAAACCGCGCTAATTGACAAGCTTGTAGGTGATAAGTCTACAAGCAAACATCGACGATTAACGACAAGATACAAAATCCAAATAAGACTGTGGTCCTTCCTGAGGGATGTTTAGACCATAGAAGCGTCACCGTAGGTTATATGGCTCGTCCCCTCACAGATCATACACTTACGACCTCAAGGAACCCTATCAAATTTCTCATCAAGGAGTCTACCTCATTAATCGACATTCTATGCTACGAAGAGAAGAACAAGATGAAACCAAGTAGGTAATCAACTACAAGCTTATCAATTAGCAACGAAGTGAAAAGTTATATACATTGCCTTGGAATGTTAAATGAAAAGACATGAATGCATGGGCAACGAGGCTAGTCCCCACACCCTACCTAAATTAACTACTATCTCATGATGTGAGAAACAAGAAGAATAAGAAAGAGAGAGGATTCCTCCATGAGCATTATGTAGAAGGTGGTCACAACTCGGTGAAGATGATGCGATCTTCTACGTCATGTCGGAGCAGATCTGGATGAAGAATGAAGGATGCCAAGATAGATTGGGTAGTCTTTCTCACTCCTCCTTCCTTCTCTTCTCGGTCTCCTTGAGTTGCAGTAGGAACAATATGTGAAGTGATAGTTGTAGGATCGGACCAGTGTACAAGAAGCATGTCAGCGTCCCAGAACTGATACCTAAATGAGGACCCTGTTGGTCCTATTTATAGGCTCAGGTCTGGTTCTCACATTTTTGGTGTGAGTCCAAACGGTTTTGGTTATAATTGACCAAACCGTTTTGAGATATTTTATCAAACGGTTTGGTTGATTTTTATGTTCAAACGGTTTCAAGTGACCATACGGTCTTGGTAGTCAGTAGGTCTAAATGGTCTTCCAAATGGTCTTTTACATGTACTGACCAACCGGTTTAGTATATTTGGACATCCAATCGGTCTTGCATACATGCTCATGCGGTCTTGGAAACTTTAAGCTCTAACGGTTTGGAAGCCAAAAATGACCAAACGGTTTCGTGCCTGGCCGCTCCAAACAGTTTTGACTTTGATGAGTCCAAACAGTTTTAGAGGACATTGCCCAAATGGTTTGCAGCGTTTCCACTTTATCATTCAGTCTTCACTGTATGCGTTCCTCATACGGTCTTCATGCAAGCCAACTTTCCTAAATGGTCTCGGCACGTAATTCACCAATCATTTTTGACAATGCTACTTTTTCATTCGGTCTGCATGATCTACTTTATCATTTAGTCTGCATGTTACTTTTCCAATCAGCCCTATCTGTCTTGCATTCACATAACTTCAGGCTGCTTTATCAAACGGTCTCTCGCCATGCAATTTTCCATTCGGTCTTGCAATGCTTGCCTTTGCAAATGGTCTCGCAGCTATCATTATGAAGAGAATCCTCCAAACGGTCTTGCGTAGTTAAATCCAAATGGTCTTGGAATGAACCTCCATACGGTCTTGAACACTCGACCAAACAGTCTCACGTTATTGATTTCACAAACCGTTTGGTGCATGCACATAGCGATCTCATACGTAGCTTTATCAAGTTTTCCCATGCATGTGGTCTCATGCAATGTACTTTATCAAATGGTTTGGCAGCCAGTCTCCATACAACTTCGCAGACCGATACTCCTCAAACAGACTCGACATTCCCATCTCCAAACGGTTTTGAGGTGAGCATGTCCATTCGTTCTTGAGACCGTATGGATGCAACTGTATGGGCGAGACTGTATGGTCAACACCGAGGATGAGTGGGGGTAGATCAAGGGCAGATAAAGGTTGGTCCCAACCGATTGTTCAACCTCATCAAGACCTGCAAAACATCAACATAAACTCCGTTAAGAACCTTGATAATTGAACCAATTAGGAAATTTTGCACATTTTGATATTTAGTAATTGAAATTGGATGTATTGAATCAAAAAGAGTCCAAGAGAGAGACTGAAAATGATGATGAATATGCATTCATCAGATACCCACTTGGGTGGTACTTTTCTCTTCTATGGGAAGCTTCTATTTATTTGATGTCCTTATTTCTTTATATTCCTCAATTTACTATTTTATATGGACATACTGGACTTTACAAATGTCTTCTGTTTTTTGTTCTTGCTGGGGTTTGCTTCCAACCCTAGGTGAAGGATATGGAGGATATGGCATGTTGACCTAGACATAGATTGAAAAGTTCAAACTTGGAGACAATCTTGAGGTGGTTTAGATTTCCTTTACATGGATCCTTATGATGTACCCTACATGTAAGCTTAAGATGTTATCTTGTTTATAAATTGAATATAGACATGTTTTTATTCCGCTTCTACACTTTGGTTGTTTTGTATACCATTAATAAAGATTTGAAAATTTTACACCCACTCCAAGCATACCTTTGAAGTGTCTTTGGACTGGAGGTTCTATTGTTCAGTTATTTTCATAAGGGGGTGATTTCAGTTCTTTACAACATGAGTGGGGTTTAACTTGATTGGTTAGTACCAATTGGGCGAGTTAAGACTACATCAATCAAATTACATACAAACCTTAAAAGAGTTCTACAACTTTAGAAGATATAAAACGTATGAAATGAAATTCTTATCATAGCATCATACGATACCAATAATGGTCACATAGTGAAAAGGGTTTCACCCCCATTACAGGTCAAAACTTGCCCAAGGAGACCATTACATCATTCCATGTAAGGACATCATTATCTTTCCATGTCATACCAGAGGCTCATTAAGTCATCACCATACATGTGACATATAAGTTCCACATAACATTGCATTTAAAAACTTATGATGTTCATATGGAAACATGTTAGGGTTAGAAAAACATTCAAAGAGAGTATTACTCATCACACCGATCATACAAAGAAGCTAAACTTGATTAACCATTATCACCTACTTGTATTAGGGTTATATTGAAGGAAATAAGTTGAATTAATGAAACAAGTAAGTCCTCAAGGGTAAACCTTAATTCTTAGTACTACCATCAAATCATGAAAGCATAAAGTCAACATCACCAATCATAGGTCAGGAAAACATAGCATCCATGAAGACATAAATTTTCATCACCACATAGGTTGGAATCCTTAGCAACCATAAAGGGTTAGGATCCCATCAACCAATAAATCAAAAGACGTTGGTGACTTCTAGTATTGCAAAACTAGCAACCACGTAGATTGGAAACCTCATTGATCACTAGGGTTAGAGAACATAGTGACTACTATGGTTAGGTCACTTTGGAGACTACTAGGGTTACAAAACATAGAGGCCACTAGGGAACCAAAGCTTCATCGACCACTAAGGATCCAAAAGTTGGTGAACACATTAGATTAAAACTCAGTGATCAAACATGGAGAGATTCAAAACTTGACGACCACCATACATTCAAAACATCACGACCAATCAAAGTTCACAAATTTGGTGAACACTATAGCTCAAAACTCATCAACCATATAACGGTGAAATCTTGACGGCCATCAAGATGCAAAATAATTAGCAACTATGAAGAGTAAAAAAATATGATCGACCACCAAGAGTCCAAATAGGTTAGTTACCACTATGAAGCAAAAGTCATTGGGTTGCATAACAAGAAGGAAGATAAATTCAAAACACTAATTAGAAACCCTCATTTGAGAGAGAAAAATACATCATTTTCCACAAGCATGCAAGTACTAAAACTTCAATTACTAATCAAGGTTTGATCACAAGGGTTAGGGTTCATCCAAGAAGATACACTACTCAAAAGTTTCCATGCAAATAGAAACCTAAGGTGAAGACATTATCTCTTTACTTGGAACACCATTTTAGGGCAAGATTATGTGCATGCAAGGTGAGGGTAAGAAATAATCATGAAAAAAGTTATATAAATCCTCTTAGAGAAGATGAAGGAACTCCAAACAATAAGGGTGATCGGAGGAAATGGGGTAGAAAACTCTAGCATGAGCACTCCTCTTGGCCAATCTCGCTCCTCCACCAAAAAGGAAGCAAACTCTAGGTCAAGGAAGCAAGAAAGAGATGTTCTTCAACCATTAGATCAATATCCACCATGAATCTGACCATGAAGAAGAAAGGGCTTCAGGACAAAAAGAAAAACAAAGTAAAAGTGGGAGATCTCACATACCTAAGCCAAGAAACCAAATAAGAAAGTACGAAACAGCTTCAACCAGGATAGATCCAAACCTTAGGTGCACATGCAAGCTAGATCGGCCACCTTCTTCAACCTTGAGCTCCTTCTTCTCCATTGAGACAAAAGGGGGATGGGCTCCAAGCAAAAGGAGGAAGAGAGAGATAGGTGTGTAAAGAACTTTCTTGCATGCAAGGAGGGAGGTATATATAGGGTTCAAGATGAGAGAGAGGAAAGGAGAGGTGTCGAGCCATGCATGCCATGTGTCCATGGTCCACACATCTCGTACATGAAAGCATCTCACATATGCAACTAGGTCAAACATGTTGACCAAAAAATCAGCAACCACAACAACAAAACTCATCGACCAAGATGATCAGAAATCATAGAGACCACATAGAAATTCTTATCAATCATGGTGATTAGAAAAACCTAGCAACCACATAGATTTGTTGGCGAACAAGATGAGTAAGAGTTCTCATAGAACGCCAACCCTAGGTAGTTTAAGAAAGTTTGGCAACTGAAAACCCTAGAGACCTCATGAGAACAACCTTGACGACACCAACACTAGGTGGCTCAACACTCAAGGTCAACCCTTGGGTTAAGGCATCAAAGAGAGCAAAACCTAATCTCCACACACCTCAAACTAGGATGTAACAAGGCACCGTAAAACACAAAAAACTCAAGAATGACATGAAATGTGTGAGGTACAACAATTATGTAATATATTGAAAGAAAAACCCTCCGTATGGGTAAATTGCATAAAAAATTAAAATAAGCATATAATTGCATAACTTGTTCGAATAGTGTCCAAATTGGACTAAACTTGAAACATAAGCTTGTAACATGATATCAAAGAACATATTAGGGTTTAATTGAGGTTTTAAGCATCTAATTATGATAAGAAAGCGTATTCAACCAAAAAAGCAAGGTTAGGGTTCTTCCAACCATAAACCCCTAACAAGGATTTCACCGCCCAAATCCTACATAAACAAAGACAGGTACTTCCTAAAGATCTCATCATCTAACTCCCACATGGCTTCCTCCACACCTAGGTGGTGCCACAAAACCTTCACTAAGGATATATCCTTCTTCTTCAACATTTTCACTCTCTTATCTAGGATCAACACATGACCTTCAATTTATGACATATCATCTTCCAACTCAACCTCCATTGGCTTTAACATTTGCTCTATATCAGGGTGACACTTCATCAACATGGTGACATGGAAGACATTATGCAACCTATGCAATTCTGGAGGTTACTCCAACTTGTATGCCACCTTTCCAATGTGTTCCAAGATAGGGTATGGTCCCATAAACCTAGGAGCCAATGTACCCTTCTTCCCAAACCTCAACATGCCCTTCCAAGGGGAAACCTTAAGGTACATGTGGTACACAAATTGGAACTCCAATAGTTTACAACATTTATCAACATATGACTTCTGTCGATCCTGAGTTGCTTTCAACTATTGATGTATCACCTTGATCTTCTCTGTAGTCTGTCTACTGAACTAACTCAGGATCCAAAAGGTGATACTCACCTATCTCATACCAACAAAGAGGTGATTGAAAACGTCTCCCATACAACACTTCATACGGTGCTATATCTATACTTCTTTGATAACTGTCATTGTAGGAAAACTATATCAAAATTAGATGCACATCCCAACTACCAAGAAACTACAAAAAACATACCCTCAAAAGATCCTCCAAAATATGAACAATCCTCTTAGACTGGCCATCTGACTGAGAGTGAAAAGTTGTGTTAAACCTCAGTAATATCGCCATAGCTTCATGCAAACATTCCCAAATTTGACTCGTAAACTATGGAACTTTGTCAATTACTATTATCATTGGGAAACCATGCTAACAAAATTTCTCATCAAAATATATTTGTGCTAACTTCTCTGTTGTATACATCGTCTTGACTGGAAGGAAGTGAGCTGAGTCGTTCAACCTATCAACTATCATCCATATGGAATCATGACCTTTAGTTGTCCTAGGAAGACCAACCACAGTCCATGGTGATATGATCCCATTTCCATTGTAGTATTTCCCTACATGCTTCTAATGCTTTGCTTACACCTGCTGAAAAACCAGACATTTAGCGACAAACTCGGCCACGTCACACTTTAGACCTGGCCACCAATACAAATCCTTGAGATTATGGTACATCTTAGTACTTGTAGGGTGCATCATGTACATTGAGGAATGAGCTTCCTCAAGTATCATATTTCTCTGGTCCTAAACATCTAGAACCACAATCCTATTGTGAAAGAAAATAGTCCCATCCTATGACTCATAAAAGCTATCATACTTTTTCCTGCCAAACTGATAACACTCTATTTTACATACTTTATGTATATATTTTGCACCACTTTTAGTATATCTTTTGTTAGATTTTCACATAATTTTTATATCTTTTTGACTAAAGTCTCACTTACATGGTTTCAGGTATATTCACAATCTAGATCGTGGATCAAGACCACGACCGTGACCCACTTCTACCTCAACCGCGATCGTGGTTCCAGAGCTCTCTTGAGATCATGATCATCAGGTGTCAAGGAAAGATCGTGGCTAGTTTATAAACCACAGTCATCGCTCAACCGCGACCTCATTAATGGTATGCGATCAGAACATGTTCCTTAAAGATAGACTAGTGGTCGCGGTGTGGACATAGACCGCGGTCAAGACAGACCACAATCAAGACAGACCACAGTCAAGATAGACCATGATCAAGAAGGACCACAGTCAACTTGGAAACCACGATCACTGACTAGCTCTTGCAAACCACGACCAAGCGGAAAGACCTGGACCTCGACCGCCCAAATACAACCCACAAGCAAACCTCGATCGCAGTTATCACCAGGACGTGACTAAGCTCATCCATAGTGAAGGATGAATAAAGCACATACCGTGACCATGGTCTCACCCTCACTCAACCAAGACCACGACTGCGGTCCAGGCTTAAGTCGGTGGAATGTGCATATAAATAGCACACCCATATGTCTTGTCAAATCATTAGATATAGATAGGATCCCGAGGACCACGAAGTGCTGTTGAGTTCTAGATTCATTCCAGACCATCCCATCCATCAGTCTTGGATCTCCAAAGGCGGATGTGACATCCTCGAATTTTCTAAAACTTAATCTGATGTGCGACGTCTAAATTGAAGCCCTCACCTCAGTGAGATCCCAATTTAAACATCCCACATAAGATTAAGTTTTAGAAAATTTGGGGATGTCACAGGTGGTATCAGAGCATGAACAATAGCAAAGCCTGACATTTGCTCATTATGCAACTCAAAACTCAAGAACCTTGAACCTTAATAATCTTTAGGGTTAGATTAGTTGTCCTTTAGAGACTAGATCTGACCTAGCCTCTAGGTTAGCATCTAGATGTCTGAGAACTAGGTCTAGACTGGTGCTTGTTGTGTAGCAAGTCCTTAGATATCGTTCTTTCCTTGTAGTGTGGCGGTATGGGATGTTGCACTATTTGGAAATGATGTGCATCAAGGGAAGAGAAACCCTAGACATATTGTGCACGTTGTGTAGAGTAGCTACACTAGTCTACCCCTTGTTCTCACCCTTTCCACTAGTTTTCATGACACTGTACTCTCTACTATGTGTGGGACACTCATTTTCAAGATTTGGTTTTGGTATCCAATCAGATCGAACCGTGATAGTTTTCTCTGACGCTTGTTTTATCGGAGAAAAACTATATAATATTTTATTATGTATATGTATTACAAAAATGTGTCCCCACACATGTACGAGTAGGAGGTGGTCATGTAACCTAAGTGAAAGTGAATGACATCAGTCTAGAAGAGAGAGAAGTTCTAGATTAGATGTCTAGAGCATTTTTGATATATGTTAGATCGAATAGATGATATAAGTCTTGATCATATGATGTAAGTCTTATATAGATGATATAAGATGGTCTATGATGATCTATGTTTGTCTTTGAGGATGTAAGTTCAGTTTTAAGGATTTGAGTTAAGTTTTGATGCTGCAAGTAAATAGACTTTTATGAGAAAAGATACATTAAGTTAAGACTAGGTTGTGAGTCAGCACGAGCCTCAATCTCTTTTATGAAGGAGGACCTCTAGTGTTAGGACCAGTTTTGGGGTTAACTCTATAGAGAGTGAGACCCATTGGGAGAAGGTTAGAGAACCTAAACTCCAAGATATGAGAATTATGATATATGTGATATGATATGTACTAAACTAGACTACTCCTGAGTGGTTGAGTTGAGTTGCTTTATGTATGATTCCTATAGTTTTGTTGAACCCTAGATGTCCTTGGGAGGACCAAACCCTAGAGATAAAGAGAGGCTCGTTATATGTGCATATGAACATGAATATGAGTACCTACTATCTGGGTGAGGGAGAGAGCCCAAGACCCTGGAGGAGGTAGCTATGTTAGTTTCTGTGAAGCCTCATGCTCGGGTTGGTGGTTTCCCGCATAGGAATCTAGTGGTTGCATGTATAAGAGAGTTTTGGGTAAACATGTTTCATGGGTAGAAGACCTATGAATAGTATGTTGTAGCATGTTTTAGTTTGTGATTATGTGGCTTGAGCTTGTAAGGCTATCACTAGTGCCAATGAGATATACCTAAGAACCCTAGACCGAGAGGGAAGATAAAGTATATGCATATGAGGTACTCCTAGAGTTGAGTTAGCTCAAAAAGACTAAGCATGACACTACCCTCATGAGATGGGTCAAGAGAACCTCAGTTGGACTGGATGAAGTTTTAATACATGTTTAATGGGTCTCTTGTATAATTTTGTTTAGAACAACCATGACGTAATATAAGTAAAAACATGTTTTACTCTTGACATGTGATATATATATGTGACATGATGGAAAACTTACAGATGTTTTAATGCTCTTTATCTATGTATGGTTAACCATGTAAATGAATAAGTATGATTATATGATATTGTTGTTTAATCTTGTGATGAATTCACTAGTAAATGTTGCAATTTATTATGATCAATCAAATAAGATCATATCAATGAAACAAGTGACAAGAGGTGTTAATCTTAGTGCTTAATAAATATATATATATATATATATATATATATATATATATATATATAGTTCGATAGCTAGCACAACATAATGTTGATGACACCTTGATAATGGGTTAACTTGGGTTAACTCCTTTGGAACATGATAATATGATGTGGGAACCCTAATGCATGGGAAAAGATAAGGATGCAACCCTAACATATGAGATATGTCATGACTGAACGTGTTTCCAAACCCTTTTGAAGGGGTAGTTCAACCTAGATGCTTTAATAGCCTCCTAGGAGTGGTACATATATGTTTTGGACATGATGTTTATAAGATGTTACACCTACAGTGGTGCTCTGCATGCATAAGAATACCTTTTGACTTTTCCTTGGAATCATGGAATAGCTTAATTTTGAGGACAAAATTTCTTTTTAAGATGTATATGATGTGACAAAGTGATTTTTTTCACTTAATTTCGAGGATGAAATGTGTTTTAAGGTGTGTAGGATGTGATGAAGTGAACTTTTAGAACCTTTTGAAATGTCTAATGACACAATGATAGTCTTTTAAGTGCTTTTTGATCATCTGAAGGTACTCAAATTGTTTTGACAAAGGTTGAATTCAATTGATAATATTCTGATTAGTACCTTAAGTATGTGTCTATTTAAAGTGATTGACTAGTAAAGCAAGTGAGTCTTGATAACCATGGGAAATAAACTTAAACCGAGATCGTTTAGTCAGCTAGATATGCCTTCCCATAATTGTAGAAGTTGTGGACTTGACAATAGTGGATTCCTTGGGTGGCATTATGTTAATCGTTGGATGGCTAGTGGGTGTTTAATCTTCATGTTGCCCTATTGGTTGTGTGGTCATGGGTGTATGTGGAGGCAGTTCCCATAAGACCAGTCCACGATGATCAGTAAATGTGGGTCGAGACATGCATGTTGTGGCCTTGTGGGGGTGGTTCCTTCGCGTCACTATGGGGGGTAGATGGACCTAAGGCAGGAGAGTTAGACCTCTCGATCTTACTACTTCTCCACCCACCATCAGGAGTTAGTAGACAAGGAGCCAGAGAAACGACCCGCTGAGGAAGCAGCGATCGACAAGGGAATAAGAAATCAATATGGTAGCAGGGCATCCGAGCCATAAGGAGGCATGAATGGTTATCCAAGATGCTCGCTGTGAGGAGGAGGATCTTTGAGCCTGCCTTGCTGAAGGTCCAACAATGGCAACACCTGTTCATGGAGGAAGTCTAAAGCTTTTGGAAACAACAAATGTAGGAGTAACGATGTGTAGTTCCTTTCCCCTTTCCTGCTCCTCAGCCGTGGAGGAGGAAGACGGTGAGCTCACGGATTGTGGGAAAGAGAGCCTAAACAGGATTCTCTGGTAGCCGCAACTCCAGATGTGGTCCGGTCGAAGTTCGTGGTAGAAGATAGACGTGGAAAGAAAAGTGGGATGGTCGCAATCCCTTGTCGGAGGAGAGCCAAGCACCGCAGTGCTCATACTCATAGCAAAAGCCTGCTACAGACTTGTGGATGGACTGCGTCAGACAAACTGGGATGAAGGGCCCGAGAACGCAGCGGCGGCGGCAGTGCTTGAGAGCGAGCTCAACGCTCAGGAACACCAAAACCGAACAGAGGAGCTGACCGAGCATCTCTTAGCCTTGATGTGTGCTCGTCAGATCCGTTTGCACTGGCGGCGACTTGGGCAGAAGATTTCCCATGCGCGCAGGCGCAGCACTGCGCTGGGCTCGCGTGGAATGCAAGAAAGAAGAAGGGAGAAGGAGAAAACCTTGAACCGGCTGAATGAAACAGAACTAGGTTCAAAACCCCTAAACCTCCAGTTCAACTAGCAAGTAGGAGAACTGAGCGCCAGCCTATGACCACGTGTTAGTCTCTCATTTGCCAGAAAGGTTAGTAATCCAAATAATGTTCAGTTCTTGTATAATTCATAGCAATTAGCTCGAGCATCAGAAAAATACAAGTAATCTACCAAAATTCTTAGAAAAATGAGTAGAACTCAGTAGAATGATAATATCAGGCTTTTGATGCACTAATAATAGAGATATCATGTAAGTGGTGAAATGCTCATATGATGAGTAATAAATAACAAACAATGGCATAAAATTATGAGAAAATACCAGTAGATCATAAATCATGTTTATAATGCATATGATATCAGATATGGTCATGTTGATGTACAGAGTTATGTAATTTGCTTAGAATGTCAATTTATGGCTTCTAACCCTCAATAAAATGCAATCAATGCACACATGCTCAATAAATGATGAAATTTATAGAGTAAGCCCATATCAGTATCTGGAACCTCAGTTTTAATTATGATGATGATTTATGAAATCTATGTTATATGAAGATGAACCTTGATACATGGGTTGTAACCCTATTTTGAATAATGTATATAACTAGGGTTGATATGTGAACCAAAAAGGATATGGAACCTAATGTTTAGATAATGAACTATAATCTGGAATATGACATCAGTAAGATAAATCTAAGATAAGAATGCAAGTAATAATGGAAATATACTAAAGAGATAAGGGAAACCCTAATGAACACATTTAGGGTTAAGATGAGATGTATAATGACGAGAACCAGATAGTATATGATCTTGTCTTAATCAGGGTTGATCAAGGATGTAGATGACATGAGGAATATGTGATTAGAATGATCTATCTCCTTGGAAGGTACGCTATTACCTCTTACTTGGATTATTATACAATATGCTTGTGTTATATGTGTAGTAGAATACTTGGCATATGGTATTGGATAAAGTGATTGTTCTTGTATGATATCTTGCTTGATTTTCAATACTTATGGCTATGAACACTTGAAACATAATATATTTGTTCCATTATATGAAGCACTATATCTCTTTGGTAAGCATAGTGCTAGTAAGTGATCTATCTCTTTGGTAAGCAGATCACACATATAATGATCTATCTCTTTGGTAAGTAGATCATGAGGCCTGGATGCATCTATCCCATTGGTAGGCGAGCTTAAAATATGTGTTCTCTTTTGTTAATGAATATCTTTGTGCAAGTATACACTTTTCTTATATTCTTCTATTACTGCCAAATATTAGTTTTATCTTATTGCCAAGTTATGATGAGAGGTATATAAAAGACATGTAGGCGTACTCAGTACAATATTCTTGAATATTGTGCTGATGTGTACTGCATGTAATCTTTTGTTTAGTTTGTGTCTTATGCTCTTGAAGATCCATCTTAGTTGAGAGTTGTATAGAGAGTAGATGTACAGGTGGACTTGTTGTCTTAAGATCCTATAGTTTAGTGGTAGTACATGTATATGTAGAAGTTTGTTGTTCAATATGTAATATCAAATGTTGTAACAATTCATGTTGTAATTATATGTTGAATGGTGAACATGTGTTGTATGTTTTTATTATTGTTCATGTACATGTGCTACTGATTGTTTCCTTTTGACTCCCTTGATTTTCTTCTTCTTAGCCTAGTGTGGGATGTTTAAATTGGGATCTCACTGAGGTGAGGGCTTCAATTTAGACGTCGCACATCAGATTAAGTTTTAGAAAATTTGGGGATGTCACAGGATAGCGTACCTTCCAAGGAGATAGATCATTCTAATCACATATTCCTCATGTCATCTACATCCTTGGTCAACCCTGATTAAGTCAAGATCATATACTATCAGGTTCTCATCATTATACATCTCATCTTAACCCTAAATGTGTTCATTAGGGTTTCCCTTGTCTCTTTAGTATATTTCCATTATTACTTGCATTCTTATCTTAGATTTATCTTACTGATGTCATATACCAGATTATAGTTCATTATCTAAACATTAGGTTCCATATCCTTTTTGGTGCACATATCAACCCTAGTTATATACATTATTCAAAATAGGGTTACAACCCATGTATCAAGGTTCATCTTCATATAACATAGATTTCATAAATCACCATGATGTCATAATTGAAACTGAGGTTCCAGATACTGATATGGGCTTACTCTGAAAATTTCATCATTTATTGAGCATGTGTGCATTAATTGCATTTTATTGAGGGTTAGAAGCCATAAATTGACATTCTAAGAAAATTACATAACTTAGTACATCAACATGACCATATCTAATATCATATGCATTATAAACATGATTTATGATCTACTGGTATTTTCTCATGATTTTATGCCATTGTTTGTTATTTATTACTCATCATATGAGCATTTCACCGCTTACATGATATCTCTATTATAAGTGCATCAAAAGCCTAATATTATCATTCTACTGAGTTCTACTCATTTTTCTGAGAATTTTCATATATTACTTGTATTTTTCTAATGCTCGAGCTAATTGCTATGAATTATATAAGAACTGAACATTATTTGGATTACTAACCTTTCTAGCGAATGAGAGACTGACACGTGGCCATAGGCTGGCGCTCAGTTCTCCTACTTGCTGGTTGAACTGGCGGTTCAGGGGTTTTGAACCTAGTTCTTTTTCATTCAGCCGGTTCAAGGTTTTCTCCTTCTCCCTTCTCCTTTCTTGTGTTCCATGCGAGCCCAGCGCAGCGCTGCGCCTGCGCGCGTGGGAAATCTTCTGCCCAAGTCGCCGCCGGTGCAAGCGGCTTTGACGAGCACACATCAAGACTAAGAGATGCTTGGTTAGCTCCTCTGTTAGGTTCTAGGTGTGCATGAGCATTGAGCTCGCTCTCAAGCACTGCCTCTGCCGCTGCGTTCTCGAGCCCTTCGTCCTAGTTTGTCCGACGCAGTCCATCCACAAGTCTGTAGAAGGCTTTTGCTGTGAGTATGAGTGCTACAATGCTTGGCTCTCCTCTGGCAAGGGATTGCGACCATCCCACTTTTCTTTCCATGCCGATGTTCTACCACGAACTCCTACCGGACCACATCTGGAGTTGTGGCTGCCAGAGAAGCCTGATTAGGCTCTCTTTCCCAGAGTTCGTGACCTCGCCGTCTTCCTCCTCCACGGTTGAGGAGCAAGAAAGGGGAAAGGAACTACACATTGTTACTCCTGCATCTATTGTTTCCAAAAGCTTTGGACTTCCTCCATGAACAGGTGCCACCATTGTTGGACCTTCAGCAAGGTAGGATCATAGATCCTCCTCCTCACAACGAGCATCTTGGATAAAGATTCATGCCTCCTTATGGCTCGGATGCCCTGCTACCATATTGATTTCTTATTCCCTTGTCGATCGTTGCTTCCTCAGCGGGTCATTTCTCTGGCTCCTTGTCTACTAACTCCTAATGGTGGGTGGAGAAGTAGTAAGATCGAGAGGTGGAACTCTCCTGCCTTAGGTCCATCTACCCCCCAAAGTGACGTGAAGGAACCACCCCCACAAGGCCACAACATCCACATCTCGACCCATGTTTACTTATCATCGTGGACTGGTCTTATGAGAACTGCCTCCACATACACCCATGACCGCGTAACCAATAGGGAATTATGAAGATTAAACACCCACTAGCCATCCAATGATTAACATAATGCCACCCAATGAATCTGCAATTGTTAAGTCCACAACTTCTACAATTCTGGGAAGGCATATCTAGCTGACTAAACGATCTCGGTTTAAGTTTATTTCCCATGGTTATCAAGACTCTCTTGCTTGACTAGTCAATCACTTTAAACAGACGCATACTTAAGGTATTAATCACAATATTATCAATTGAATTAAACCTTTGTCAAAACAATTTGAGTACCTTCAGATGATCAAAAAGCACTTAAAAGACTATCATTGTGTCATTAGACATTTCAAAAGGTTCTAAAAATTCACTTCATCACAGCGGAAGCTGAGGAGAGAGAAGATTGAAGACCCCTTCTTCAAGAGAAGAAGACCATCCACACCATCTACGTGATAGATCCAGGTCTGAAGAAGTATTATGTTGTATCACGTCTCTTTGTTTCTATATCTATCATTCCATCATGCTGTACTTCCCTTCTCTCTTTGTGGGCATCTCATGGATCTATCTTTCTGTAACACTATTATGTTGTCCGCAAGCATGAGAGGCTAAACACCTTAACTTGGGTTGGGAGTAGCCACTAAGGCCCTCCCAACATATTTATTGTCTCTTTCTGTTGAATATACATATTCTTATCAAGATTATCTCCATGCATCTATTTTAATGATTCACTTGTATGCTTATCTACCATCTTGTGATGTTTGATTGCTGATATCTCAAGAGAGTAAGATCGCTTTTATCACATGTCATGGAGTAGTATGAATGCACAAGAGTGTTGGAATGCTAAGGCTTTAAAACCATATGTTATGTTGCAAAGTTTATGTGTGGTCATCTCGAGAGAGAGGCTACACTTAGACTAAGATCCTTCCTCATCTTGAGAGAGAGTGGAATGGACACTTTTGATGGTTGCTTGTAATCTTGGTAAGAGTATGTGAAAGAGAGAGACGTTGTTGCATGTTGGTGAGATGCTTTAGTTGGTGAATCCCAACCCAGGATTCCTCCCATATACTTGTTTCATCTTATTTCTTTTGTTTCTTTTTTTCTTGTTGTTCTTGTTTCTCTTGAACTACTTTAGTTTGTGTGCCACCATTCCTTAGGGAACACCATTTACATTCCCTCTTCGGCTAAAGTATACGAGTGCTAGATTCCGCGTGCTTAACACTCCCAACCTTGTCCCTGTGTTCGACCCCGATCGCTACATTGGACCCCATTTATCATTATGGGGGCCTAATAGTCGGTTATCTCTTTAAAAGTTTGACTACTCTAAATCCATTCCTTTTGGATGTGCAATTTAGGTCGGTCAACTTTTAGACTCCGTTGTCGGGGACAAGACAAAAATGGCACTGTTAAGAACCCGAGTCCGCTTACTATACTTCCATGCCTCAAGCTTAGCAATAAGCTTGACATCACAGTTACTTTAAGTTTGCTAACCTGAGTTTGTGTAGAGTAGTTTGTTTGGACCAGTTCAGTTTTCTAACTTGAATGTACGGTCTATTCAGGCATCCAGGCAGAAGCAACTCGTTCGACTTTACTCCATTTCACCATGCCACCTCGCGTGGACGTTACCCTCTCAGGAGATGAGCGGAACGTGAGAAATGCACACAACCCACCTCCACTAGGAACAGATGAAGATAGAGATGACCATTACGATGAGGGTTGTCGGTATGAAGAATGAGAAGAAGAGTGAGAAGAGTGACATGAAGATGATCATCGTGAGGAAGACCTTCACTACGAGGAACATCGTCATCGCTGTAGGCACAGAAGAAACCATAACAACCATGAGCGTAACTGCGGGAACAACGATAGCGAGGATGATGAGGAAAGGAAGACCATTCATGAGTTGGTAGTGGTAAGGGCCAACGAGTCAAGATGTTTGATCGTGTACCAAACTTCAATGCAGCAAATTTTGAGCTAAAACCAGCCATCATATCTATGATTTAGAACAAACCTTTCCGCGGGAATCCAAGAGAGAACCCATACCACCATCTTGATGCTTTCAAAAACATATGTGATACCATTAAGATGAGGGGTGTCCCACAAGAAGTGATCTACCGTAAGGGTTTTAATTTCTCTTTGGAAGACACGGATCTCTCTAGGTATCTAAATCTCCCCCACCAGTCTATAGATGGGTGGAAACCCCTTGCGGATGCCTTTGTCACCAAGTTTTATCCTATTGAGAGGACCATCTATAACATGCAGAAGATCACCTCTTTTACACAAAAGCCAGGGGAGAACCTGCACGAGATGTGGGAACATTATCAAGAATACCTAAGAGATTGCCCACACCAAAACTATCATAAGGGGTTCCTTGTAACCACCTTCTATAATGGGTTGACCCACATGGAGAGGACTTCTCTGAATGCTACCGCAGGCAGTGACTTCTTGGGGAAAAAGCCAAACAGAGCTATGAAGATTATAGAGAACATGGTTGTGCTCCAAGCATGAGTTGACTATGAAAGGAATGATAGAGGCATGTCAAAGAAGATTGGTTCTGAAGGACCATCCATGGAGGTCAAAGCCTTAGAAACTATAACCGCCCAAATCCAAAAGATAGCAACTGATGTTAAACAACTGATGGACATTGGAGGAAAAGGAAAGAAACACTCCGAGAAGGTGATGAAGTGTGTCACCTGTGGTGAAGGAGGACACAGAGTCGATAACTGTATTTACACCACACCTGAAGAAAGTGCAGATAGTGAAAGCGAAGAGGAGTTGACGCATAATGTTTCCTATGCAAACTTCAAGAGACCAGATCACCCTAGTTTTAGCTATGGGAACAAGGATGCAGCTGATAATTCACACCAACTGGGAAATTTGTAAAAGCCACTGCCAGGATTTGAGAAGAGGAGCAAACAAGCGCCATATACTCGAACAACCAATTAACAAACAAATAAGAATAACTACTCAACAAAAGGCAGAAACCAAACTCATCAAGGAGCAGGTTCAAATCAAGGGCTGAGTCAAGGCCAAGGTCAAGGATAGGGTCATGTGAAAGATAACAGCCAACCTGACTTGGTGACTCAACTATTCGATTTAGTCAAGATATAGGTTACCATGAATGATCAGCTAGGACAAAGTGCCCTAGCCAACTCGGGCGTCCTGACTACAATGCAAGTCCAAATGGCAGATATGTAAATGCATCAACGCTAGATAGATGAACAGCTCGCACAATTGGTTGAGTAGAAAACCCCTCAAGAAAGATCCCATCAAACACCGAGACTGCAAAAATGGCAATCTTTCGATCAGGGAGAACTTCAATCAATTCTGGAATAGGAAATGACAAAGAAGATGAAAAAGTCAAAGAACCACAACAGGAGAAGGAAGTTTCTTCCGAGAAGCTTGTTGATAAGGAGGGGCCTACTGAAGGAAGTTGTGAGAAAAGTGGAAAAGCTAGGGATCTTGACCCTGTAGAAGAAATATTTATGAAGAAAAGCCCATTTTCACTAAGAATCCCATTTCCATACAAGCTCATCAACGCTCACCTGAAGAAGAGATATGAAAAGTTCATGGAAGTCATGAAGAAACTCCATATAGATGTCCCGTTTCTGGATGCTCTAGAGGAGATGCCAACTTATTCTAAGTTTTTCAAGGACCTTATCACAAGGAGAAGGATAGGAAGTCAAGTCAAAATAGTACACCTTGCAAACATGTCTAGTGCGTTTGTTCAAGCTGAACTACCTAAGAAGAAGAAAAACCCAGGGGCCTTTAACATCCCCTTTTGTGTTGGAGACAATGTCGAAAGAAAGAGGCTGGCAGACTTGGGAGCCACCATAAGTATAATTCCCCTAAGCCTTGCAGAGAGACTTGGATTGACCGACATGGTCAAGATAAGTATGATAATTGAGCTAGCCGATCATACTTTCAAGAGACCAGTGGGTATAGTGGAAGATGTTCCAATCTGTGTGGGATAGTTCTTTATACACTGTGGTATTGTTGTAATAGACACTGTGGAGGACCCTAAGTGTCTGATAATTTTTGTACAACCTTTTCTAGACACTGGAAGAGCCCTGATAGATGTCACAAAAGGCATGATAACCCTTCGGGTCGGAAGTGAGCACATCAACTTTAAGGTAAAGGATTCTATGAAAGGGCCAACTTTTTCTGAGTCAGTCTACTTCATGGATAGCTACAACCAGTATTGTGAAGAAATTCAAGAAGAGAAGGCCATTGTGGACTCACTCATGAGAGCCCTGAATAACTTGAATCCTTTGACAGAAGACCCTGAAGTGGTCAAAATTCTAGACTACCTTAACCAAGGTGAAGAGAGTCTTAGTGATGAAGCGGTAATAGAAACAGTGATGCACACTTCTTTGAGACCATCAAAAGAAGACCCAGAAACAATGAAGCCAAATCCAGAACTAAAGCCATTACCGAAAGGGCTGAAGTACAAGTTCCTAGATGACAAAGGGAGGGACCCAGTCATCAACAACGCTAACCTCACCAAAGAACAACAGGAAAGACTACTAAAAGAATTGAAGGAGCACTGAAGAGCTATTGAATATTCTGTATAGGACATCAAGGGACTAAACCCGACCCTTTGCTTGCACATAATTAACCTAGAAGAATCGGAAAGACCTTTAGTACAACCTTAAAGGAAATTAAACCAAATGCTGAAGGAAGTTGTTCAGAAGGAGATATTAAAATCACGTGATGCGGGAATCATCTACCCAATAAATGATAGCAACTGGGTAAGCCCCATTCATGTAGTACCCAAAAAAGGTGGAATGACTACAGTGAAGGGAAATAATGGTGACGAAGTCGCCACTAGAATGGTTACAAGATGGAGAGTGTGTATTGGTTATAGAAAGCTAAATTCAGCCATGAAGAAAGACCATTTTCCCTTACCATTTATTGATCAAGCTCTTGAAAGGCTTGCCCACCATGATTACTTCTTCTTCTTAGATGGATATTCTGGATTCTAACAAGTCTCTATACACCTTGATGATTAGGAGAAAACAATGTTTTCATACATCTATGACACGTACGCCTTCAGAAGAATGCCCTTTTGTTTATATAATGCTCCTGCAACCTTCCAGCGTTGCATGATGTCCATGTTTTCTGACTTCTAAGAAGATATAGTTGTAGTGTTTATGGATGACTTCTATATTTATGGAAAAGATTTTGATGCTTTCCTAAGAAATTTGTCCCTAGTTCTACAAAGATGCGAATAGAAACATTTAGTCCTGAACTGGGAAAAATGCCACTTTATGGTTTGAAGAGGAATCATCCTAGGGTACAAGATCTCCAAGAAAGGTATTGAGGTGGATCTTAATAAGATCGAGACCATCTCCAAACTCCTTCCACCAATGTTAATGACATGAGTAAGGAGTTTTCTGGGTCATGCTAGATATTACAGGAGGTTCATTAAGGACTTCTCGAAGATATCGAAGCCCCTTTCAAATTTGCTGATTAAGGACACAATGTTCGAGTTTGATGATAAGTTTTCAAAATCTTTTGAGACCCTAAAGGAGGCCTTAACCTCAGCACCGATCTTGCAAGCTCCAAACTGGGAGCTACCTTTTGAAATAATGTGTGACGCAAGTGACTATGACATAGGTGTAGTCCTAAGAAAAAACAAATACCGGAAGCACCATGTAATATGTTATGCCAATCATACCTTGGATGAAGCCCAAGTGAACTACACTACTACTGAGAAGAAGATGTTAGCAATTGTCTTCACGTTTGACAAATTCAGATCATATCTTATAGGGGCCAATGTAAAGGTTTATACTGACCATGAGGCCATACACTATCTGATGCAAAAGAAGGACACAAAGCCAAGACTGCTGAGGTGGGCCCTACAACTGCAAGAATTTGACCATGAGATAGTTGATAAGAAAGGAAAAGAAAATGTGGTCGTAGATCACCTGTCTAGAATAGTTTGCGATGACGAAAATCAATTGCATGTAAATGAGAACTATGTTGATGAAGCTCTGTTAATGGTTCAGTCTGACAAGCCAAGTCTGTCGTGGTTCCCAGATATCTATAACTATCTGGCTTGTGGCCAACTGCAGCCAGATATAACCTACAACCAGAAAAAGAAGCTTTTCTCCGATGTCAAAAACTATTATTGGGACAACCCACTGCTATTTAAGAGATGTTCTGACAGTTTGTATAGAAGATGTATACCAGAGGAGGAAGTCCCACTGATCTTAAGAAAATGCCACTCTTCACCATATGGAGGGCATCATA
Source organism: Alisma plantago-aquatica (assembly GCA_963693085.1). NCBI lineage: Eukaryota > Viridiplantae > Streptophyta > Magnoliopsida > Alismatales > Alismataceae > Alisma > Alisma plantago-aquatica. The sequence continues at coordinate 490,955,597 of OY856413.1, read as the reverse complement.
GTGGGGAAAGAACAACTGCAAAAGTGCTTCATTCAGGGTTTCACTAGCCCTCTATGTTCAACGATGCAACATCTTTTATAAAAGCTTGCAAGGAATGTCAACTAACCAGAAATATCAGCAAGAGGAGCGAGATTCCTATGGCCAACTGGGTAGAAGTAGAAATCTTTGATATTTGGGGGATAGACTACATGGGTCTTTTCCCCTCATCAAAAGGTTATCAGTACATTTTAGTGGTTGTTGACTACATGTCAAAATGGGTAGAGGTTGTAGCTACCCAAACCTGCGACTATAAATCTGTGATTAAGCTATTTGAGAAAACCATTTTTCCACGCTTCGGGGTGCCTCACATTGTGATAAGCGATGGGGGATCACATTTTGGAGAGAAGTAGTTTGAGGATCTACCAAAGAAGTACGGGGTAAAGCACAAAGTTGCTACACCTTATCACCCTCAAACCTCTAGACAAGTAGAGGTATCTAAAAGGCAGATTAAGAAGATTCTAGAAAAAATTGTTAGTCACACTCAAAAGGACTGGTCCATGAAGCTTGACGATGCTCTCTCAGCTTATAGGACAACTTTTAAGACACCCATAGGCACAACGCCATACAGATTAATCTATGGCAACTCCTACCATTTACCTTTGGAGCTTGAACATAAGGCCCTTTGGGTGATCAAGTTCTGAATATGGACCTGGAAAAGGCATGTCAGAAAAGATTTCTGCAGCTGTAGGAGCTCGAGGAGCTAAGATGACATGCCTACGAGAATGAAAGGATCTACAAACAAAGGACTAAGGTGTGGCATGATGCCCACCTAAAGAACAAGGATGTTTGTGAAGGAGACAAAGTACTTATCTTCAATTCTAGCATTAGGCTATTCTCTGGGAAGATTAGAACAAGATGGGCAGGCCCATTCTCTGTGGTAAAGATTTATCCCTTAGGAATGATGGAAATTAAAGGAGAGAGGAATGGTATCTTCAATGTCAATGGCCATAGGGTAAAAATATTTTACGAAGATGAAGCCTTTGTGAGAACATCCAAGGTCAATTTGGAGGAACCAACTCAGCCAAATGAGGAAAGGAATCAAGAGTTGCCATACCCAACTACAGGACCCAAGGAGTGAAGATTTATGCAGTCTATCTAAGAGACTTTAAAGTAAGCGCTTCTTGGGAAGCAACCCAAGTTTTACCCTTTTTCTTAAGCTTTGTTTTCTCTTAATTTTTCACTTTGTTTAGTTTCCTTCTCTTTTAAGTGATGTACATATTCATCTTCTTTTGAGTATTTCATGATTTACCTAAGAAAAAGACCTTTGTTTTGATATGATCACGATCTGGACTGCGGTCGCGGTATAGCACTTATATCATGCAAGACCTCGGCCTTCAATACGCGCTACCTAGAACCTCGACTGCGACCCGAGGTCGTCTTTCATTCAGCATAGAACCATGACTGTGGTTGTGCTTCATAGCATACCACGACTGCGTTCCTTCCTTGTGATCACCGTGACCGCAGTTTTCCACCTCCCCTTTTGACTGTTAGGTTGCAGTTATGTTAGTATATATATCATTATAACCTCGCATCTTAGAATCTTTTCACTCCTAGATTTCCCAAGTCCAAGATAAACCCTAACCTTTGCTCTAACCACGATCGATGACCTGCCGCTGCAACAAGGCCGATTCCACCATGTTGGATTCCATGCCGTGTTCGATTCCACCGTCACAACCATCGAAAAGGTAATAGGAAAACCATTTTTGCACTTATAAATCGATGAACCACCTTTTTGCCACTGATTTAATCCATCGCATGAACCGATTCTTCCTGTTTTATCTCTTGACGGCTTTAAGTTGCCCCGTCAATGGATTGCCCAAGTTTCCCTTTTACCTTAACCACTATATGGCGGCATTTGCAATTAACAAATAAAAACCCTAAAAACATTAATAATGGGACAAGTGCTACTGAAAAGAACAAAGAACAGATTGTCAGATAGAGACAAGAATCAGAATAGTCAGAAGAAGAATGACCGTGACTCATGGTCATAACCTCTACAATCATGATCGTGTGTGCTTGTAAACCCTAACACCAGCCGTAGTGTTCACCTCAACTACCAATTCTTCCGCAGGTCACGGTGTAGAAGAATGCTACTCTAGGTCGCGGTCCCCTGAATCGCGACCTGACCATAAAAAGAAAGAAGACCGCAACCGTGCCCATGACCAAAACCACGGTTCCTAATTAGTAAACCGCGACCGCAGTCCTTACCTAGGAAACCACAACTGTGATCCCTTGTCATTACACCATGACTGCGATCTCTTTCAAAGACCGTGACTGTGGTGTCATATGAGTTACCAACAAAACCGCAACCACATTCTCTATGCACACTCTTGAACATGACATTAATAATTTACTAAACACCTACCCTATGCAAGAAATACATTCCCCAGATAATTACAATAATGGTAATTTTTGTTAAAATCTACTAGATACTTATTCATTGAAAATTTTGTAGAATGTCTTCTCCAAGCAACAGTGACCCCCTATATCGGAAGGCTACTTCCCTGAAGGAGGTAGAGAAGATATTAAATGACCTAACAGAAGCAATGAAGAGGGATACTTCTCTACCAGTGTCCAAACGTGTGGCGATACAGTTGAGGTTGGAACAATATCAAAGCATATTGGGGGAGATGCCACAGGAGGACTCCCCACAAGAAACAGAACAGACTGGGCATACTGAGACCTTTGAGTACCAACTAGGAGAGTTAGAAAGCTGAGTACAAGGAAAGAAAAGAAAAGTTGCACCCAAGGAAACCAAGGGCAGCAAGAAGGCAAAGCCAGTAGATGCCAAAAAACCAAATAACGAGGGGGTAAGAAAAGCCAAGGAGATTGTGGGGGAGACATCTACAAAATCTAGAGAACCCCTATTCATGCCCAAGAATGTCATGCACCAGTCTACCTATGACTGGATGTATCAAAACAACAAGCTCTACCCTACCCGTTACCTGGATGTAGAAGATTTCAAAAAGATGGGAATCTACGACAGGACGGTAATATTCCTGGAAGGTGCAAACCTATGTGCCTTATGCATTCCAGAGATGAAATCCTATAAGAATCTAACAACAAAGTTCCTATCTTCTCTTAAGAAGGTCGCTACCAGTAGTGAAACATGAAAGGCAGGAGGTGGGGATTATCAACTGTAAGTAAGGCTAGGGGGCGAGCCTCACATAATCACAGAAGCAATATTGAACAAAATATTCACCGAGACAAAGGAAGAAGCCCAATCCTGCTCCTCCACCCAAGCAAGAAATAAGTCACCACCTATGAAAGCGATGAAATGTGGGAAGAGCTAACTGGGAAAGACAAGCACAATTCAAAGAACTCCAAGGACTCACTAATTACATCGTGCTTTATCCGTACAATGTAGAAAATCACCGCCCACCCGATTCATGTGAGGTCAGAAATAGGAACAATTAACAAGGGAGATATGTTCCGGATCTGGTCGATGATAAACTGGAAGCCAGTTAATATTAGGAAGATACTAATCGACCATTTATCAGCTTCTGTAGGCCCAGACGCAAAGAGGAATTCTATTTACTGCATGGGCAGCCTAATAACAAAGATCGCCGAACACTTCATGGGTGAAGGAGAAGTTCAGAGATATAAAGAAATGGAGGGACAACAAAGAATATACATAAAGTCCCTTATCAGCACTGGTATCCTGGCATAGAAGGGGGAGAAGTTGTACTTCAAACAAAGAGGGTCAAAAAGACTACTACCCCTTCTAGAAATGGCACTCTATGACGCCCACAAGCTGCATCCCACATAGGATGACATCAAAAAGATGTGCTCTGGGGCACTGCAGGCCAGCATGAATACAGACGCGGAAAGTAAAGTTGGAGAAAGAAGTACTCCAGCTGAATAAGAAAAGAAGAAGAGCACAGAGCTGCGGAAGAAGTTGGCGGTAGAGAAAAATAAGACAGCAAAAACAACTGCTCTGCCAACCACGAGGGAGAAAACTACAGAACAACCCACCCCCACAGCTCCAGCTCTAGAAGTACCAGTGGGAATTTCAGAGCCTACATGTAACATCCCTGGCCTGGGTTATGAATTAACCCTAGGTGTTTTGCCTAAGATATGTAATTAAATCCTTGTGATTATCTTTTGCCATGTAATTAAGTTCCTAAGGAACATACATTTTCATTTCTATCCTTTTTAAACAATGATTGTAGTATTGTTTGGTAATACAGGGACCTATGTGCAAATTAATCAATTAGAGGGGTTAACTTGCAAATTACACAGGTTAAGATGTTCCTCTAATAAAGAGACATCATATGAAGGAATATGATGAGGTATGATGGATTTCCCAAGTTTGGGCACCAAGGTGCAGCTTGTGGAGCAATCCTTGTGCTTAAACCCTAATTTTGGTGTAAAGTGCAATTTACCCAAAATGTGGGGTGCAACTTGTACTATACACTTTCTAGAATATCTTTTATGACTCTTGACATCATTTAGAGAAGAAAATATGACAGGGGCTCTTCTATTAAATAATTAGATAAGAAGGATGATCTTTGTAGTGAAAACACCTAGTATGAGTAAGAAGACCCTCCATATATATATATATATATATATATATATATATATATATATATATATATATATATATATATATATATATATATATATATATATATATATATATATATATATACCTTAGTGTGCATATTGGTTTTCTTTACCCTTAGATCTTGAGTTTTGATGGGCTTTGATTAAGTTTTGATAGCTTGAATGTGCCTTAGAAACAAGGAGGGACGTGGATGAGAATTACATGCTTTAGAGGTCCTTATGGTGAAAATCAGCCTAAACTATATAAGCACCTTTCTTTCCAAACCAAGCAAACGTTTCCCTTCACTTCCTCACTTCTTATCTTTCTGAACCGACCAAGGCAAAGCTCTGGAGCTCAGGGAAACGACCAACCTGTTCTAAGGTAAGAAAGCACCATCTTCTAGCTTGAATTCATGGGGGAAATCCTAGTATAAGGTTGGTTTCATGGTTAATTTACTTAGCTTTCTCTTCCTAGCCGATCCTTCCCAACCTTTCTTGAAGAAACAACCCTGGATGACCTGTGGAGCTCAAGCCACCATTGAAGTTTCGAAGCTTGGAAGCTTGAAAGCTCAAGGAACCACGTTTGAGGCGGGTTTTATAACTCTAACTCTTAGCTTTGTTATGCATATCTTTGCTCTTGTTTTTATGATTAGTTCTTCTTCTACCTCCCTTCTTCCTTGCTCTTTTGCAAGCAAAACGGTGGAGGAACCGACCTGAACAGAGGTTGAGGATGATGGGCGTGGATTCCTAGGTCACTTTATGAGACGACCTTGGACCCTTTTGGTCCAAACGGGTGCAACTCGTTTATGGTCAAACGGGTTCAACCCGTTTGATCTCAAACGATCCTGCAAGATCGTTTGGATCAAAACGACCCCAAGACCATTTCATAGGGTTGACCAAGGTATGACCATTTGAGGGTTTGTTCATAATGTATTGAATTTCTTTCCTACAAAGAATTATAATCTAATTCCTAACCAATTGAGAGTTGAAGGCACTTCAACACCCTAACCCTAATCGGGTTGAAATTGCTGATTTTAATTATAAATCTTGTTGAGTTTTGGGTTGGAGGATCCAACCGGGTTCAAACCCATTTGGGGTTCACCCAAACGGTCTCAAACTCGTTTAGTGACACCCCAAGACCGTTTGGAGGTCTAGGGTTAAGGAAAATTGATCAATTGTAGGTCCAATTTCAATAGGTTGAAGAATTGATAAAAGTGCTGATTTTAGACCTAATTAGGATTCAATCCTAATCAAATCAACTTAGATTTTGGTCAAACTTTGGGCAAACGGTCTCAAGACCGTTTGGAGGTCATCCAAATGATCTCAAGACCGTTTGGGCCAAGTTTGGGCCCAATTGGAGTTCAATTGATGGGTTCAATTACAATTTGTTTCACATTGTTGAGAATTGATGATTAGCCGATTGGAAACCCTAATTGAGTTAGACTTAAACCTAATTGGCTTTCAATTAAGGGTCAATTTGGAGTCCAATTGATTGAGGCTCATCCTAATTGACTCAATCCGTAAGTGGTTAACATGGCTTTGGCCAATTAAATGCTTCAACATAGGAAACCCTATTCAAACATAACCTATGTGTCACCTTTTATGTTCATGCGGTTTGGACCCAAGTAAGTTCACACTCGTTTCACCTCAAATGGGTTCAACTCTTTTCACCTCAAATGGGTTCAACTCGTTTCATCTAAACGGGTTCACACTCATTTCAATCCAAACGGGTTCACACTCGTTTCAATCCAAACGGGTTCACACTCGTTTCAATCCAAATGGGTTCAACTCGTTTCACCTCAAATGGGTTCAACTCGTTTCACCTCAAATGGGTTCAACTCATTTCAGCCTAAATGGGTTCAATTAAAGGATACCTTGTTTTATGTAAACTCTAATAACATGATAGTGGTGATTTGGTTTATGTAGATTAAAGGGGACTTAACCTAACCTAATCTAAGTGGTGTAGTCATCATCTACTAGTGATAGGAGAGAGAAAGTACCATTTATGATGGAAACTCAAGTAAAATACCTTCAATATACATGAATGTGCATGATTAGGGTATGATCCACTTATGAGAGATCATGGAAACCCTAATTATGGTAATTGGTGAATCTTGATCTTAGCTGAGGGCTTTAATGATGATGTTTCTCATGCATGGTGATGTAATGAGATTAATTCACCATGAGGTGAATAGTAAACCCTAATTCTAGGGTGATGACATATATTGTGAATAGTAAACCCTAATTGATGAAAATCAGGGAATCTAACCCTTGTAAGAATATAAGGGTACAACTCTTGATATGAACTGCTTACTATTATCAGTTGAATTAACCATGCAGGTTTCTATACATGATGGTGATCATATCCAGGTAAGGATTATGATTTCATATTCATTGGAAGCATGTTATTAGCTTTATGAATAATGACATATGTTGATGCCTAGTAAGTGGCATCTTATGAGAATGATAGGTTGTAAGAGCCATGAATATCATCAAGGTCATGCTTGTCAAATGACTTGTGATTGGACGATTGAGAAATGATAATTGATGTGAGTTAGACTTGATACATTTAGTATTCTACTTTCATAGCTGCTATGCTAATGATTAATGTTTGAAAACATGTATGATGCTAAAAGAATACTGAAATGTACCTAATAATCAAGTTTAATCATACCATGTAGAGCCCTGATCATAGATCCATCATTGTCAGAATTTAAATGATGGTGAAACAGGTTTTCCTAAGGGAACTCCTGGATCACATACTTTAGAGTATGTGGGGGAATATGGATGTGTATATCCTTACATCCTAGTGTAGGAGTTGATGTTGATGTATCTTAATCCATCAACCCTTCACTATATGTTTATACCGGGATGATGTAACACTATTCTTCCAAGGGAATCTTTTATATCACATCGATGAGAGATAAACATGAAATCTTTCGATGCCGAAGAGAGTGCAATATGCCACTGTGACTCTAATAGCGAAGTACCAGAATACCCTGGTAAGCTATATTAGCAGGGACACTAGATGTCATGCATGTTTATCCTCATTCTAACTGAGGTAGTTGAAGGTCATGAGAATCCAGCTCTTTCGATGACCTAGTATGATACCGATGCGACTTACTAGTGATCGGTTGGAGCATGAGCGGTATACCTCATCTCCGCAGGGCATAATGATGTTTGTAAAACATAATCAACCGCGTAGCATAACTGCTTAGGTTGAACTACGAGGAACATTGATTGATATTACATTGCTTGCTTTTAATATCCTGTTCAAGTATTAGTATACATGTTCTTCATATTCCTTAATTAAAGATGAGTTTTTGTTATCAAGCCTGCTGTGAGTAACCTAAATTACTTGCTCATGATATTCCTTTGATTGCTTCTAACAAAGTTTCTGGCGGAGAGTTATAACTCTCGCTGGGACAATTATTTAAAATTGTCTCACCCCGTAGATTTCTATCTTTAGGTGGACGTCGAGGTCGAAGGCACCGATCTGCAGGTGGACAGCAGCAACAGCAGCAAATTCAGGAGCATCAGTGACTTCAGGTGGAAACACTGTGCTGTCTAGTCTTGTAGTCAGAATAGTCTTATGTCGTCTCTGTACACTCAGGTCCTAGGAGTTTGTTTATCTGAGAATTTTGAAATCTTAAGATTTGTATCATGACGTATATAATCACTCGAGAAGTGATTTATCAGAGATGTAAACAGTTCATCTTACTTTTATAAAAGGAGTTTCAGGTTTTTAAGATCTCGTTTTCGAAAAGTTTTAATTTCTCGTGATTTTTGTATTCCGATGATTAATCGAATCGCTTCCGCTATGTTTATCTTGTGTTTTGGAGATCAGAGCCCACAATTAGTGGTATCAGAGCTCTAGGTTCGCTGAGTCTACAGAGACATAGGAGTTAGAGTGTCAAGTCTATCCTTAGTACTTCTTTCTTATTTAATAGAGTCTTCTGCTCCTCAGGAGAAGAAGATAATTAAGGATGTCTGGACCACAGGAGGAGTACGAGGCCGAAAGTAGTGTTGTTGCGCCTCGAGAAGGTGCAAGGAACCTAGAAATAGAGCAACTTGTGCCGGATCCACCTTTGGAGCCACCTCAGTTTGACCCAGCTGATATGGGAAACCCAGCGGTTCAGACCATATTTGGGAAGTTTATGATTGCCATGACACATATCACCGATAGGATGCCCATGCCTGCACCTAGGGCACCTGTCCAGTCTGAGGGTCAAGGTATCGGTAAAACGTTCGAGCGACTTCGTCGGGTCAGAGCAACTGAATATTTTGGAACATCTGACCCTGCTGATGCTGATCTGTGGTTAACTGAATTGGAGAAAGCTTTCAGAATCCTTAACATCCCCGAAGGTGAGAAGGTTAGACATGCTGTCTATCTTCTCAAAGGTAGTGCTGGTCACTGGTGGACCATGGAAGAGCAGAAGAGGCCTGGAATAGAGATCTTGTGGGAAGACTTTCATCGGGAATTTGACCGCAGATATTTTCCAAAGACCTTCCTGGATGAGAAGATCTCTCAGTTTGAGAGACTGAGACAGGGTATGATGAACATTAGTGAGTATGAGGCTAAGTTCATGGAGTTGTTGCGATTCTGTCCGCATATGGCTACCACAGATGAAGAAAGGATTAGGAGGTTTGAGAAGGGTTTGAATTCCGACATGACTACACCCTGTGTTTCACATTTCTATTCTAAGGAAATGTCATCCCGATACCGAGTCAGTTCTACAACCTATGGAAGTAGAATTGAATGAAGATATAACTTATGAGGAAGGACCGGTGTCAATCCTTGATAACAGAATTAAAAAGCTAAAGAAGTAAGAGATAAGTCTTGTAAAAGTTCTCTGGAATCATCGTGGTGTTGAAGAAGCCACTTGAGAACTAGAGGAAGAGATGAGAAGGAAATATCCTTCTCTTTTCTCTTAATATGTTTTATCGATTTTGAGGACGAAATCCTTGTAAGGGGTGGATAATTTGTAACATCCCTGACCTGGGTCATGAATTAACCCTAGGTGTTTTGCCTAAGATATGTAATTAAATCCTTGTGATTATCTTTTGGCATGTAATTAAGTTCCTAAGGAACATACATTTTCATTTCTGTCGTTTTTAAACAATGATTGTAGTATTGTTTGGTAATACAGGGACCTATGTGCAAATTACCCAATTAGAGGGGTTAACTTGCAAATTACACAGGTTAAGATGTTCCTCTAATAAAGAGACATCATATGAAGGAATATGATGAGGTATGATGGATTTCCCAAGTTTGGGCACCAAGGTGCAGCTTGTGGAGCAATCCTTGTGCTTAAACCCTAATTTTGGTATAAAGTGCAATTTACCCAAAATGTGGGGTGCAACTTGTACTATACACTTTCTAGAATATCTTTTATGACTCTTGAAATCATTTAGAGAAGAAAAGATGAGAGGGGCTCTTCTATTAAATAATTAGATAAGAAGGATGATCTTTGTAGTGAAAACACCTAGTATGACTAAGAAGACCCTTCATATGTATATATATATATATATACCTTAGTGTGCATATTGGTTTTCTTTACCCTTAGATCTTGAGTTTTGATGGGCTTTGATTAAGTTTTGATAGCTTGAACGTGCCTTAGAAATAAGGAGGGACGTGGATGAGAATTACACGCTTTAGAGGTCCTTATGGTGAAAATCAGCCTAAACTATATAAGCACCTTTCTTTCCAAACCAAGCAAATGTTTCCCTTCACTTCCTCACTTCTTATCTTTCTCAACCAACCAAGGCAAATCTCTGTAGCTCAGGGAAACGACCAACCTGTTCTAAGGTAAGAAAGCACCATCTTCTAGCTTGAATTCATGGGGGAAATCCTAGTATAAGGTTGGTTTCATGGTTAATTTACTTAGCTTTCTCTTCCTAGCCGATCCTTCCCAACCTTTCTTGAAGAAACAACCTTGGATGACATGTGGAGCTCAAGCCACCATTAAAGTTTCGAATCTTGGAAGCTTGAAAGCTCAAGGAACCACGTTTGAGGCGGGTTTTATAACTCTAACTCTTAGCTTTGTTATGCATATCTTTGTTCTTGTTTTTATGATTAGTTCTTCTTCTACCTCCCTTCTTCCTTGCTCTTTTGCAAGCAAAACGGTGGAGGAACCGACCTGAACAGAGGTTGAGGATGATGGGCATGGATTCCTATGTCACTTTATGAAACGACCTTGGACCCTTTTGGTCCAAACGGGTGCAACTCGTTTAAGGTCAAACGGGTTCAACCCGTTTGATCTCAAACGATCCTGCAAGATCGTTTGGATCAAAATGACCCCAAGACCGTTTCATAGGGTTGACCAAGGTATGACCATTTGAGGGTCTGTTCATAATGTGTTGAATTTCTTTCCTACAAAGAATTATAATCTAATTCCTAACCAATTGAGAGTTGAAGGCACTTCAAAACCCTAACCCTAATCGGGTTGAAATTGCTGATTTTAATTATAAATCTTGTTGAGTTTTGGGTTGGAGGATCCAAACGGGTTCAAACCCGTTTGGGGTTCACCCAACCGGTCTCACACTCGTTTAGTGACACCCCAAGACCGTTTGGAGGTCTAGGGTTAAGGAAAATTGATCAATTGTAGGTCCAATTTCAATAGGTTGAAGAATTGATAAAAGTGCTGATTTTAGACCTAATTAGGATTCAATCCTAATCAAATCAACTTAGATTTTGGTCAAACTTTGGGAAAACGGACTCAAGACCGTTTGGAGGTCATCCAAATGATCTCAAGACCGTTTGGGCCAAGTTTGGGCCCAATTGGAGTTCAATTGATGGGTTCAATTACAATTTGTTTCACATTGTTGAGAATTGATGATTAGCCGATTGGAAACCCTAATTGAGTTAGACTTAAACGTAATTGGCTTTCAATTAAGGGTCAATTTGGAGTCCAATTGATTGAGGCTCATCCTTATTGACTCAATCCGTAAGTGGTTAACATGGCTTTGGCCAATTAAAGGCTTCAACATAGGAAACCCTATTCAAACATAACCTATGTGTCACCTTTTATGTTCATGCGGTTTGGACCCAAGTAAGTTCACACTCGTTTCACCTCAAATGGGTTCAACTCGTTTCACCTCAAATGGGTTCAACTCATTTCATCCAAACGGGTTCACACTCATTTCAATCCAAACGGGTTCACACTCGTTTCAATCCAAACGGGTTCACACTCGTTTCAATCCAAATGGGTTCAACTCGTTTCACCTCAAATGGGTTCAACTCGTTTCACCTCAAATGGGTTCAACTCGTTTCACCTCAAATGGGTTCAACTCGTTTCACCTCAAATGGGTTCAACTCGTTTCACCTCAAATGGGTTCAACTCGTTTCAGCCTAAATGGGTTCAATTATAGGATACCTTGTTTTATGTAAACTCTAATAACATGATAGTGGTGATTTGGTTTATGTAGATCAAAGGGGACTTAACCTAACCTAATATAAGTGGTGTAGTCATCATCTACTAGTGAGAGGAGAGAGAAAGTACCATTTATGATGAAAACTCAAGTAAAATACCTTCAATATACATGAATGTGCATGATTAGGGTATGATCCACTTATGAGAGATCATGGAAACCCTAATTATGGTAATTGGTGGATCTTGATCTTAGCTGAGGGCTTTAATGATGATGTTTCTCATGCATGGTGATGTAATGAGATTAATTCACCATGAGGTGAATATTAAACCCTAATTCTAGGGTGATGACATATATTGTGAATAGTAAACCCTAATTGATGAAAATCAGGGAATCTAACCCTTGTAAAAATATAAGGGTACAACTCTTGATATGAACTGCTTACTATTATCAGTTGAATTAACCATGCAGGTTTCTATACATGATGGTGATCATATCCAGGTAAGGATTATGATTTCATATTCATTGGAAGCATGTTATTAGCTTTATGAATAATGACATATGTTGATGCCTAGTAAGTGGCATCTTATGAGAATGATAGGCTGTAAGAGCCATGAATATCATCAAGGTCATGCTTGTCAAATGACTAGTGATTGGACGATTGAGAAATGATAATTGATGTGAGTTAGACTTGATACATTTAGTATTCTACTTTCATAGCTACTATGCTAATGATTAATGTTTGAAAACATGTATGATGCTAAAAGAATACTGAAATGTACCTAATAATCAAGTTTAATCATACCATGTAGAGCCTTGATCATAGATCCATCATTGTCAGAATTTAAATGATGGTGAAACAGGTTTTCCTAAGGGAACTCCTGGATCACATACTTTAGAGTATGTGGGGGAATATGGATGTGTATATCCTTACATCCTAGTGTAGGAGTTGATGTTGATGTATCTTAATCCATCAACCCTTCACTATATGTTTATACTGGGATGATGTAACACTATTCTTCCAAGGGAATCTTTTATACCGCATCGATGAGAGATAAACATGAAATCTTTCGATGGCGAAGAGAGTGCAGAATGCCACTGTGACTCTAATAGCGAAGTACCAGAATACCCTGGTAAGCTATATTAGCAGGGACACTAGATGTCCTGCATGTTTATCCTCATTCTAACTGAGGTAGTTAAAGGTCATGAGAATCCGACTCTTTCGATGACCTAGTATGATACCGATGCGACTTACTAGTGATCGGTTGGAGCATGAGCGGTATACCTCATCTCCGCAGGGCATAATGATGTTTGTAAAACATAATCAACTGTGTAGCATAACTGCTTAGGTTGAACTACGAGGAACATTGATTGATATTACATTGCTTGCTTTTAATATCCTGTTCAAGTATTAGTATACATGTTCTTCATATTCCTTAATTAAAGATGAGTTTTTGTTATCAAGCCTACTGTGAGTAACCTAAATTACTTGCTCATGATATTCCTTTGATTGCTTCTAACAAAGTTTCTGGCGGAGAGTTATAACTCTCACTGGGACAATTATTTAAAATTGTCTCACCCTGTAGATTTCTATCTTTAGGTGGACGTCGAGGTCGAAGGCACCGATCTGCAGGTGGACAGCAGCAACAGCAGCAAATTCAGGAGCAGCAGTGACTTCAGGTGGAAACACTGTGTTGTCTAGTCTTGTAGTTAGAATAGTCTTATGTCGTCTCTGTACACTCAGGTCCTAGGAGTTTGTTGATCTGAGAATTTTGAAATCTTAAGATTTGTATCATGACGTATATAATCACTCGAGAAGTGATTTATCAGAGATGTAAACAGTTCATCTTACTTTTATAAAAGGAGTTTCAGGTTTTTAAGATCTCGTTTTCGAAAAGTTTTAATTTCTCGTGATTTTTGTATTCCGATGATTAATCGAATCGCTTCTGCTATGTTTATCTTGTGTTTTGGAGATCAGAGCCCACAATTAGTGGTATCAGAGCTCTAGGTTCGCTGAGTCTACAGAGACATAGGACTTAGAGTGTCAAGTCTATCCTTAGTACTTCTTTCTTATTTAATAGAGTCTTCTGCTCCTCAGTAGAAGAAGATAATTAAGGATGTCTGGACCACAGGAGGAGTACGAGGCCGAAAGTAGTGTTGTTGCGCCTCGAGAAGGTGCAAGGAACCTAGAAATAGAGCAACTTGTGCCAGAGCCACCTTTGGAGCCACCTCAGTTTGACCCAGCTGATATGGGAAACCCAGCGGTTCAGACCATATTTGGGAAGTTTATGACTGCCATGACACATATCACCGATAGGATGCCCATGCCTGCACCTAGGGCACCTGTCCAGTCTGAGGGTCAAGGTATCGGTAAAACGTTCGAGCGACTTCGTCGGGTCAGAGCAACTGAATATTTTGGAACATCTGACCCTGCTGATGTTGATCTGTGGTTAACTAAATTGGAGAAAGCTTTCAGAATCCTTAACATCCCCGAAGGTGAGAAGGTTAGACATGCTGTCTATCTTCTCAAAGGTAGTGCTGGTCATTGGTGGACCATGGAAGAGCAGAAGAGGCCTGGAATAGAGATCTTGTGGGAAGACTTTCATCGGGAATTTGACCGCAGATATTTTCCAAAGACCTTCCTGGATGAGAAGATCTCTCAGTTTGAGAGACTGAGACAGGGTATGATGAACATTAGTGAGTATGAGGCTAAGTTCATGGAGTTGTTGCGATTCTGTCCGCATATGGCTACCACAGATGAAGAAAGGATTATGAGGTTTGAGAAGGGTTTGAATGCCGACATGACTACACCCTGTGTTTCACATTTCTATGCTAAGGAAATGTCATCCCGATACCGAGTCAGTTCTACAACCTATGGAAGTAGAATTGAATGAAGATATAACTTATGAGGAAGGACCGGTGTCAATCCTTGATAACAGAATTAAAAAGCTAAAGAAGTAAGAGATAAGTCTTGTAAAAGTTATCTGGAATCATCGTGGTGTTGAAGAAGCCACTTGAGAACTAGAGGAAGAGATGAGAAGGAAATATCCTTCTCTTTTCTCTTAATATGTTTTATCGATTTCGAGGACGAAATCCTTGTAAGGGGTGGATAATTTGTAACATCCCTGACCTGGGTCATGAATTAACCCAAGGTGTTTTGCCTAAGATATGTAATTAAATCCTTGTGATTATCTTTTGGCATGTAATTAAGTTCCTAAGGAACATACATTTTCATTTCTGTCCTTTTTAAACAATGATTGTAGTATTGTTTGGTAATACAGGGACCTATGTGCAAATTACCCAATTAGAGGGGTTAACTTGCAAATTACAAACGTTAAGATGTTCCTCTAATAAAGAGACATCATATGAAGTAATATGATGAGGTATGATGTATTTCCCAAGTTTGGGCACCAAGGTGCAGCTTGTGGAGCAATCCTAGTGCTTAAACCCTAATTTTGGTGTAAAGTGCAATTTACCCAAAATGTGGGGTGCAACTTGTACTATACACTTTCTAGAATATCTTTTATGACTCTTGACATCATTTAGAGAAGAAAATATGAGAGGGTCTCTTCTATTAAATAAATAGATAAGAAGGATGATCTTTGTAGTGAAAACACCTAGTATGACTAAGAAGACCCTTCATATGTATATATATATATATATACCTTAGTGTGCATATTGGTTTTCTTTACCCTTAGAGCTTGAGTTTTGATGGGATTTGATTAAGTTTTGATAGCTTGAACGTGCCTTATAAATAAGGAGGGACGTGGATGAGAATTACATGCTTTAGAGGTCCTTATGGTGAAAATCAGCCTAAACTATATAAGCACCTTTCTTTCCAAACCAAGAAAATGTTTCCCTTCACTTCCTCACTTCTTATCTTTCTCAACCGACCAAGGCAAAGCTATGTAGCTCAGGGAAACGACCAACCTGTTCTAAGGTAAGAAAGCACCATCTTCTAGCTTGAATTCATGGGGGAAATCCTAGTATAAGGTTGGTTTCATGGTTAATTTACTTAGCTTTCTCTTCCTAGCCGATCCTTCCCAAACTTTCTTGAAGAAACAACCTTGGATGACATGTGGAGCTCAAGCCACCATTAAAGTTTCGAAGCTTGGAAGCTTGAAAGCTCAAGGAACCACGTTTGAGGCGGGTTTTATAACTCTAACTCTTAGCTTTGTTATGCATATCTTTGTTCTTGTTTTTATGATTAGTTCTTCTTCTACCTCCCTTCTTCCTTGCTCTTTTGCAAGCAAAACGGTGGAGGAATCGACCTGAACAGAGGTTGAGGATGATGGGCGTGGATTCCTATGTCACTTTATGAAACGACCTTGGACCCTTTTGGTCCAAACGGGTGCAACTCGTTTAAGGTCAAACGGGTTCAACCCGTTTGATCTCAAACGATCCTGCAAGATCGTTTGGATCAAAATGACCCCAAGACCGTTTCATAGGGTTGACCAAGGTATGACCATTTGAGGGTCTGTTCATAATGTGTTGAATTTCTTTCCTACAAAGAATTATAATCTAATTCCTAACCAATTGAGAGTTGAAGGCACTTCAACACCCTAACCCTAATCGGGTTGAAATTGCTGATTTTAATTATAAATCTTGTTGAGTTTTGGGTTGGAGGATCCAAACGGGTTCAAACCCGTTTGGGGTTCACCCAAACGGTCTCACACTCGTTTAGTGACACCCCAAGACCATTTGGAGGTCTAGGGTTAAGGAAAATTGATCAATTGTAGGTCCAATTTCAATAGGTTGAAGAATTGATAAAAGTGCTGATTTTAGACCTAACTAGGATTCAATCCTAATCAAATCAACTTAGATTTTGGTCAAACTTTGGGCAAACGGTCTCAAGACCGTTTGGAGGTCATCCAAATGATCTCAAGACCGTTTGGGCCAAGTTTGGGCCCAATTGGAGTTCAATTGATGGGTTCAAGTACAATTTGTTTCACATTGTTGAGAATTGATGATTAGCCGATTGGAAACCCTAATTGAGTTAGACTTAAACCTAATTGGCTTTCAATTAAGGGTCAATTTGGAGTCCAATTGATTGAGGCTCATCCTAATTGACTCAATCCGTAAGTGGTTAACATGGCTTTGGCCAATTAAAGGCTTCAACATAGGAAACCCTATTCAAACATTACCTATGTGTCACCTTTTATGTTCATGCGGTTTGGACCCAAGTAAGTTCACACTCGTTTCACCTCAAATGCGTTCAACTCGTTTCACCTCAAATGGGTTCAACTCGTTTCATCCAAACGGGTTCACACTCATTTCAATCCAATCGGGTTCACACTCATTTCAATCCAAACGGGTTCACACTCGTTTCAATCCAAATGGGTTCAACTCGTTTCACCTCAAATGGGTTCAACTCGTTTCACCTCAAATGGGTTCAACTCATTTCACCTCAAATGGGTTCAACTCGTTTCACCTCAAATGGGTTCAACTCGTTTCACCTCAAATGGGTTCAACTCGTTTCACCTCAAATGGGTTCAACTCGTTTCACCTCAAATGGGTTCAACTCGTTTCAGCCTAAATGGGTTCAATTAAAGGATACCTTGTTTTATGTAAACTCTAATAACATGATAGTCGTGATTTGGTTTATGTAGATCAAAGGGGACTTAACCTAACCTAATATAAGTGGTGTAGTCATCATCTACTAGTGAGAGGAGAGAGAAAGTACCATTTATGATGAAAACTCAAGTAAAATACCTTCAATATACATGAATGTGCATGATTAGGGTATGATCCACTTATGAGAGATCATGGAAACCCTAATTATGGTAATTGGTGAATCTTGATCTTAGCTGAGGGCTTTAATGATGATGTTTCTCATGCATGGTGATGTAATGAGATTAATTCACCATGAGGTGAATAGTAAACCCTAATTCTAGGGTGATGACATATATTGTGAATAGTAAACCCTAATTGATGAAAATCAGGGAATCTAACCCTTGTAAAAATATAAGGGTACAACTCTTGATATGAACTGCTTACTATTATCAGTTGAATTAACCATGCAGGTTTCTATACATGATGGTGATCATATCCAGGTAAGGATTATGATTTCATATTCATTGGAAGCATGTTATTATCTTTATGAATAATGACATATGTTGATGCCTAGTAAGTGGCATCTTATGAGAATGATAGGCTGTAAGAGCCATGAATATCATCAAGGTCATGCTTGTCAAATGACTTGTGATTGGACGATTGAGAAATGATAATTGATGTGAGTTAGACTTGATACATTTAGTATTCTACTTTCATAGCTGCTATGCTAATGATTAATGTTTGAAAACATGTATGATGCTAAAAGAATACTGAAATGTACCTAATAATCAAGTTTAATCATACCATGTAGAGCCCTGATCATAGATCCATCATTGTCAGAATTTAAATGATGGTGAAATAGGTTTTCCTAAGGGATCTCCTGGATCACATACTTTAGAGTATGTGGGGGAATATGGATGTGTATATCCTTACATCCTAGTGTAGGAGTTGATGTTGATGTATCTTAATCCATCAACCCTTCACTATATGTTTATACTGGGATGATGTAACACTATTCTTCCAAGGGAATCTTTTATACCGCATCGATGAGAGATAAACATGAAATCTTTCGATGGCGAAGAGAGTGCAGAATGCCACTGTGACTCTAATAGCGAAGTACCAGAATACCCTGGTAAGCTATATTAGCAAGGACACTAGATGTCCTGCATGTTTATCCTCATTCTAACTGAGGTAGTTGAAGGTCATGAGAATCCGACTCTTTCGATGACCTAGTATGATACTGATGCGACTTACTAGTGATCAGTTGGAGCATGAGCGGTATACCTCATCTCCGCAGGGCATAATGATGTTTGTAAAACATAATCAACTGTGTAGCATAACTGCTTAGGTTGAACTACGAGGAACATTGATTGATATTACATTGCTTGCTTTTAATATCCCGTTCAAGTATTAGTATACATGTTCTTCATATTCCTTAATTAAAGATGAGTTTTTGTTATCAAGCCTGCTGTGAGTAACCTAAATTACTTGCTCATGATATTCCTTTGATTTCTTCTAACAAAGTTTCTGGCGGAGTGTTATAACTCTCACTGGGACAATTATTTAAAATTGTCTCACCCCGTAGATTTCTATCTTTAGGTGGACGTCGAGGTCGAAGGCACCGATCTGCAGGTGGACAGCAGCAACAGCAGCAAATTCAGGAGCAGCACTGACTTCAGGTGGAAACACTGTGCTGTCTAGTCTTGTAGTCAGAATAGTCTTATGTCATCTCTGCACACTCAGGTCCTAGGAGTTTGTTGATCTGAGAATTTTGAAATCTTGAGATTTTGTATCATGACGTATATAATCACTCGAGAAGTGATTTATCAGAGATGTAAACAGTTCATCTTACTTTTATAAAAGGAGTTTCAGGTTTTTAAGATCTCGTTTTCGAAAAGTTTTAATTTCTCATGATTTTCGTATTCCGCTGATTAATCGAATCGCTTCCGCTATGTTTATCTTGTGTTTTGGAGATCAGAGCCCACACTACACCTCTTGAGCCACACAAAGAAGCAACTCCTTTAGATCTAGAGGTGGAGAAAGAGAAGGCCGCAACAGCCAACCCACAACTCGAAAACAAATCGGAGGTAGAGCCAGAAGGACAAGGCTTTCAGGCCATAGTAGATATGGGAATCAGTGGAGAAGAGGTGGACCCACTAGACCAGCCAAAGGAGAAAGAACATGGTTCACTGCCATTGCCTCCACAACCTATGGTGCCAAGCTCGTCAACGACGCACATGGAGCATCAACTGCACCAGCAAGCACCTTCCTTCGGAGGTGCCTTAGGTACAAGGTTTGATGCAATGTGGGAACACATGCATCAAACCAATACAATAAATATCACCATTTCTTCTTCTCTATATGCATTAACGATGCAGGTACAAGTCCTTGATGAAAGGACAAAAGCACTCCCTAACTTCCTCCAAGAAGTTGTAAGCATTCAATGGATGATGTTGGGAATGCTAAAGAAAATGAAAGATGAAATGGAAGACCTGCAAAAGGAGAGGCATGCCATCCGAGCCGACAACGAGCACATGCATCGGGGCTATGACGCGGCTATGGCTAACCTCCAAGAAGAGTATCAATTACTAGAAGAAGACCACCAGAAGCTCAACAAGGAATGTGAAGAACTCGAGAATCGACGGAACAAAAGGAAGACCAAGCACTCAGCATGCCCGATGCACTCCTCAGCCAGCCCCTCTAGCCATGATGTCAACAACAATGACAACATGGGAAGAGAGGGCACATGAGCAGGCACACCAAAAGAAGGAAGTGCCAACACAAAGGTGGCACCTACAACTGAGCTAAGGAGAAATGAGAAACCACAGCGGTCGAGCTCCCACAATGAAAAACAAATAAAGAAAAATACGACATCGTCAATCGGGCTCGACCTCAATTGCAATCCATAGGAAGGTCAAGATGAAGTAGCAGAAGACAGTGGGAAGCTAGTAAATCCTCAATTCTCAGTGCCTATTCCTACGATGTCGATAGAAGAGTAGATTGTTGTTGCACATCAAGAAAAAGTGGTCACCGTACTCAGTGCAGCAAGAGTGGAAGAGCTCGATAGAATGCTAGCTGAGATGGGGGCCAGACTCGAGGAGAGAAGTGAGTTCCTCCTATTCCAACCACATCACGATCATAGCGATTATCTCTATGATGGGAAGATGGAGGCAACCCTGAAAATGATGACAGAAGCCAAGTTAGGGAAAACTTCTGAGGAGAGTCATGTCAAAGACAACATAGCTACCAAAGCCTCCTCACAGGTAGCCAAACCTGGGGCCACCACACAACTGTTGTACAAGGTGGATGAACAAGTGGCCAAGGAAATGCCGCCAATAGAGGAAACTTGATGAGGACGGTGGGATGGCAACCTTTTTCAAAAATGAGCCTGCTAGGGAGCAAATTGCACCAGTTGAAGCAGAAACACTGGGTGCAACTCCCCCTCTACCTTATAAGATGAAATATATGGACATGACTTCAGTATCACAGATCACATGTAGAGACGTCCACATCTTGGCAAATGTCCTCAACGACGACGTACTCGGGTTAGACATACTATATAACAACAAGGGTAGACGTCTGTCCAGAGACCACTTCTAGGGAATATTCAAGAATAAGGTGCGAGTACAAAAAAGACTATTCAAGGTACTCTATGCCACCCTCCTAGAAGAATTCCTGCACCTGAATAAGCCATAGTCGATTTTCAATGGGACAACACATCTAGCCAGCCTCCACTACAATGAAGACTACAAGGCAGCATATGTAGCCAAACTGAAGGCAGCAGTCTAGAGAAAGGAAACAAGACATGTAGTGCTGCCCATAAGGAATACAAAGCATTGTGCATTGATAGTCACTGATCTGTATGAGCGGAAAATGAAGATGCTCAATTGTTGTGCAGTCGAACTAGATAACATGCCGTTAGTTTATAAGAGGAAGGATGCCAGAAATGCTTTAATGATACCTCTGCGCCTACAACGAGCTATCAAGGGTGCAGATAACAAGTTCTAAGGGTCATGGAAGCTCTTCTCAATTAATAAGAAAGTCACCTAAGAAGAGGTTGGTTCGGGGGATTGCACCTTCATAGTACTACGCATGATGAAGACCATCAACAAGGGCATTCCCATGGAGGATTTAGACAATGAAGACCTGCATGGACTATGGGGTATATACGCTATGGAGGTCATCTATGATCGTCAATTTTTCAACAATCTACTGATGCCTAAAGAAGTTGTACCCTATAGGCTTCACATGTAAATCCCCCTACCCGAAAAGGTCTCTTGGAGGGAACAAGTAAAGGCCATGTGGGTTGATCCAACTGAACCAGCCAGGGCTCCAATATGGAAAGAAGGTTGACATAAAAGCTCTGAAGAAGCTGCAAAACACTTGTCAAATGAAGAACCAAAGCAACCTCGAGTAGCAGAAGTCCCTAAAAATCAACCTCCAAGAGAATATCCTAAGGAAGGAGAGGCTGAAGAAGAAGATTTGGGCAATGATACACCAGACTACCGACAGGAGAAATCACACCTTCTTTCAAGAATTTTGATAGATGGAGCTGCTTCAGTCTATCCCTGGAAGAACTAACTACAATTATGATTTCTTTGAAAGAAGATGATTCACCGGGAGATGTCATCTTTGAGAGAGATGGCATCTGCGTGCTAAAAGATGACCTATGAGAAACTCTAAAAATAGGAGTATACCTTTCTGTAAGTACGATGTCAGCTTACTAGACAATACTAGGTGACACCATGCCTAATGCCCACAAGGCATACTTCTTACTGGTAGATGACATCCTTAAGGACAAAATGTTAGAAGAGAAGGAGCAACTGCAACAACGCATGGCGACGTCCCCACCAGATCACATCTTCTTGCCTATTCTTAATGATAATCATTGGACTTTGCTGCATGTAAACATCCTCAGGAGGATTGTTGTACTCTACAATAGCTCTAATGCAGCCTTCACGCTTAATAAGAAGACTAATATGACAACAACAAAGATGCCAACAGAAGAAAAGGCAAACACATGTGCTGAGGATATCGTCGACATCATACAAAGTCACTGTAGAGGGTACGACCATTTGATAGGAAAAGACTTCAAGAAGATGCAGTTCTGCCACATGAGCCCCCAGCAGGTGCCCCTATCAAATGATTGTTACTTCTTCTGTCTATCCTGGATGGTGGCCATAGCCACTATTGGCTTCAAGGTGGGAAACATGCAGTATGAGCAATACCACGCACTAAGAGGAATATACGCAAGAATGCTTCTCGAGTCCAAGTGGACCTCCACTACCAACAACAAAAACAAATGAAGAAAGACCATTTATACATTTTGCTCAAATTTTGACACCCTGAGACGTGGTGTAGGATAAGTTTGGGGAAGGTGTCATAAACGGGATACAAAGGTACATTTACCATCTTTTTACCTCTAAAAATTATGATGAAATTTTCAAAATTTTGAATTAAACTACGTCTTAAATTTAAAAGCTCACCTCCTCTCTTGCTAAATTTTCTAATTGTAGTGTTTTAGCCCTCATAGAGAGAAATACATGAGCAACATATACATGTATATACAAGTAAAACAACAGTCATAGCAATACTGCTCTACCTCATTCTAACAATAAGACGTTGTAAATGCAATGACCTTAACTCATGAAACCCTCAGAGACTAGAGAACTTCACCTAGTCATTCTACTAACCAACCAGCCTCACCGGATGCTTTTGACTAGAAAATCCTTATCTCTATAGAAAGGGAAACAACTACCCTCTTCAAAGCATATCTAAAAGAGGCTTGGCCGCCCAGAAGACCAAATAAAATCCCTTGCACCCAAGCCTGAAAGGAGATGTAAAAAGTCAAAAAGAAGGAAAAAAAATGAGAGTTGTGCTTAAAAGATGCCGAAAGTTTCCACACGGCCGGTATATTAATGCACTCATGAATGCAGATATGGTGTGCCCCTAAGTAGAATCTTGAAGCCAAGCTTACACACCTCCAATCCTGAATGGAAACTCACAAAACCACCAGACTTAAAGTTTGAAGCCCAAAAACGACAACACTATTCTTACGACAGTTGTGGGTGAGGAGTTCAGGAGAAAGAGGAAAACATCTAAAACCTTAAGCCTACCCAAACACATAAGCATTGGGCCAACTGAAAAATAAAGAATAGGTGCGAAAGCTACCCTTCGGAAAAGATAATGCATTAGTACGGTCATTACCTAAGGGAAGGGGTGATAAGTTGAGAAGGAGGAACCTTTTACAATTGAAGGTAATGGCTGTAAAATGAAGTTATGCAACTCCAGTTGAGGGGGAAAAATGAGACCTAAGGGTTTGAAAATATGCAACAACAATCTTTTTGTAAGAATGAGATATTTTAGTCATGTTATAATTTTGTCTTCTATGATTTTTCGTTCTCTCTCTGAGTTCTCGAACCTACACTTAGCATGAGGAAATGCTTGATTCTAAGTTTGGGGGAGTTGAAACACACTATTTTACATACTTTCTTATATATTTTGCACCACTTTTAGTATATCTTTTATTATCTTTTCACATAATTTTTCTATCTTTTTGACTAAAGCCTCACTTACATGGTTTCAGGTATTTTCACAATCCAGATCGTGGATCAAGACCGCGACTGTGGCCCACTTATACCTCATTCGATCACGGTTCTAGAGCTCTCTAGAGATCGTGATTATCAGGAATCAAGGAAGGATCGTGACTAGTTTATAGACTGCAGTCATCGCTCAACCGTGACGTCATGGATGGTTGTGATCAGAATATGCACCTCAAAGATAAACCAGTGGTCGCAGTGTAGAAACAGACCATGGTCAAGATAGACCGTGATTAAGACAGACCGCGATCAAGATAGACCACGATCAAGAAGGACCGCGGTCAGCTTGGAAACCACAGTCACTGACTAGCTCTTGCAAACTGCAACCAAGCCGAAAGACCTGGACCTCGACCGCTCAGATACAACCCACAAGCAAACCTCAACCGTGTTTATCACCAGGCCATGACCAAGCTCAACCATGGTGATGGATGAATAAAACACATATCGTGGATGCGGTCTCACCCTCACTCAACCACGACTGTGACCGCGGTCTAAGCTTAAGTTAGTGGAATGTGCCTATAAATAGCACACCCACCTGTCTTGTCAAATCATCAGATCATGGATAGGATCTCGAGGACCACGAAGTGCTGTTGCGTTCCAGATTCACCCCATACCATCCCATCCATCATTCTTGGATCTCTAAAGGTGGAAGTTGAGGAGAGAGAAGATTGAAGACCCCTTCTTCGAGAGAAGAAGACCGTCCATGCCATCTAAGTGATAGATATGGGTCTAAAGAAGTATTGTGTCATATCACATCTCTTCTTTTCTAGATCTATCATTCCATCCTGATGTACTTCACTTCTCTCTTTGTGGGCATCTCATAGATCTATCATTCTGTAATGTTGTTATGCTGTCCGTAAGCATGTGCAGATAAACACCTTAACTTGGGTTGGGAGTAGCCACTAAGGCCCTCCCAACATGTATATTGTCTTTTTATGTTGAATAAACATATTCTTATCAAGATTATCTCCATTCACCTATTATAATGCTTCACTTGTATGCTTAGCACCATCTTGTGATGTTTGATTGTTGTTAACTCAAGAGAGTAATATCGCTTTTATCATGTGTCATGGAGTACTATGAATGCATGAGAGTGTTGGAATGATGAGGCTTTAAAACCATATGTTATGATGCGAAGTTTATGTGTGGTCATCTCGAGAGAGAGGCTACGCATAGACTAAGATCCTTCCTCATCTAGAGAGAGAGTGGAATGGATGCTTTTGATGGTTGCTTGTAATCTTGGCAAGAGTATGCGAAAGAGAGAGATGCTATTGCATGTTTGTGAGATGCTTTAGTAGGTGAATCCAAACCTGAGTTTCCTCCCATATACTTGGTTAATCTTATTTCTTTTGTTTCTTTTGTTCTTGTTGCTCTTGTTTCTCTTGAACTACTTTAATTTGCGTGCCACCGTTCCTTAGGGAACACCATTTACATTCCATCTTTGGCTGGAGTATATGAGTGCTAGATTACGCATGCTTAACACTCCCAACCTTGTCCCTGTGTTTGACCCTGATCGCTACAGCAGACATCGTTTATCATTGTAGGGGCCTGAGAGTCGGGTTATCTCTTTAAAAGTCCAACTACTCTAAATCCACTCATTTTGGACGTGTGATTTAGGTCGGTCACAAACTCTAACATGATATTCTATATCATGGTATCATTATGTTGTGTGTCACTCATTTTTTGAATCAAGGTAGTTGATGCACGAGTTTTGAGTCACTTTTACAGGCCAATTTTATATGTGTTTTATACACCTATTTGTCATTTCTTTGTTTATATTTGCATAAATCACTATTGTTGGCTTGTACACTCTATTTGCATCAAATCATCCTTGTTTCATCATATTTATATGATTTTATACATTCCATGGACTTGTATTCAATTTTCTACATTTTTAGGTATATTATGCAAAGTGCAGAGTTGGTGCCACCGACCCTTGAAGTCGGTGCCATCGACGTGGCATCAATGATAGTGCACAAATCAAACAAAGGAGTCAGTAGCACCGACCACTAACTCGATACCACCGAGACAAAGCTTTAGCGACAGAGGTGATCACCCAGACGAGTCGATGGCATCGACTACGCATGTGGGTGCCACCGAGTTAGTTTTAGTGAGAAAGGGAGAAAACTCACCTCAGCTCAGTGCCACTGACATTCCAGTCAATGGCACCGACTCAGCCAGAGATCGAAAAAGGCCCGATACAGTTGGTGCCACTGACCATCAGGTCGGTGCCACTGACTCTGTCGGATTTCAACAATCTAAATCGGCCACCCAATCCAACGGTCCACATTATGTGGTACCGTAAGTGACCTAGGACAAAAAGGGAGGTCAGCCAGACTAAAACGGGACATCATGTTGCACCACACGAGAGCCAGAGAAGAGAGGGATAGAAGCATGGAGCTAAAGGATGACAACCGGACAATTCGAGCACCTCCGACAGACGTTTTTGCTACCAAAAGAATGTAGAACGTGTGTTTCTCGAGGAGGATCATCCAGAGCACTATCTTTCTAGGGGTTACATGAATCTCTTTCATGTTTCCTGCATTTTTCTTCTCTCTTTCCATGTATTTTCAACTGAAAACCATGAGGGGCTAAACCCTTCATTTCCTTAGGACTCATGACTAACCCGGGGAATCGTTGTATAGACTATTTACATGATTTAGTGTAAGTTATCTTTATTCCTGGATATATAAGTGTGGATTGGAATGACTTATCGCTGCTTGATCACCATAGATAGGGTGTTAGACTAATAATCACTCCAGAAGAGAGATTAACGGTTAGATAACCATAACTTGTACACTACCCTACGCGTTCCTTGGAATAGGTGACACGCAGGTAGTGGAAAGAACCTCGAGTTTTCATTAATGCACCTAAACTAAGAATAAATTGTTGGGTTTTAGGAGAGGCAGAGAAGGTAGTGGAAACAAAAAAAATTCTTCTCCCAAACCCAGAATAAAGGAATTGCGTAAACGTCTATAAAGTAGGAAGGATGGTTTGTAGAGACATACCTTATCCTGAGGCTTGCTCGAAGACATTACCTCGTGGCTTGCGCGGTCTTCACCTCTGGTCTTGGACGGTGTCTGTACATCTCCTGGTCTCACTAGGACTATTGGGATTGACAGTTGTCCTCCAAGCGGCAGAAGTATCCCGCCTCTGAAGTAGTCCACACAGACCACCTGGAACTTTGATCGCCTTATCCCACAAGGCACCAGAAGGAGTCATACCCTCCTGTCGGTGTACTAGTCACCGACACACTCTCCTACCACCAGTCACTTTTCTGTAGTTGTCTTTCCCTTATTGTGCCTCCCTTATCGGGTAGCACTTGGTCGGGCTCTCCTGGTTACCACAACCAGAGAGAACGACAATTTTGCAGAGCAACTGGTGTTCTGAGTTGTACTTGAGAAGCCCCCAATACCCCTATATATATAGGAGGGTCATGGGACAGGGTTCTCTACCCCGGGCAATGTGGGACTAAAGCAGGAGTAGAAGGGTTCAAAATTTTCCACAAAACAACCAACTGCGCCAGCTGAACTGATCGTTTCAAGCATGAACTGATCGGTTGGGAACCTGAGCCAATCGGTTCACACCTAAACTGATCGGTTGGGACACCTGAGCCGATCGGTTCACTTTTAAACTGGTCAGTTCGCTGCCCTGGTCAGTTCCCGATTGACTTTTCCTCTTCTGTTTTGAATTGATCCAAATAGCAATCCTTGTTCCAATCAAATTGGACAAGTGAAACGAATAGAAATTTCTTGCCAACCTGACTTTCCCAACTCGCTCGTTTGGACCAGTTGAGCTGATCGGTTCAAACCTTGAACCAGTCATATCAACCTATCCTGAGCTGATCAGTTCATCACATGAGCCTATCGGTTCACCAAGATGAGCCGATCGGTTCATCATATGAGCTGATCGGTTGGGAGTGCAGACTTTGCAAAATCATTCAATTGCAGTTTCAATCAACCTGATACTCTAATCAATCGGTCCAACACCTTGAACACTATTATACTGAGTTATCAATTGATTGAATGTTTAATTGAACTATAAACTCCTTTTGCAATCAATCTAAACATCGTTTGTGGATAAACTCCTCTTCCAGGTTAAATCCTATGTGCGTGACCCAGCAGACCCATTTCATGTTGGTAGTGAATTACACTTATGACTTCACAAGCAAAAAGCGGTGCCTAGTCGCACATCAGTGCTACCCAAGTGAAATAGAAAGTTGGAGAACAACTTTCAATCCTACAATTTGTGAATGGTGTTACAGTGAATGTATAATTCCTTTGTCACTAATATCCCGAATGAACTCAAGGCATGGAACAGTCATCCTGTCAACGTTCATTCACTTTCTTGATCTCAGAGTAGATTGGAGGAGATATGTATGACATCGATATCACATACTGATTCACACATGCATGCACGCACCTATCTCAATACGACTCATCAAGTGGCCATGGATATCAAACTCCCTCAGGAGGGACAAATCCCATATCTATCACTCACCGCTCAAAAGCCCCATGTGTCAAAGCCACCCAATCATCACCTTTATAACAACCCATGTTTCTGGACTGCGTTTGATGATGTCAAAGTGTACCCAACGACATGTGTTGAGTGTAGTGATTTTAGGTCAAAGAATCACAACTGACTGTGACTACCATGTCATGGTTGCATGTGTCAAACTCACGGTGGGTCTTCCCGGTACACTTGTTCTCTAACAAGTACCTATGTGTTTGGTTTGATATCTCCATATCATGACTAACGAGATTCTGTCATCAACCAACACCACAATATAGTCTTGGGTTTCATTGTTGTCTATCTACCTTCCACAATGACATCCGACTAGGGATATAATAAGAATGTACAAACTCTTATCATCTGTATGATCTCATTGTTCAAGTCCTCAACCTGAAAGCATACGTCATTGAGTACTATCATTCTCTAGACATTCAATATGTTCTATCATTATCTCATATGACTGAACCAGAAAGAATTGGAAGCTTGCCTTCGATGTTTATCAAATCAATCTTAATGCATCCCACCAATCATCCCATGATTGGCTCTCAGGGCATACATACCAACCAACTCCCACTTGCACTGTGAGCCAATCACTCTTGAATCATATTCATAGTGATATTCAAACATGTCCCACATGTTACTATACTCTAGTGCTTACGCAATGAGTTATGGAAACACCTTGCTAGAGTCGGTATTAACTGCATGTCTCTCATCTCTTCGTAGTACATCACACGTATGAGATGGAGTTGCCGTAATATGCGATCTAGTATTCCTTTTCTAACCTTTAGCCACATTGCATGACCAAGCACTCCTTATTTGTCATCAATGACCGGAATATCTATAAGTTCATCTCATGAACTTCCAGATCCATATAGTATCCACTAATGTTCTCTAACACACGGATACTCGGCTTTTTCCTTTTAAATGACTTTATTGGAACGTTTCCAATTATCAAAAAACATTCACTTTTATATATCCAATATATATTTTGCGATTAATTTTCTGTCCTTTTTGGAAGTTCGCATTAGTGTAACTCTTTACAATGGATCCTTCCTTATTTCCATAGAACTAGTACTTCTCAAGTACTTATCAAGTTCTTATGGTATTCCAATAACCCTTATTGGAACTAGATAGACATCCACACGCCATGTCCCACATACGAGTTATCAGGATGAGCACATCATATTGTCATGTCCTACATATAAGATGATGAATGAATTTCATTCTTTCTATGTCCTATACATGCAAGATAATGAGATGACTACATACATGATAGATCCATATCTATTCTTAGTGTTCCCATTCTTCATAAGAATTGGACACTTGCCCTTGGGATACCAACTCCATGTAACATAGACAAGTTTTCTCCCACTGAATTTGTGCACACTGAACCCTTCAATTTAGATTTCCGATGTATTCTTTCTCTTTTCAGGTCAAGAGGTTTTTGAAAACTATCTCTATAGATCTCTATTCCTATTACATAGGAAACGTCTCTATCTTCCCTAAAGATAATTTCCACAATGAATTCCATTCTTAGAACATCTCATTTCACATCAACATGTGGAATGTGAATATACCCCACTAAATCACAGATCCCTTCATTATCTTTGACATATCAGTCAAACCCTTTGACTATATTATCAAAGTAAAGATCACAGTTCTGAGTTGCTTGTACTCAATCAATCACATTGATTGGTCCATTGTAACTTATAGACTTCATTTGCATTAATGGATTCATAAACCTTATAGGTTGTATCACGTACACATCCTTGTTTTTTTCCTCATAGGAATGTGGTTTTAGTATCCGTATGCCAATTGTCTTAGTCATTAAGTTACAATCAACAAGCATCATCCTTCTCAAAATTTTATCCATCTGTCTTAACACTTAAGACTCATTCGCACTTATTGTAACATCCCTGACCTGGGTTATGCCTTAACCCTAGATGTTTTGTTTAATAAAGTTAATTATATACTTTCTCTTATCTCTTGAAAAGTAATTAAGGCTCAATAGGAACTTATGTTTCAATTTTAGTCATTTTTGAATAATGTTGAAACAATGTTTTACCTGTGTTGGACTAAAGTGCAAATTACCCAAGTTGAGGGGTTAACTTGAAAATGTTACATGATCAAAATGTTCCTCAAGTGTTGAAGCATCATAAGAATGAAAATTATGTAGAGGTATGTCTTGTAGAAGCCTAAGTACCAAGAAAGAGCCTATTAAGCAATGTTTGTGCATTAAAACCTAGTTTTGGTGTTATATGCAATTTACCCAAAATCTAGGGTTCAATATGCAAAATACCACCTCTAGAGAGTCCCTCATATTTCTTGGCATCATGTAGAGAAAATAAAATGAGAGGGGCGTCTCATTTGAATCTCTTTGGAGGAGAGAGAATCTTGATATTAAAATAATCAAGATTTAAGCATAATTGGAAACATAATTCAATTTAATGCAAAAATAAATATATTAATAGGAGAGACCTTCAACCAAATATGTGAAGGTTGAATTTTTATAAGTGTGTACATCCTTGTCTCTTGCTATGGCACCGAAAATATCCTAAGTGAGTGGAGAGTCCACTCACATTAGTAAACTAAAAAGTAATATCCACTAAATATGGGATATTAGTATTATATGAATTAAGGCGCTTAATTGCTTTTCCTTTAATTCATGGATAATGAAGAGGAATTCAAAGGTGGCGAAGATATCTTTTCATGCAAGTATTTTAGGGGGATATGTGGCACCAATTTTTGGAGTTAAAGGATTTTTATATCACTTTCTCTCTCATTGAAATTCCCTTATAAAGACTTCAATTTCCACCCACTTGAAGACTCTTTTTCAGATTTTATTTCTCTACTTGCTTTGGTTGAACACAAGGGGGCTTAGGAGAAATAGGAGGACGTGCCCCAACCTGTAGGTAAGCTCCGTAGTCATCTTAAACCTTGATTTCATGGTGGAAATCGATTTTCAATGCTTGTTTTCTTATTTGCTTCTTTCAATCTTCAACCCTAACCATACATTTCACTCAAAGACTTGAGGATGAGCCTTGTGAAGTTTAGGAAGCTTCATTCACCACTGAGGACGTGCAGTTTGAAGCTTGAATTCAATTTTGAAGGTGGTTTATATAACTTGTACCCATAAATGCAACTATTGCATTCAATTCTTCATTTCATGATTGATCGTTTTGTTCTTCTTGAAATTCCTTTGGTTAATTGATGGAATCACCATAAGAGTGGTAGTAGTTTTTGAAGGATCAAAGCTTGAGTATGATGAGATCATTCTAAGAACACACCTCAATCTAATATCTTGAGCAAATGGTTTCATCTCTTGAGACTAAACGATCTCAAGATCGTTTGGTGAACAAACGGTCTCAAGACCGTTTTACACCAAGTGATCTCAAGATCGTTTGAGGTCAAACGACCTCAAAACCATTTGAGGTCAGGAGATATCATGGTTGGATGATGATCTAATGGTTCTAATTGATTGACTCGTAATAGGTTCAGTGATGGATAATCCATTGATTACAAACTCCAATCGATTGAATTGATTGAAGCCTTAATTGATGGAATCAATCAAGACCGAATGGGTAAGAGTGATC
Organism: Alisma plantago-aquatica; assembly: GCA_963693085.1. Classification (NCBI taxonomy): domain Eukaryota; kingdom Viridiplantae; phylum Streptophyta; class Magnoliopsida; order Alismatales; family Alismataceae; genus Alisma; species Alisma plantago-aquatica. Next base: position 490,923,385 of record OY856413.1, on the reverse strand, counting down.
AAGACCTAATGGGTAAAATTGATTCAGACCGAATGGGTAAGAGTGATCAAGACCAAATGGGTAAAATTGATCAAGACCGAATGGGTAAAACCAATCAAGACCGAATGGGTAAAATCAATCAACACCGAATGGGTAAAAGTGATCAAGACCGAATGGGTAAAATCAATCAAGATCGAATGGGTAAAGTTGATCAAGATCGAATGGGAAATTTGATCTTCAAAACCATTTGGGCTCTTTAACTGTTTGGAGGGGTTGACCGTTTGAGGTCTAAATGATTTCAAACCGTTTGAAGGATGGGATCAAGACCGTTTGGTGGGTAAACGATTTCCAAATCGTTTGATATGAAACTGTATTTAAAATCATTTGATGGTTGGAATCTAAAGATCGTTTGAAGGTCTAAAGTTCAAATTGTTTAAAAATTTAGTTAAATTAATCCATGTAAGGATCATTAACCCCTAAGTGGATGATAAGTATCTCAAGGTGGATTACAATGGAGGTATCCCTAAGGTACTTAGTGAATAAGTATACTTAGAATAAATGAAAAGTGATATCTATCACAATATATATCTTAAAACACTATGCTAACCCTTCATTCAGTTGATTCAATCCAATCACGATTGAAGTAATTAACATCCTAGAGAGGATGAGAGAGAGGAACTTATACATGAGTGTTAGTCATGTAGTGATTGATCCTCAACACTTTTAACATGAATAAAATATGTAATTAGGGTTTGATCCATGATGATGAGATCATGAAACCCTAATCGAGAAGGTTGATGAACCCTAACCCTAATTTAGGGTAAAGCTAGGTGAAACCCTAATCTAGGGTGATGATGTGACCCTAATTTAGAGCAATGATATGAGAAACCCTAATTCAGGGAATTTTAAAGAAAAAACCCTAATTTAAGAGGATGCTTCATGAAAACTGTAAAGACCAAGTCTCTACTATAAACCATGGCAACCAAAATCATCAATTGTGTAGCAGCGGAAATTTAAATCTTGACTTTATTCAAAATGTATAAAGAGTACATTACAAATTTTTCCCAAAAAGGGGTACATCTTTATACAAGGAACTAGGATCTAGGTAGAGCAAGACTTAGACTAATACAACATTGTCTCCAAACAAAACAACTTAAAACATAAAAGCAACTATGAACATGCAAGCTACATATTCCTTTTTCTTCTGGTCCTATCCTTAGCCTTAGGTTCACCAAGCTTCCATGCGCACTCTGATCCTAGCCTAGATGGTTGGGGTCATCCAGCAAGAGAAAGATAAAAGGTATGTGTCAATAATAAGATAAAGGCAATCATAAAGTTAAGCATTTCATAACAAAAGATTCCACTAAAAAATTTCAAGAAGTGAGAGGCAAATGAGTAAATAAGATTTTAGAAAACTGCCACATTTAAATATCAACTAATATCACATTTGCATGAATATAAATTATGACTCAACATCCTCTCAATGTAGGGTGAGGCACCTACCGGACCTCACCAATGGTAGGGGGACTAAAACCCCAGTGCCTAAAAAGTGGCAGGGGGACTAAAACCCCAGTGCCTAATATATAAAATGGTAGGGGGACTAAAACCCCAGTTCCCTATGGGTGGTTCGTACTCATGTACACTACAATGTCAATTGGCCAATAACTATATCATGCATAAACATTCACTTGGCAGTAGAGTGAAAAGTATAACAAGATAACAACATAGCATTGGAAATAAAACCCAAGAAATAAATAAATAGGCCATCATAGGCAACAACAGTATCCAAGAACTCCAAGAAATAAAGGAGCCAACAAAGCAACCACATTATACAATGTTTCCAAATATTTCAAAAGGATGAGTCAACACTGGCCATGACAATATTAAATATTTCACATAAGTGAGCCACAAATGCAATTGATTCATCAAGGAAGTAAAAGAGCCAAAAATGCATTTAGGAGAATAACAAGGCTAGCACAATAGTGATTGTGGGGTTGGAAAAGTCCCAACTGAGAGATTAGGATTGTTTGCACAATTACATTCCACATAGATTTCACATTCATCATAGATGTCCACATAAATATGACTCACATACTAAAATAGGCTTCACATACAAAATAGGGTGCACATACCTGTTTTATTTAATTACCATAACATTCACCAAACTGATTGCATCAGCTTCCATATTTCCCTAGTTATAACCATTACATATGTTTTAGTATATATAAAGGCATAAGGCATAGGAAAATCCAAATTTTACAAAACCACGATTTAGGGTTTAAAACGCACCCCAACAGATTAGTCATATTCTCCTGAATAATAAAACATATTTTATTTTACAATTTGGAGTTAATATGGGTTAATTATGTATTTTAGAACATTTTATATACTTAAAAACAAACCTCAAAAAAGGAATCCAAATCATGACTCAAAAATGATAAAATCGAATTCTACGTTAAAAATCCTTTCCATTGACTATTTATTTGCATTTTTCTGACCAATGGTTGATTTACTATGAATTAAGTAAATCTGACCAATCAGATTGCAAGGAAACCATAGCGTGACAGTTATTTAAATCAAAAATACAATTTGATGTAAATAACAGGTGAAATGACCCAAATACCCTTTCTCGTCAAATCAAATCAATTAAAACAATGAGGGCAGTATGGTCATTCGTGTGTAACCAAATATTGCAAGCGAGAAACAAAACTCAGGGTGCAATAATGAGATTGCCCCTGCGTTGCAAATCGTTACATTGCATGTGGGTGACCCTCTTGGTCATTCCACGACCTGGCTTCTTCCAACCAAGGTCATGGCGCGAGCAGGCGAGCAGGAGCTCGAGCTCCTTTGCTTCACTCGCCATCAGGGCGTTCCAACTCGATACGAAACTGGGGAATGGTTCTCTGACCTTTCCCGAACTCAAGGATCATAAGATCCAGCTCACGCGCACCTCAAAGACTATGGAAAGAGGCTCGACCCGGCCGAAAAATAGGGGAACCACTCGGAGATCAAAACCAAAAGGAAACTGTGGGAGCCGGGAAACTGAGGTCGGGAAAAGCTTCATGGATGGGTTGTGAGTCGAATCCAAGCTTCGACGAGTGCACAGGTGCACTAAAGCTCAGAAAAGCTTGGCGTCGGAGGCTGCTTTATGGCGGCTATAGGACATGGTGATCGGGGCCTTCAAGAGACAAATAGGGAGTATGAAAAGGAAGAGCGGAGGTCGAGGATGGTTACCGTGCTTCCGATTAGGCTGAGGAGGTCGGAGGTGCGAGCAGCAGGTCGAGGTCGCCGAAGATGAAGAGCGGACAGGTCTGGGCAGACGAGGGTGCTGGGGAGCTAATTGAAGGAGGAGGAAGAAAGGTGGCGACCCGAGGGTCGTTTCTACAGCCTCATATAGGTGTGAGGAGGGCTCTAGTCCCTTCTGTAACTTCACGACAGGGAAGAGGAGAAGGCCCTGATTGTGTGTTTCTCTAAGAGTGAAGGATGCGGAACGAGCTTTGGCTTGTCAAAACTATCGTGGAGAGACGAACGCAATGGAAGAAGAATCGTGCTACAAGGCGCAGAGGAGAGGGAGAACGGGTCGAGGGACCCCGACTGCTCAGCTGCACGAACGGTCTCGAGGAGGAAGATGACCTCCTAGTCATCGGATCAACCTGTGTGCAAAAAGAGGTCGTCGGATGGCGCTGAAGGTGGAAGGGGCACATGACAGCGAAAAATAACGGAATAATAGTGTGACAAATCGATATAACTACCATGGTTGCACTATATTAAAAGATTATAAAATAAATTTGAAGGGTCAAACGAAGTCCAAATGACACCAAATTTTAACCACATGTTCACAATAAAGTGTAGCATCATGCTATATAATTAGATTTCGTATTTAAGCTCACTAAGGCTCATAACTCATATGTTGTCCATTATTACATGTATTAATATATTAAAAGAGGTGAAATAATATGGAGAACTAATTAATTGAAATATGGGAGTAATATTTTGAGGCAATCATCTCCTAATTATTTCAAGAGAAATAACTCACCATATTATCCCATTTTCACATATTTTATCCACTTAAGAGGAGAGAGAAAATAAAGAGGTTAGTATACTCATAATTAATTCAAATGCACATTGTTACTAATATATTTATCCAAAAAGCTCCAAATTAATATTATCTACTTATATTCATCCTTAATGACCAAATTACATTATTAACCTTCACTTCTCTCCTTAATTGGGTTATTTGTGCAAACACCCCTTCACTAACATAAATGAGGGAAAAAAGGAAATTTTAAACATTGAATTGTGCTCAAATTGCACAAGGGGTCCAAAAAGAATATAAAACAAGGAAAATTTATGAAATTGGTCCAAAAGGACTAGAAGGCAAAGAAAAGCTCAAAAGTGGGTAAATTACAGGAAAGACCCTGAGATTTAGTATGTTACAAAAACCCTAATTTCGGGTGAAACTACCTGAATCCCTAATTTTTTGGGAAATGTTATAATAAAACCTTAATTCAAGGTAATGATGTAATATCCTGATCTACAGTAATGTAATTTGAAACCTTAACCCTAATGTAGGGTGAAGGTATCTGAAACCCTAATTTTGGGTTATAGTGCATGAAACCCTCATCTCGGGCAATGAGATGATAAACCATAGCCCTAATTCTTGGGTAATGGTTGAGTAATCCTTGATTGACATGAAATGGAAAACCCTAACCCTAAGGAAAGATTAGTGGTGTTACCCTTGTATAGAATGATGCTGATACGTAATTGATATAACTGTCATCATGTGTTCTAACCGTGCAGGTATCATGAGATGATGAGCATAGCAAGGTATGAGCTATGATGTTTCATTTATTGAAATTGTTAATGGCCCTTGTGAGCCATAACATGCTTTGTTGCCTAGTGAGAGGTAACAATAGATGAAATGGGCCTTGTAAGCAGTGTGAGATGCTTGTGTAGCAAGTATCATGTTTACCTTGGTCAGATAACCTAAAGGTATTAGTTACCTAAAAAGTGGTAACAAGTGTTCTTTGATGAACTGAGGGTTTGAATATCCATTTTCCATAATCATGATGAGATGAGGGACTGAGATCCCAATGCTTTAATAAATCTTGAAAAGTACTTGATAGAAGTATTACACATTCTTTGTAGCATTTGTTATAATAATGTTTGAAAACCTGACTGATGCTAAAAGAATATGGTAATGTACTTAATTAATCAAGTAAAATCTTATCATGTAGAGCCCTAACCATAGAATCCATCATCGTCAATAGTTCTTGATGGTGAAATAGGTTTTCTTACGGGATTTCTTGGAGTGCATACTATTGAGTATGTAGGGGTATGGGCGTGAATATCCTTACGCCATAATGTGGGATTGATGGAAGATAAACATTAAATCTCTCAATCCTTCATTATATGTGCCGGGATGGATGTATCACGAATCTCTCGATGATGTTTAATGATGGATCAATGTTAGAAAACATGAAATCTCTTGATTGTGAAGAGAGTGTAGCCGTCACTGTAGCTCTATAGCGAAGTTGCCAGTATACCCTGGAAAGCTATGTAGTAAAGACATGAGATGTCCTGCATGTTGTACTCATACTAACTGATGAGGATGAGGTCATGGAGTCTCGCTCTTCTATTGACCTATGTATGGAACCAATTTTGACTTCACAATGATCAGTTGGAGTATGAGCGGTATACCTCATTTCCTCAGGGCTTAAGTATGATTGTAAAATATAATCAGCCATGTAGCATATTTGCTTAAGGTTGAAATACGAGAATCACTGGTTGATGTTACCTTGTTAGCATATCTTAGATGGATAAATGTTATATATGTTCTTCATATTCCTTATTGGATAAATGATATGCTGCTTTAACAAGTTATAGATAAAATGCTTTGAATAAGAATATTTCTCTAATAGACAATAAATCAATTGTTGTTGAATATAAATGATTCCTCTGCTTAGTTTTATTCTATTAAAGTGAAATAATAATGTTTTTGGTACAGATTTATATCTCTCGCTGGGAATGGGTCTCACTCAGTTGGTCACCAACACTTTTAGGTAGATGCGGAAGAAGAGATAGGAACCCTATAGCAGGGGAAGAGCAGAAGCAGCAGCAACAGGGACAACAGTGATATTCTCAAGTGGAGACACTGGCTTTCATGTATTGTATATGTGTACATAGAGTCCTATGTGTCGTCTCTGTACTCTTAGGTCCTCAGAGTCAGTAGTTAGTTTAATGAATCAATCTGAGATTTTGGCTTGATGCCTCAAGATTCTTATACTGCCTATGTATAGTTCTAACAGGGCAGTTTATGCTTGTAATCCTTGAGAAGAGATGATATTGGACATGTACTTGTGAACCAGAATGTAATTGAGATACTTTGGTTCTTTTTGAACGAATTTTTCCCTTTGTTGGATCTCTTTATAAAAAGGTTTTAATTTTTAGTGATTTTCAGTAATCCGTTGCTAATGAACGCTTCCTCTTAAGTAATTCATGTTTTTGTGATTTGTATGCCACACTTATGGTTCACATGGAAGTCATTTAGGATGTAAACCATAACTAAAAATCTGGTTCCTCATATTCATCTAGATAGTTGATTCATGACGTGGGATTTTATCACACTAACAAACTTACTCAGGGTTAAAATCCCCGAGCTTTTATGAAAACCAATGTGCAATAATACCACCCGCAGGCGGATGAGTCTTATCGCAGTATAGTTAAGGATCAAACCCAAAGGACAACATTTTTAAGAATCTTTGTCAGTCGAATCTAGCTCAGGTAAAACTAATATTTAGAATGATTGGTTGGTTTGTGGTTAATTTAACTAAAAGCAGGAAAGTAAAGGCTGAATTAAAGTTGGATTTAGATCAAATGATATGGAATCGCTGGGATGGTATCGGGTTTCACCACTTGTACACATGCAAACACAGTCAAACGCAAACAATCCAGGCAAGATAAAACAATCCAAATAGAGCTGCTACAGAACCCCCCATATGGGTGTTAGGTTCGCGTAAGCATCACTTTAGGTATCAGATGTCTCGTCACCAACCAGATCACTTACTTATGGCTCTGAAGATACAGAAATCCAACGAATGTTGTGGCCCCCCTATACAGGCATTAGGCACACATAAGCATCACCAAAGGCTAGATGGCTCATCCCCTCACAGATCATACACTTACGAGCTCAAAGAAATCCCATTCTATTTCTAGTTTGGGAGTCAACCGCATTAATTGATAAGCAAGCAGGTGATAGATCAACAAACTAATATCGACGATAAATAAGACGATACAAAATCCAACTAAGGTTGTGGTCCTCCCTGAGGGATGTTTAGATGATAGAAGCATCACCGTAGGCTAGATGTCTCATCCCCTCACGGATCATACACTTATGACCTCAAGGAATCCTATCAGAAGTTCTCGTCAAGGAGTCAAACTTGTAAACTGCCATCCCGTCCCATATATAGACGACTTCGCAATAAGGGAAAGAACAAGATGAAAGTAAGTAGATAATCATCCACAAACATACCAACTAACAACAAAATGGAAAGTTATACACATTGCCATGGAATGCTTAACAAAAGAGCATGCTTGCATGGGCAGTGGGGCTAGTCCCCGCACCCCAGTGAAAATGTACTACTCGCTCATGATACGCGAAATAAGAAGAATAAGAAAGGGAGAGAAATCTGCCATGAACTCGGTGCAGAAGGTAGTCGCAGCTCGGCGAAGATGATGCGACCTTCTACGTCGTGTCAGAGCAGATCTGGATGCGAACGGGAGATGCCATGATAGATCGGACAGTCTCCCTCGCTCCGTCTTCCTTCTCTTCTTAGTCTCCTTGGTTGTAACACGGGCAATAGGTGGAATGAAACTGGCATGGATGGTACTGGATCTGGATCGAACCTGTGTACAAGAAGCCTGTCGGCATCTCGGAATCGATACCGAAATAAGGACCCTACTGTTCCTATTTATAGGCACAGATCTGGCCCTCATGCATTTGGTGTTTATTCCAAATGGTTTACTAAAAATCTTCTTCAAACGGTTTGGCTATAAGCCAACTTTATCAAACGGTCTTCAAGTTTCACTTTAGCAAACGGTTTGCATGCATTGCTTTTTCCAAGCAAACAGTCTTGCTACATTCAGTTCATTCAGTCTTGCTAATTAGTGCTCAAACGATATGCTGCTCGTTCGGTTTGTAAACCGTTTGATTATCAAACGGTTTGATAACATTCGATACTCATTGCAAACGGTCTTCTATACTTAATGGACTTCACGTGGCTGCAAACGGTTTGCATGCAGCGATCAGTCTTCATTAGCTCAAACGGTCTTCATATTCAAAATGCTGCTCGGTCTTCCATGTTACTAAACCAAAAGATCTTCACATTGGTAGCTCTCGCGGTTTTCACATGTACTCATTCGGTTTCATCAGCATACGATCTTTATTTCTAATCTAGCAATTCCATTCGGTTTGCATGATTAATTGGGTTCACATGCACATGGAGTACAGAAAACGGTCTTTCTCATTTGCTGCTTGTTTATTCAAACGGTCTGTGTGATTACTCCAATTCGATTTGCATGGTACGCTGGTCACGTTCTTCTTGTGATGACTCTTCAATTTTCAAGCCATTAGGCCTTTCCATTCCAACAAACGGTCTTCATGGCTGTGACCAGAGCAAATGGTTTGTAAATTGTTTGATTATAAAATGATTTGATAGCATTCTATCATGGCTCCTTGCTCATTCGATTTGCATGATCTTCACGGTTTCATATGCTCATTTAGTTTTCATGCAAACGAGCAAACAGTTTGCTAGGTGCCCGCCATCATACGGTCTGAGACCAGTACTCAGACGGTCTTTGATCGTTTCCCAATCCAAACGGTCTGCATGCTTAAACGGTCTTCACATTCAGCTCATTCGGTCTTCGAAATGTGTCCATTCGGTCTATGTAATTCATTCGGTCCCGTTGTCAAATGGTCTCGTTGTCCAAACAGTTTTGGTCCAATCAGTTTCATATGCTCATTTGGTTTTCATGCAAATGAGCAAATGGTTTGCGAGGTGCCCGCCATCGTATGGTCTGAGACCGTTTGGGTTCATTCGGTCTTGAAACCATATGGACTCAAACGGTCTTGAGATCATTTAGGCTCATTCGGTCTTGAAACCGAATGGGCTTAAACGGTCTTGAGACCGTATAGGAGAATATCTTAAAACCAAGAGGTCAGAATCGTTAGAGCAAACTGTTTGGTCAAGACCAAAAGTGAGTGAAAGTGGGCCCCAGCTGATTGTTCAACTTAATCAAGACCTACATCAAATCAACATAAATTCAATTAAAATAATGATAATTAGACCAATTAATTAATTTTTCACATTTTGTTATTTAGTAAGTGAAATTAAAAGCATTGAGTCAAATTTGACCCAAGATGGTACTTGAATTTCCTGATGAATATGCATTCATCAAAATACCCCGAACTTAAATGTTGCTCGTCCTCGAGTAACACAAAATCTGAAACAGTTGCCAAATGAATACTTTCAATTCATGTGATTTCTTCATCTTCACATCATGAATGTTTTCTTTCTGCTCAATATGACTCATTATCTCAACCTCCTGAGACCACTAAACACATCTAACCATATCTTCGTTGCTGAGTTCATTTTCCAAAATCACTTCCTCCTCACTTTTTCCAACAACAAGCATGTCAAAGAGTTTTGTAAGAGTCTAGAGACACCTGCATAACAACAAGTGTGCATTTGATCTGACACTGGTGCTTTTTAGGATAGGGTAGGCAATCATTGTGCCATTAGGTAGAAAAGGGAGTGAAAGGTGGTATGGAAGGAAGAAGTAAATCTCTCCTCTATTCGACTCGAGATTTTTATTTTATGATGTGCAATTTCATTTATTGCATTTTTTGTGTGAATCTCTCCTCTATTCGACTTGAGATTGAATTTCTTTTTGTGTGGACTTTGGCATCTTTTTGTTTGCAAATTTCTCCTCTATTCGACTTGAGATTGCATTTTTGGTGGTATGCCCCTATAAATTTTCGAGGGGTATGGAAGAAGTGGATATATAGAGTGAAGTGGCGTGCCACCCTGAACTTAGGGTTTTGCATGATTTTGGCTATTTTTGTTTCTTTTTGATGGATGGAGGGGTACGAAGATGATGGAAGAAGTGTAGAAGAGAGTTCAGATCAAAATACAACTTGATTTACAATTTCATGCACCAGGTCGTTCTCTTTATTGTACTCTGCTCAAATAATGGCTTGATGAGGATCCGGTGGGGATTCCATGTTATTGTTCCACTACTCAGTTAGGAAGCACGACATGTTTGATCCCTATTAGTTTGACATACACTTGTCATATTTGCATACGTATTATGAGGTTAGGATCATAAGCTTTACAAAATGATTTCAGTCAAAAGGCTAGTTTCAAAAGGTGGTCCTTTTGAGGATTTACTTCTTATAAGGAGGATATAATGATTCAAAATGCATAGTAGGTTAGTTAGTGACTTTTAATGAAACCAGGAAGTGTCAAAAATTCATCAAGTATCTGTTCAAATTCTTTGAAAGCTATAAAACTTTAAAATTTTGAAAATTTATTTGAAAATTTTGAAAATTTTGGTAAAAAATGTGACGATGGAAATCTAAGACTGATCTAGATGGGTGAAGGTGGAAAGTAAGATACATACCACCCACCCTCCACCCCAAACATAGAAATTTGCTCGTCCCGAGCAAACTCTAAATCCGAGATGGAGGGGAAATTTCATGCCTTTTGGACCACTAGATGTGGTTGCATTCCAGACAGTGCGTGTCCTCTATCTAAAAATCTAGAAAAGCAAGATCAATCAGAACTCAAGATAGCATCTCGCGATGTGAATTTTATTTGGTGCCAAATTATCTTAAAGGTGAAAACAAAATTAAGGAAAAATTTCTAGTTCAAAATTAAAACTAACATCAAATTTATTTATCGGGTTGCCTCCCGACAAGTGCCTTTATTTTATGTCGATGGCTCGACATGATTCCTTCAAATTCTACGGAAGATATGTTGGATTGGAGAGATCCAACATTGTTTTAGAGCTTGTATTAGCAGAGGTGAAATATCTCTTCAATCGTTGACCATTTTCCACAAATTCACCCATCTTGTCATTCCATAAAGAGAAAGCACCATGTGGGTAGATGCTCTTGACAATATAAGGCCCAAACCAGCGTGAGCGGAGTTTTCTGGGAATAACTTCAACCTTGAGTTGAATAGCAGAACTTGGTCTCCCACTTGTAAGTCTTTTCTTTTTAGATGTCCATCATGCCAAAGTTTTGTGTGTTCTTTGTAGATTCGTGCATTCTCATAAGCTGTCATCCTGAGTTCATCCAGTTCTTGGAGTTGCAGAATCCTGGCCTGGCCTGCTTCTTTCATATCAAAGTTCATTTGTTTAATTGCCCACCATGCCTTCTGTTCCAGTTCAACTAGAAGGTGGCAAGCCTTTCCATATATTAATCGAAAAGGTGTAGTCCCGAGGGGAGTTTTGTAAGCAGTTCGATAGGCCCATAATGCGTCGTTGATTTTCAATGACCAATCTTTCCGATTGTGGCCTACTATCTTTTCTAAGATACTCTTGAGTTGACGATTAGAAACCTCCACCCATCCACTTGTCTGTGGATGGTAAGGTGAGGCTATCTTGTGAGTAACACCATACTTTGTTAGCAATGCTTCAAAGCTTCTTTCAAGAAAATGGGAACCTCCGTCAGATATCACCGTGCATGGGACACCAAAACGGGGAAAAAAATTATCCTTGAATAATTTGATGACTGGTTTGGAATCACTAGTGATGGTTGGTATGGCTTCAAACCATTTTTATATGTAGTCCACCACTACTAGGATGTATGAAAATCCATGAGAAGATGGGAATGGACCCATGTAGTCCACCCCCCAAACATCAAATATCTCTACTTCTTGCCATAGATTCAGTGACATCTCATGTCTCTTTCTTGTATTGCCTGATCTTTGACATTTGCCACATGATAGGGAAAATTTATAGGAATCTTTGGATATGGTTGGCCAAAAGAATCTACATTGCAAAACCTTTATCACAGTCTTCTTAGAACTCATGTGGCCTCCAACTGGGCCAGAGTGGTAGTGCTCTAGAATGAGTTTGGTTTCTTCCTTAGTGATACATCGTCTATAAAGACCATCAGCACATAGCTTAAAAATATATGGCTCATCCCAGTGATATTGTTTCACATCATGCATAAATTTCTTCAGTGCATTTCCGATGCATTGAGGATGGATAACCCCAGCAGCAAGGTAGTTCGCAAAATCTGAGTACCACGGTACAGCTTATGAAACCTTCATTAGTTGATCATCCTACAGGGAATCATTGATCAAAATCTTCTCAGTATCCAGAGTGTGGATGCGACTGAGGTGGTCTGCTACAACATTCTATGTACCCTTTTTATCTCTTATCTCTAAATCAAATTCTTATAATAGGAGGATCCATCTAATCAACTTGGGTTTGCATCTTTCTTTTCCAGAAGGTAACGAATGGAAGCGTGGTCTATGTAGACAATGACCTTCGAACCAATTAGATAGGATCTGAACTTGTCAAAGGCATACACGACTGCTAGAAGTTCTTTCTCAGTAGTTGCATAATTCCTCTGGGATTCATCGAGAGTTTTCGATGCATAATAGATCATATAATATTTCTTCTCTATACATTGCCCTAAAACAGCGCCCACAACATAGTAACTGGCATTGCACATAATTTCAAAAGGGTGGTTCCAGTCGGGAGCTCTAATGATGGGTGTTGTTGTGAGAGCCTTCTTTAGTGTGTTGAAGCTTTTGACACATTCTTCACCAAAATTGAATTCAGCATCTTTTAGTAACAAATTCATCATTGGCTTAGTTATCTTTGAAAAGTCCTTTATGAATCTTCTATAAAATCCCACATAACCTAGGAAAGCACGGACTTCTTTTACATTTGTTGGAATGGCCAGTTTAGAAATTACTTCAATCTTGGCTTTATCTACTTCAATTCCTCTATTGTTGATGACCCTATGAACGAGGACAATGTCTTCCTTTACCATAAAATGTCACTTTTCCCAATTCATCACAAGATGTGCTTCTTCACATCGTTTGAGGACTAGGGAGAGGTGCTTTAGACATGAATCGAATGAATCTCTGTATACAAAAAAATCATCCATGAAAACTTCCATAATGATTTTAGTGAGACCGGCAAATATGGCAGCCATACAACGTTGGAAAGTTGTAGGTGCATTACAGAGGCCAAACGACATTCTTTTAAATGTTTATGTTCTAAATGGGCAGGTAAAAGTAGTTTTCTCTTAGTCATCTGGATGTATGGGTATTTGATAGAATCCATAGTAACCGTCAAGATAACAGAATTATTCTTGGTGAGCCAACCTTTCTAAGACTTGATCAAGGAAAGGCATTGGAAAATGATCTTTTCGAGTTGCCTTGTTCAATTTTCTATAATATATGCACATCCTCTGCCCTGTGATTGTTCGAGTGGGAATGTGTTCATTGTTTTCATTTCATATAACAGTTGTTCCACCTTTCTTCGGGACTACATGCACTGGGCTCACCCATGGCGAATCTGATATTAGGTAGATTATTCCAGCTGTGAGCAGTTTGATGACCTCGCGACAGACTACTTCCTTCATATTTGGATTCAATTTTCGTTGATGCTCAATAGTTGGCCTGTGATCTTCCATCATAGGGATCTTGTGGATACACATCGCTTGACTAACCCCAGTTAGGTCATTCATTTTGTAACCAATCACTTTCTTCCTTTCCTTTAATTCTTTCAGGAGTTTTTCTTCTTGTTCGGTTGTAAGATCGGAATTTATAATAATTGGGAAAACTTTGAGATCATCTATAAACACGTACTTCAGTCCTTCGATCAGGGGCTTCATTTCGGGAGCCTCTGGTTTTTCACATGTTTCTTCTGTAGTTTCCATGGCTTTGAGTTCTTCACTAGTGGCTTCAACATCTTCTTTAGCAAAGTCGAGGGATTCGATGCAATCCTTTACTTGTTCATCAATTGGTTCATCAACTGATGGGATCGTTAGAGAAACTTCTAAAGGATCGTCTGATTCATGATGCTCTTGAGACAGAAGTGACATTTTCCCAATGCAGTCAATCAGATAGACTTCTTCTTGCATACTTGGTCTTCCCATACTTTCAAAAACCTTGAATTTGAGAGTTTCTTTGCCAAGTCTGAGAAGCAAATTTCCCACTTCAACATAAATTAGAACTCTTGCAGTGGTGAGGAACGGATGCTCAAAGATGAGAGGATATCTGGCGTCCTCTTTTATGTCCATGATGAAAAAGTCACACGGAACATAAGAATCTTTCCCTACCTTAACAGGTACATCCTCAATAATTCCTAACGGGCGTTTTATCGAATTGTCTGTGAGTTGTATGGTCATGCCAGTTGGAAGAAGTTCAGAAAACCCTAGCCTTTTGCAAAGGTTGAGTGGCATGATGGAGATGCTAGCACCAAGATCTTCTAGTCATTTCTTGCATAAAGAATCGCCGATATGGTAGGAAATCCCAAAAGATCTTGGGTCTTTCTATTTCTTTGGCATCTTACTCTGGATGATATCTGAAGTGGTTTTAGCTAACTTGATTGTCTCATATTCTTCAGTTAAATATTTCCTGGTGAGGAGTGACTTTAAGTACTTTGTCCAAGCTGGTATCTTCGCAAGCACATCCAAAAAGGGTATATCAACATGAAGTTTCTTCATAGCTTCTTTAAACTTATTGAACTGAGTATCCAGCTTTGTTTGCCTTAAATGAGCAGGGAATGGTATACGATGCTTGTATATAGGAATATCAGGTTCTGGTGTTTCAGTTTCTTCGTCAATAGGTTTCTCAAGACTTTCCTTATCTTTCTTATCAACAATTACTGGTTCTTCTGGTTGAGACCCCAGTGTTGTTGAGTCTTGAATGATCACAGGCTCATCCCCATTAGTAAAAACCACAGGTGTCTTGATAGGAGGATCAGAATAGTCTTTTACTACCTTCAGTTGTTTTAGGTGCTTTGGGTTGTTCTCGGGTTGGCCAGCAAAAACCCTAGTTGGTGGCTTAATGCTAGCTACAAGTTGAGCTAGTTGAGAATCAATAGCCTTCTACTGAGCTTGTTGGTTAGCTATCATAGTTTGCTGAGTTTGCAACATCTTTTCAATGGCTGATAGTTTTTCATCAGGAGAAACTAGACCTGCTTGTTGTCCTTGTTGTTGATAAGGAACTTGGTTAAGACTCTGGTACTGGGAGTTGTTTTGATAGTTATTGAAGTTTCTATTCTGAACGTATCCCTTGAAATTTCCTTGATTTTCAAAATTCTATTGTTGATTGTACTAGAATCTTGGTGGCCCTCGTGACTGGATGTTCGAACCAAATTGATGTGAGTTTACTGCTCCAGAGGGGTTTCCATATTGAAATCTTGGATGATTCCTATTCTGATTCAGATTGTAGTAACTTTGACTAGGGATGGTATTAACAGCATTAAGATTTTCCATTTGACCATTATCTCCTTGTCCACATACGTTGCTTAGAACAACATCATACAGAACATTACATGCTAATGTGGAATGATCAGTAATTTTACATGCCTCACAGACTAATGAAGCTGACTTGATCTGTTCTTGTTGTCGAGTGGGCGATCGTCCTCTTCCGATAGCAGCAAGAGATGATTCAATATGGTATTGCTTGGCAACGAAGAGTTTCAAGGTTCCAACGATAGAATTATACTCGGGAGTAGCCTCGGCCATAGCTACTTTCAATACTCCTTTACCTACAGATGTACCCCAATTGGCTTGATTTTCTGCTCCAAGGGTGACGACTCTCCATGCGATGTCATAACTTTGACGCATGAAGTTTCCTCCAGATGAGGAATCTAAGAATCTCTTGTTATCGTCGTCCACACCCCTATAGAAAATTTCGATGAGTTGATTCTTAGGAATTCCATGGTGTGGACACTTGCGTAGTAGCTCTTTGTATCTATCCCATGCTTCAGCAAAAGTTTCTCCAGGGACTTGAGTGAAATTTGTTATTCGCCCTCTAATTTCATAGGTGAGAGATGGAGGGTAGTACTTTTTCAGAAATACATTTTGGAGTTGTTCCCAGGTGGTGAAGGGTATTTCACTTTGCAATGAATTGTACCAACTTATGGCTCTATTAGTAAGGAAATACATGAAGAGACGGAGTCAAATAGCATCGTCAGATACTCCATTTTGTTTTGTCATGGCACATAAATCAAAGAATCTCAGAAGATGTTCTTGGATGTCTTCTCCTTGTTTACCGTAGAATGGGTTATTCTGAAGTAGGGTGATCCAATGTCCCCTGATCTCAAAATTGGCAGCATTGATGGGAGGAGGTTGTACTGGATCATGAACATTTGTAGCTTTCAGGATTGAGAATTCTCTAAGGTCTTTTTGTAGTTCATCTGCTTGTGTTGTTTCCTGTACTGCTAGGATTTCTTTTTGAACTGTGGCTCTAGCTTCTTGCACGAGCCTCTCTCTCTGTGCATTGATGGCTTGAGCCACCCTTCGGGCTACTTCTTCTTCTTGAACCATTCTTGCTTGATTTTCTCTGATCTGATGATGAAAAGTTCTGTCTATCTCGGGGTCAAAGCTCGTTGTTAGTCTGGGGCTGTCTGAACGACGCATGCACTATGCCTTGGGTTGAACCTGAATTAGAAAGATTTCAAAAGTGAGAACCACAGAGTAGAGTCAAATTCAAGTAGATGATTGATTGTATCAAAAGGAAATTAAAATCCTAGATTAGCCTCAAAAGAACTAGATTTAACTAACTGATTATGTTGTCCCTGGCAACGGCGCCATAATTTGACGTGGGATTTTATCGCACTAACAAACTCACTCGAGGTTAAAATCCCTGAGCTTTTACCAAAACCAATGTACAATAATACCACCCGCAAGCGGACGAGTCTTATCACAGTATAGTTAAGGATCGAACTCAAAGAAAAATGTTCTTAAGAATCTTTGTCAGTTGAATCTAGCTCAGGTAAAACTAATATTTAGAATGATTGGTTGGTTTGTGGTTAATTAAACTAAAACTAGGAAAGTAAAGGCTGAATTAAAGTTGAATTTAGATCAAATGATATGGAATCGCTGGGATGGTATCGGGTTTCAACACCACTACACACGCAAACACATTCAAAAGCAAACAATCCAGGCAAGATAAAACAATCCAAATAGAGTTGTTGCAGAACCCCCCATACGGGCATTAGGTTCACGTAAGCATCACCTTAGACATTAGATGTCTCGTCACCAACCGAATCACTTACTTACGGCTCTGAAGATACAAAAATCCATTGAAGGTTGTGGGCCCCCTATATAGGCGTTAGGCACACAGAAGCGTCACCGAAGGCTAGATGGATCATCCCCTCGCGGATTATACACTTACGACATCAAAGAAATCCCATTCTATTTCTAGTTTGGGAGTCAACCACATTAATTGATAAACAAGCAAGTGATAGATCAACAAACTAACATCGATGATAAATAAGACGATACAAAATCCAACTAAGGTTGTGGTCCTCCCTAAGGGATGTTTAGACCATAGAAGCATCACCGTTGGCTAGATGTCTCATCCCCTCACGGATCATACACTTACGACCTCAAAGAATCCTATCAGAAGTTCTCGTCAAGGAGTCGAACTTGTAAACCGCCATCCCATCCCATACATAGAAGAGTTCGTAATAAGGGAAAGAACAAGATGAAAGCAAGTAGATAATCATCCACAAACGTACCAACTAACAACAAAATGGAAAGTTATACACATTGTCATGGAATGCTTAACAAAAGAACATGCTTGCATGGGCAGCGGGGCTAGTCTCGGCACCCCAGCGAAAATGTACTACTCGCTCATGATGCGAGAAATAAGAAGAATAAGAAAGGGAGAGAAATCCACCATGAACTCGGTGCAGTAGGTAGTCCCAGCTCGGTGAAGATGATGTCGCCTTCTACGTCATGTTGGAGAAGATCTGGACGCGAACGGGAGATGCCAAGACAGACCGGGCAGTCTCCCTCACTTCGTCTTCCTTCTCTTCTCAGTCTCCTTGGTTGCAACATGGGAAGTAGGTGGAATGAAACTGGTGTGGACGATACTGGATCTGGATCGGACCTGTGTACAGGCAGCCTATCGGCGTCCCAGAACCGATAGCAAAATAAAGACCCTACTGGTCCTATTTATAGGCACAGATCTGGCGCTCATGCATTTGGTGTTTAGTCCAAACGATTTACTAAAAATCTTCTTCAAACGGTTTGGCTATAAGCCAACTTTATCAAACGCTTCAAGTTTCACTTTAGCAAATGGTTTGCATGTGTTGCTTTTTCCAAGCAAACAGTCTTGCTGCATTCAGTTCATTCGGTCTTGCTAATTAGTGCTCAAACGATATGCTGCGCGTTCGGTTTGTAGACTCTTTGATTATCAAACGGTTTTATAACATTCCGTACACATAGCAAACGGTCTTCTATACTTAACGGACTTCACGTGGCTGCAAACGGTTTGCATGAAGCGATCAGTCTTCATTAGCTCAAATGGTCTTCGTATTAAAAATGCTGCTCGGTCTTCCATGTTACTAAACCAAAAGATCTTCACGTGGGTAGCTCTTCACGTGTACTCATTCGATTTCATAAGCATACAATCTTCATTTCTAATCCAGCAAGTCCATTCGGTTTGCATGATTAATTGGGTTTGCATGCACGTGGAGTACATCAAACGGTCTTGCTCATTTGCTGCTTGTTTTTTCAAACAGTCTGCGTGATTACTCCAATTCGATTTGCATGGTATGCTGGTCACGCTCTTCTCGTGATGAATCTTTCGGTTTTCAAGACATTAGGCCTTTCCATTCCAGCAAACGGTCTTCATGGCTGTGACTGGAGCAAACAGTTTGTAAATTGTTTGATTATCAAATGGTTTGATAGCATTCGGTCATGACTCCTTGCTCATTTGGTTTGCATGATCTTCACGGTTTCATATGCTCATTCGATTTTCATGCAAACGAGCACACGGTTTGTGAGGTTCCCGCCATCATACGGTCTGAGACCTGTACTCAGACGGTCTCCCATCACTGCCCAATCCAAACGGTCTTCACGTATATGACGGTAGGATCAAACGGTTTGCATGCTTAAACAATCTTCACATTCAGCTCATTCGGTCTTCGAAATGTGTCCATTCGGTCTACGTAATTCATTCGGACCCGTTGTCAAACGGTCTCATTGTCCAAACGGTTCGGTCCAAACGGTTTCATATGCTCATTCGGTTTTCTTGCAAACGAGAAAACGGTTTGCGAGGTGCCCGCCATCGTATGGTCTGAGACCGTTTGGGTTCATTCAGTCTTGAAACCGTATGGACTCAAACGGTCTTGAGATCATTTAGGCTCATTCGGTCTTGAAACCGAGTGGGCTTAAACGGTCTTGAGACCGCATAGGTGAATATCTTAAAACCGAGAGGTCAGAATCGTTAGAGAAAACCGTTTGGTCAAGACCGATTGGTCAAGACCAAAAGTGAGTGAAAGTGGGCCCCATCTGATTGTTCAACTTAATCAAGACCTACATCAAATCAATATAAATTCAATTAAAATCATGATAATTGGACCAATTAAGTAACTTTGCACATTTTGTTATTTAGTAAGTGAAATTAAACGCATTGAGTCAAATTTGTCCCAAGATGGTAATTGAATTTCCTGATGAATATGCATTCATCAATTCATCACATGACCAACTCATCACAATGATATTTTAGGTGTATCTGTTCAAGGAATTTGAGAACTCACAACACTTTGTGATTCTTAATATCCTCTATTAGTGTAGGGTATTCTTTATTTAAGAAGACGTTAGTTATTTGATAATCATCCTCTAACTCCTTAGAGTATGATTCCTTTTGATTTAGACATCACCATGCCCTAATCACGAGCTCACTATGATACACTATCATAATCACTCATAAGGATCTCAAACATTTGGTTCAAGTATTTTATTCATTGATCTCATCAAGAATTAGCACTTTACCAAATTCGCACTTCATCTATGATATTCTTGAACACTTCAAGATATTCATATTGGTATTTCTCTAAACACCATTTGAAGTACTAGCATTAACTCCAATAGGTATGTAAATACATCACATGTATTATACCTAATAGGATAATCAATCTCCCACTATGACTAGTGAAGATTGATCATGTCCAAGAGATTCATGTCTCTTACTGGTTCTCTAACCAAAAGGAGTCTAGACTTATCCATCATATGGAAACTAGAAATGAATTTCTCATGATTTATGCTAATTTGATTGTTTGAGTTATCAATAACTTTTGCATACCAAGTACCACAAGATAAACAAGGCATTTCCACAAAGATCATATCTTTGAATTTAAAATATCAACTATATTGATAGCCATCTTGTCACTACAAGATGCAACAATAAAGTGTTTCTATTGGCAAATTGAAATAGCAGTTCTCAACTCTATTTCATGTCCTTTAGGCTGAAATAAACTGAAAGGTACTCCTATCTATGGTAGCAACACTTGCTCCAATGATGGGTACTCCTTTCTTGGTCCTTTTGTAAATGTCATCTCTTCTTTGTATATCTTACATATCATATATGTCAGATCTTCATCTTGGTATCATATACCTCAGAAGCAATTCATTTCATGATACCTTAGGTGGAGATCTCCATCCCCTCCTTCTTCTTCTTTTGTTCTTCCAGATATAGAGGGAAATTCCCTCGTTCACCCTCCCATGTGCCTTGAGGCTGAAGACGACTTGGGCTACTAGCTAGCATCAGAACCCTTCTTAGCTTTGCCCTTGCCCTTGCCCTTGGACTTGCCTTTCTTTCTATTGATCAACATCACAGACTTAGGCTTGTCCTTCTTCATTTGTGCCTTGAGGCTGAAGACGGCTTGGATTGCTGGCTAGCATCAGAACACTTCTTTGCTTTGTCCTTGTCCTTGCCTTTAAGACTTACCCCTCATCGATCAAAGATTAGGGTTTTGTCTTTCTTCATCTTTGCCCCTACTATCCTCAACATGTCCAACCACTTTGTCAACACTTTTCAAAGTTGTTCATGTCATAGTTCATCATGAACTGTATGATTCTCACAACATTTGCAGTATCATACCAATAGCCAACTCTTAGCTCAGAGGGAATCCTTCTTAGTCAGGTTTTTCCACATACCCAATCACATTGAGTGTGTGAATACTTTACTGGATCTCCTTCTGTTATGACATACTAGGATAGTGTCTTGGAGACATCATGTTGTCTCTGCAACTCATAGTTCAGAGAGCACAACATTAAGCACTCCACATCAATGGCATCCCTTGGTAGGCTTCCATAAGCATACTTTCATCCATTGGTGTGGTGGGATCGAGTTCATCTAGTTCTGGTATAACTAGGACTTAGAGCTTTCGCTCTTCGATTGAGAACACTTCTCAATGTCCTAATCAGTCGTGGAAATTATTCCCATCAGTTTGTTGGTCTCAAGGACCGATCGCAGATAAAAAGATTATTGTTGATTAACCATTTATTATACAAATAGGAAATATATGCAATTTAGTCCAAAAACTCCTTTTGACTTGATTGAATTGAAAAGGTTTTATGATATAATTAGGACTTTAATTAATTATCGCTCCAACTATTTTTGTTCAAATTGATAGCCCTCACCATCAATTCAGAAGATTGCAGTGTACACTCTTCTAGTGGGTCAAGATCTATATTTCATCAAGTCATGAGTCAGCTTTAGCTGATCACCCACAACTTGACTATTTAGGTAGGTCGTCATGCCAATTGCATCATATGAAACTCTTGGATAGATGGCATGCACAACTCCTTGCCAATCATCCCATGCCTCTGGGCTTAGACGCTCTAAGAATCACTAGTTAAGTCTAACCCAAAAGCCGACACGGTAAAAATGCATCCTACTTTGGCAGATCTTACATGTCTACCCTTCACACTTCCGCAAGATGTACGGCACACCACGCTTTGGCATAACCTACGCTTGGTCGATTAAGTTTTACATGTGTGCCGCTAACGGAAGGCGTATAAGAATTAATATTTAGATGAGGGATTTGGTTTTATAAGTACATATATATATCCAATCACCATAATACATAGTACATATCATATACATGCTATATCCCACAGAAAACATGCAAAATGATAAAAGCGATGATTATGGTCATCCTAATGTGATTCCTCGAGCCTAGAGGAATCACTGTCATCTAAGTCAATATCATATGCAACTTGTACAAGATGAACTCTGTGCGTTTCCGTTCTGGGTTTGATCAACTCATCTCTGTGATTCATCGTCTCACCATCAGGCCGGTCAGTTGGGTTCCACTGGCTCCTCCAGGCAATCGGTTCACTGGTCATTCTACATCTTCTCAGGGCCGCCACCCGCTCATCTCATTCCTAGAACTGTTTGTATGGATTGCCAACCGATCGGTTCACGCCTTGAACCGATCGTCTTAGTTGTCGTCAGGTTGTCTTCCGTTCTTTGACATAACAGGAAATAAAAGTTCTATCCTATTTACATTTTATTTGAGAAACCCCAAGTTACATTCGGGGGGAGAAAAGGTAGTAAAGAAATCTCGAGTTATCTTGAGTTACATCAGGAATAAGAGATAGGAAATCGATGCGTAGACTGAGATGTAAGCAACCACATTCAACCATACATATACATAGGGTTTATAGGCCATAACCACGCTATACATCCACCACAAAACTCGTTTAAGGGTGACACGTATCGAGTGCATTCATATTACATATCATATATGTATATTGGGATTTGTGGATTTAGGATTGGGCATGCATAAAGCCAATTTTATTCACATTGTATGCAATAAATAAAGGCAAAAAACCAAAATTGATCACATCGATAATCCTAAAGCATTGAGCAGTTGATGTGGCTCTGATACCACTATTGGGTTTTAGGGGAGGCAGAGAAGGCAACGGAAACAAAAAAATTTCTACTCCCAAATCCAGAATAAAGGAATCACGTCAATGTCTATACAGTAGGAAGGATGGTTTTTAGAGACATACCTTGTCCCAAGGCTTGCTAGGTGACATTACCTCACGACTTGCACAGTCTTCACCTCCAGCCTTGGATGGTGTATGTGCAGCTCCTGGTCTCATCGGGACTGTCGGGATTGACAGCTTCCCTCCCAGCGGCAGAAGTCTCACACCTCTGAAGTAGTCCACACGGACCACTTGGAACTCCGATCGCCTTGTCTGACAAGGCACCGGAAGGAGTCGTACCCTCTTGTCGACGTACTAGTCACCAACACACTCTCCTACCACCAGCCGCTTTTCTGCAGTTGTTTTTCCCTTGTTGTGCCTCCCTTATCAAGTAGCACTTGTTGGGGCTCTCCTGGTTACCACAACCAGAGAGAACGACAACTTTGTAGAGCAACTGGTGTTCTGATTTGTACTTGAGAATCCCCCAATACCCCTATATATATAGGAGGGTCATGGGACAGGGTTATCTACCCTCGGTAATGTGGGACTAAAGTAGGAGTAGAAGGGTTTGAGATTTTCCACAAAACAACCAATTGCGCCAGCTGAACTGATTGTTTCAAGCATGAACCAATCAGTTGGGGACCTGAGCCGATCAGTTAACACTTGAACCAATCAGTTGGGACACCTGAGATGATCGGTTCACTTCTAAACTGGTCGGTTCGTTGCCCTGGTCAGTTCCCGATTGACGTTTCCACTTTTGTTTCGAATTGATCCAAATACCAATTCTTGTTCCAATCAAATTGGACAAGTGAAAAGAAGAGAAATTTCTTGCCAACCTAACTTTCCCAACTCACTCGTTTGGACCAGTTGAGCCGATCGATTCAACCCTTGAACCAGTCATCTCAACCTATCCTGAGTCGATCGGTTCATCACATGAGCTGATCGGTTCATCATATGAGCCGATCGGTTGGGAGTGCAGACTGCACAAAATCAATCAATTGCAGTTTCAATCAATCTGATACTCTAATCAATCGGTCCAACACCTTGAACACTATGATACTGAGCTATCAATTGATTGAGTGTTTAATTGAACTACTAAACTCCTTTAGCAATCAATCTAAACATCGTTTGTGGATAAACTCCTCTTCCAGGTTAAATCCTATGTGTGTGACCCTACAGGCCCATTTCACATTGGCAGTGAAAGTCCATAACACTTATGACTTCAAAAGCAAAAAGTGGTGCCTAGTCGCACATCAGTGCTACCCAAGTAAAATAGAAAGTTGGAGAACAACTTTCAATCCTACAATCTATGAATGGGGTTACAGTGAATGTATAATTCCTTTGTCACTGATATCCCAAATGAACTCAAGGCATGGAACAGTCATCATGTCAACGTTCATTCACTTTCTTGATCTCAGAGTAGATTGGAGGAGATATGTATGACATCAATATCACATACTGATTCACACATGCGTGTGCACACCTATCTCAATCCTACTCATCAAGTTGCCATGGATATCAAAATCCCTTAGGAGGGACAAATCCCATATCTATCACTCACCTCTCAAAAGCGCCATGTGTCAAAGACACCCAATCATCGCCTTTATAAGAACCCATGTTTTAGGATTGTGTTTGATAATGTCAAAGTGTACCCAATGACATGTGTTGAGTGTAGTGATTTTAGGTCAAAGAATCACACTCACCACCATCACTGTTATAACCTCAATTTTTCCAAAATATGTAATGAAATTGTGAAGCTTCTTTTTAAAGATAAATGAAATCCATGGTTGATATGATGAATTAATTTGAATGGATTTTGTGTTTGATAGCTTGTATGTTTTCTTATTGGGCCTTTTTGGCCATTGAGCCGAATTGAAGGAGAAAAAAGAAAAGGATTAAAAGAGTACATAAAGAAATAAATGAAATAAGTACAAAAGGCTAAGGAATGTTTTCCCAAAAATAGGATTTTGAGTTAATGGATCCCCTAGGGTTCAAGGAATTAAGAATTGGAAAATAATAATAAAAGAAATAGAAAGGACATGGAAAATATGAGTAATTGAATGATAACTTGCAAACCAAGAAAAGGGATTGTACTTTTAAGATAATAACTCCAAATTTTGTAGAATGGAAGATAAAAATATAATTGAGTTTCCCTCTAAATTTTAAGTAAAAAGGAGTTACCGTTTGGGAGTTATGAATTTTCCAAGTTGCCTTTGAATTAGGAATATAATTCAATATTAATAGGAAATTACTTTCCTTTTGATCTAGCGCCTGTGATGAGAGCCGTTGGATTGAAATCCAATAGACACTGCTCATCATCCAGGTCCCAGTGGAACAAGGACTCCCGCCGTAACAAGGGAAACTTCTCCCTCTGTTTCCGATCGACATGATGCATGTGAACTCATGGGAAGAGTCCCATTGAGTTCGGGAGGAAGTAGGGAAGATTTTGGACCCTAATTTGTTGGGTTTTTAACCAACCTTCGCAAAACACCCAATTGGGCTATGGAATAGTTGGAGGTAGGTTGTGAAAACCCTAGGGGAGCCCCCCTAGTCCTATATAAGGACCCTCGCAGAAGTTCCCACTTGCTAGCGATTTCAAACGGCTACTCCATGAGTTCTTGCATCATCCCTCCCGCTTTATTGAACCAGCTCCGATGAGAATCTGTAGTGACACCGCCATGAGATTAGGTTAAGATAGGGAGGAGGACAAAGAGTGAGAACCCTGGGATCGTGGTCCACGATGAACCCACAGGGGAATCCGATGATCGCAGCCACTGCACGTTTAGTTAGAGTGATGAGTGGAGCCGGTTGGCGAGGACCGTTAGATCAAAATCCACCATGGACTCAGCAGCATCCGATGAACGACAGCTAAGGATCGCGCATGCCACTGAGTTAGTGGAGACCAGTGACATGGAGCGTCAGATTGAGACACGGTCCATTAGGTGCACCAATCCAACGATCACAGAAATTCGGTAAATCCCCTCTCTAATCGAATAATCCACAAAATTGCTTTTCCTTGCAAAATTGATAGAAATTACTAGGATTGTCTAATGAGAAAACTTTATATATGAAAGTTGTATAGAAAAATACGAGGAATCCAATAAAAATTATTTGAGAACCTAGTTTTGCTCTTTTTTGCAAAAGTACCCTAAATTTCTAATAAAGTGTATTAAAAAGTTGGGGATAAAAGGAGATAAAAATCATATTTTTGTGGAATAAGATAATCAGATGCTTAATAAAGGAAATTCAATGAGAAATTAGTGGTTTTATGTAGTTTTTATAAATTAAGGATAATAATAAGGAAAGAAGGAGTAAAAACCCTAATTTCCAAAGGAACCCTAAAATAGGAATTGAAATCCTAAGTAATGTGATGAAAATTGGATAAATATTAATAAAAGGAAAAGTGTACTTTTATTTCAGGATTTCTCTTCCTCATTGCTTGTTGATTGGGTTTCTCTGCATATTTGATTCTATCTTGAAATCTGCAACCAAAGGTATGTGGTTAATTATGAAT
Source organism: Alisma plantago-aquatica (assembly GCA_963693085.1). Taxonomy (NCBI): domain Eukaryota; kingdom Viridiplantae; phylum Streptophyta; class Magnoliopsida; order Alismatales; family Alismataceae; genus Alisma; species Alisma plantago-aquatica. The sequence continues at coordinate 490,896,908 of OY856413.1, read as the reverse complement.
AACCGCTTAGTTTCCCGATGGTTTCCCAGATGTTTAATCGCATTGAATGCAACTAAACTGTTTGGATGTTCATATTGCAATTATAAAGTGACTATGACTATCACATAATGTATATGCCTTCTAGCTCAGATCCTGGTCCCCTCTGTGTCGTAATGGCTGGCCTGGTATATGACTACCTAGAGGGTAGGTCCATCAGGTCATGAATGACTTAGTATATGGCTTCCTAGAGGGTAGATCCATCAAGTCACAGTGAGTCAGATATTGGGCTACCTTTGGGTGGTGCCATGCGACTCTACCTTTACAGAGGTACCATATAAGTCCTTACATGGACAACACAGAGTTGTGGATAGGTATGGATTGAGTAGTTTGGCTTAAAACATAATCTTGATTGTTAAATGATTAATTGCGTGATTATATTGTTCATATAGTTGAACATTATCTGTTTCCTCCACATACTAGCTTCGGCTGACCATCATTTTGTTTGTCTGCATTTTAGGTACAAGCCAAAAGGACAAATAGTAAAATGTCATATTGTGAAATATATGAAGTTAAATACCAAGAGGATTAGTTAGAGTAGAATCCTTAAGTGGATAGAAGTCTAGAGATCCAATTTTTCAAAAAGGTATGCAAAAATTTATTTTCTTACAGCTTTCAGTATATTTGGTAGAATTTAATAATTGTTATTGATTATTTGTCGAACCTTTGATCTGGGTTATTGGTTAACAGCTCTGACCTTTCGGTCTCCCTTAATTGGGGGTTACCGGGAGGCAGGGTCGTAACAATCACTATGAGAACTGAATGTGACTACCATGTCATGGTTCCATGTGTCAAACTCATGGTGGGTCTGTCTGGTACACTTGTTCTCTAATAAGTGCCTATGTGCTTGGTTTGATATCTCAATATCATGACTAACTAGATTCTATCATCAACCAACACCACAATCTAGTCTTGTGTGTCATTGTTGTCTATCTACCTTCCACAATGACATCCGACTAGGGACATAATAAGAATGTACAAACTCTTAGCATCCATATGATCTCATCGTTCAGGTCCTCAACCTGAAAGCATACGTCATTGAGTACTGTCATTCTCTAGACATTCAATATGTTCTATCATTATCTCATATGACTGAACCAGAATGAATTGGAAGCTTGCCTTCGATGTTTATCAAACTAATCTTAATGTATCCCACCAATAATCCCATGATTGGCTCTCAGGGCATACATACCAACATAAATTGCCACCGACGTGGAATTGGCTTAGATTTAGGTAGTGAATTGTATCGCGAGAGTGAGAAATTTGGGCTACAGGCTTTCTATCGAGGTTAAAAGTAGGAATTTATGTTAATTTAGTAGAGATAATATACAACGAGACCCCATGATGAAATCAGAAATCCTAAAGAATTCATTTCATTTGAATCAATCATTTTCATTTTCTCTTAATTTTCTTTTGTTTTGTTAAAACTCAATTCAACATTTTTAACTGAATTAGCTGATCACACCATATTTAGTAGTAGTCACTGAGACTACGTCTTCCTGAGTTTGACTCGGGCCTCACAAGGCTTATATTACACAACGCGTACACTTGTGTTTATACGCACATAAAATACGTGCAAGTTTTTGGCACTGTTGTCGGGGAGACGGCAAGCTCTCAGCACTATGAGTGTTGTGGTCGGCTACTCTAGGCCACTTTTTATTTTTCTTGTAATTTATTTTAATCTTTTGAACTGAATTGCAAATGTTATTTATCTTTCTCAATTATTAATACCGGTTCATACATTGTTATTTGAAATTTCAAGGTACTAGTAAAGCAAAAATGGGTGACGAAGCAGCAGCTGGAGAAAAGACCATATGGGAGAAGATCAAGGTGTCTTCTTCGATTGCTTAGTTGGGCCCGATCAAGAAACAGGCGGTGAATGTGGCACAATATAAGATTGATCCAGGGTTGATTGCACTAATCAAGTCGTAGGATTTTCATGGGCATACTCATGAAGACCCGGTGGCACACATAAGCAACTTTGTGGAGTGTTGTGACATGGTGAAAGTGGATAAATTTCCATAGACAGCTATTTACCTGATGTTGTTTCCATCATCGCTGGCAGACAAGGCAAAAGAATGGCTATACAACCTGCCAAAGGAATTCGTTGAGACATGGGATCAAATGATTGAGGTCTTCTTTGAAAGGTGCTTCCCTCCTGAATAGACAAATGAGTTGGCGAAGACCATCCACAATTTCAAACAACAAGCAGTTGAGTCTTATTCTTAGGCTTGGGAGCATTTTTAGAACATGCTCAAGAAAGTCCCTCATCATGGGATAGATCAGGAGGACCAAGTCAAGATGTTTTACTTTGGTCTCAACCACAATGAACGTGTCACTCTGGACAATGCAGACACATGTTTCTTTCTTAATAACTCACCATCTAAGTGCCAGGAGATACTACAGAACATGGCTAAAAACCAATCCTGGGGTAATAAGAGAGAATGCCCAGAGCACATCAAGACTGTGGTAGAGTCTACGACAATCAATGCATTGAATGAAAAACTTGATTTGATTGCTAAGAAGATATATCAGAAGGAAGAAGAAGAAGAGGCAGAAAAGGTCAAGTACATGAGGAAGAAGGGGTACAAAAACAATGAAGAAGATAGTACCAATGAGATGATGAGGAAACTGCTCCAGCAAAATGAGTTGTTCATGGGACAAACACAACAAGTTCTTTAAAGCCATGGGGCATAGATACAGAGCATGTAGTGTCAAATTTCTCAACTTATGGAGGAGATGGCTTCCATGAAGAAGCTCATTCAGCAAGAACCTACTGGGAATGCAGCACCTATGCAAAAACATCAATAGGTTAAATATATCTCAGTCAGCAAGGAGCCAGAGCCCCCTATTGAGGAGATACCTGAGTGGAAAGTCATGCAGATAGATATGGAATATGTCCCAAAAGTTCCATACCCTTGCAGTTTGCATGGACTACCAGGAGGGTGAAGAACACCACACAAGGAAGAGTAGGTGAAGGCTCTACTCTGTAGTGGAGAAACCATAATCAATAAGGAGACACCCATGATAAAAGAGAAGCATCCACAAGTAATGCCATCCACAGAAGATGTGTCAAATTCTATCTTAGAAGGTTGTGTTGAAGCAAGCTTAGGGGAGGAGACCCTCAAAGTTCCTTATGTTCCACCACACAAGAGAATAGAGAAGCCAAGTGTGCCATTATCGGATAGTCTGAAGCCGAGGAAGGAGCAAAGGCACTTTAGGAAATTTCTTGAGATCTTTCAAAAGCTCCACATCAACATCCCACTGGTGGAAGCTATAGAGAAAATCTCGGCATATGGAAGATTCATGAAAGACATCATCAACAAGAACTGGAGGATCAAAGATACATATGTTTGTTGTGTTGATGAAGCGGTGAGTTCTATTATTCAAGGAAAGTTGCCAAGAAAGAGGAAGGATCCAGGATGTTTCTACATCCCTTATTCTATAGGTGGACATAAATTCCCACAAGCACAATGTGACTCAGGGGCAAGCATTAACCTCATGCCTCTTGATACTTTTTAGAAGTTGGGATTGAAGAAGCCAACAAAAACCTATATGACAATTGAGTTGGCTGATGGATCAATTGTAAAGCCACATGGTATATGCGAGGATGTGCTAGTCAAAGTAGACAAGTTCATATTTCCTGTAGATTTTGTGGTCATGGATATGCCTGAGATGAAAGGATCTAAGATGCTATTGGGAAGGCCATTCCAAGCTACGGCTGATGTGATCACTACTATTTGGCGAGGTTACTTGACACTTGGGATTGGTGATGATAAAGTGAAATTTAAGCTTCCAAATGAATCATCAGAGCCACCCCTTGACAACCCAGGTTGAAGGTATGCCTCATGTCAAGCCTAGGACATTAAATAAGGGTGCTTGTTGGGAGGCAACCCAACTTTTAGATGCTTATTTATGTTCTTTAAATTTTATGCACTTAGTTTTCCTTAATTTTTAGTAATTTGTTTTGTAAAAATGGTACCCTAATTTGTGTTTGGAAGTGTGTGGAACTTTGGGAAGGCAGAGTCGGTGCCATCGACTTCCAAACTTCAAAGTCGATGCCACTGAAAGTTTTGATTGTTCTAGGTTTGGTGGGTATGTCAAGTTTTTGGTGCCATTTTTGGCCACCAAGAAGAGGGAGATTATCATGAACAACTTGGTCAAATGAGCCTTCACCCATCCACCTCCACCACCCTTCAGAGAAAATGGTACCGATGTTTCACCTCTTAAGTTGGAATTTTGACTATGAGGCCATAGTCATTTTCAAGCTTAGGGGGGTGTTGGATCAGCCTTTTATCTTAGTTTTTCTTTATTATGTTTTATTTTTGATAAAAATTTTAGTTTTTATTTCTAGGTTTATTGCAATTTGTAGGATCCACAAGCTATCTAGTGTAATATGTAGAATAGTAAATGCATGGTTTCATTTAAGTTTATCAATCTCTGGGGGTTGGGGGCACATGAAAAATGAGTAAAGAGAACTTACAATAAGACTAGTCTTGAATCAAGCTCGCATCATCAATGCATCCTTATCCATACAAGGTGGAACCAACATTGGACACTATCAAAACTTCTTGACATCGGTAAAGTAATGGTTTGAGACTATCTTTGTTTCCACCAGCAACAACTTCACAACTATTATTTTTTATACATCACATGCATCATTTCTTACTAGAGAACATGCACATAAGTTTAATAAATCACATACATCATAGACCACCATATTGATGATGTGCAACTGCTTCAATTGCACAAACTATCATAGATTCAATTCCTTGACAACAATAAACATGTAAAAGGCTTCAAAAAAAGAAACACAAGAATTTACCAAAAGAAACAAATCCATATTTTTGTCATTTCAAATCTAAATCTCACAAACAAGAAGCTAAAACATTGCTCAAAACCACACACCATTCGTAGTTCATGTATTATCCATAGTACTAGGATTCTCCATAACAAAATTAAACCCAAGTTAAAACAACATAGATTGTCATTTGTCAACGTAGTCTTTGACAATGAACATTAAGCAAAATTATTTGGATTGTGATGTACAATTAAAAAATTAAATTGAAGAAAAAAAACTCTGTCATCTCTTTAGACATTATCCAAGAATGCAAATATATTTATACTTCATGTCCTACAGCAAATTGAAATGACTTCAGATACTACTTTTGGTTTCAATTATGTATAACTATAAGGAAATCTTTACTCTCACCATGGTAATATATGTGTTTTCGACCATGCTATGATGTTGCCAACAACATCATAAATGGATTTATATTTCTCATAAGGTCTCACTAGAGGATCATTGTCCACAAAGCAACCTCTACTAAAATACCAACAAATGAAGAGCCTAATATTGCACCTCCCACACTTCATGGGGTCAACCTAAAAAGTTTGATGAAACGCAATACTATCATCTAGATATGTGAAATTCAGTAGATACACGTCCTAGAAAGAAATTATAGTTTACATAACAAATTTATATAAATGTAAAATGAAATGCAAATTACACAAATACAAACATACATGTCCCTTCTTAAATGATGAATTCCTTATATGTAGTGGTGTTTGCCTTGATAAGTTTGTTTGCACAATTATTTTATTTTTGACATATGACCAAAAAAGTCATCATAGAAAATAGTTGATATAACACATCTTCTATTAAATGTATTCATACTTGGCCATTACCATCATGTTGTGCTTGACTATTCCCTTCTCTACTTAAGGAAAGTAACTACTATAACTTATCATTGAATTCATTCTTTTGTTCTTAAAGTTTTGCATCAAATTCTAACTATTGCTCTTCAAGTGTATCCTGAAAATGCTTCCTTTGCTCTTCTTTAGCTTATCAGAATTTATGATTCTTGCCCTAGATATCATAAGTTGATTTTCCAAGCCCATTGCCACAAACATATCCTAGTCTCTCCTCTCGCATAACATGTCGATAAATTTCATCTGAAGTAACATTTGGTTGTTTTCTTCACAGCTATTTTCCTCCCTCAAAAAAAATTTCCTAGATACAAAAAATCATAGGGGATGAATTTCATATCAAACATATACTTCTATATTTTCCAATTTGTATATGTAATATAATACTACAAGATAGGATGTGTTGCACCAAAATTTTGGCAGATTCAATATCATCTATGATCCCATCTTTTTTACGATATCCACTTCTCAACCTATTTCCTTCTCCATATTTATCAGACAAACAAGGTTAGTGTAAACATCATATAAAAGGATGTCACCAAACTGTCCATATGGATCACAAAAATTACTAAGCTCACATCATATTTCAGACATGCAAATGCCTTGGTTCCTGTTAATCTCTAAGCTTTTGAAAATTTCAAATTTTCTTGTTAGTTAAAGACTTCCTCTATAAAAATTATTCTAGTATGGTTCATATTGATTATCTGTGAGGTAAATTAAATATCAGTGAATAGAAAAAGATATATTACCTTTCCTTTATACTCATCCAATAATCCATAAGAAATTTCCAATGAGACGTGTCCACTCGAGGAACAACTTGTTCAATTTATTGTTAACATGGACTATATTCTAGGAAGTAAACTCTTCACAGCTCCCACTTGTGGTCCCTCCATTTCTTCCCTAGCCTCTTCATTTTCCACTCCTTTAGATCTTAATCCTTTGTGAATTTACTCTATCCACATAAAGGATATCAATTAGAAGCTTCTTTTAAAAATATAAAAAAATAATATTGTACCTTCAGAAAGTTCGTATAGAATTTTTTTTGCGGGAAATTGTCTCCACTCCTCATAGTTTAGTGGAAAAGGATTGGGATCCCTTTCAATAGTCATTAAAAACTTGATAATTGACATTGGTTTTCACCTATTGGTTGCCCAAATTGATTTTTATCAATGGGAATTGGATCATCAGACTTTCTTTTCCAGACTATCAAACATTGTGTTCATCCATGTTCTCAATATTTTCAACCGAGGCATTCGATAAAAAAAGTTAAAATATGAATGCCAAATGATATTTTAATAATGCAACATTGGAAATGCAATGATATGAATAAAATGATTACCTAGCCCATCAAAAGTTGTTGTTGTAACATCCAGTCACTCAAAATGGTTATCAAAGATGTCATTTTGCTTCATGTTATCCGAAAATGCATTTCTTTGTTGGTAATTTGCAGCTCTATTTTCTACACTTCTTGATTGAATAGACACAAAAGCATTAGTATTAGGCACACATGTTTCCTGTGAATATTCTTTATCTTGTAACTTTATCTCTAATTATTGGGCTGATTTTGGAGCTTGTACCCATCTCCTTTTCATTTGTGTAGGTTTGTGAGGATTTGGAACCACCAACCATGTTAGAGTCTTGTGGAGACATAGATGATTGGGTATTTTTTGCAGAGCTAGCAGCAATTTTCTTGAATTTATTTATGTATCATTTTGCATTACAGTTGGAAGGGAAGCTAAAAACATTTCAAAGTAGTTTGAGGATGAAAGGTTCAAATATTCCCAACAACCATGTCAAGTAAGTATAGGTAAATGAGTCACTGTACAATAATCATTGTTGTTGTTTTCATCAATCCTTGTTGTTGCCTTGTCATGGCAGTTGTCACTGTACTATTCTCTCATCCTGAGTATATCAAATCACATATATTATTAGAGATTAAAAAATAGTGAACAACAAATTAACATTTATGTAATGAATATTCAAAAAGTAAGCTCATGTTACGTTCATTATGAACAACACCACAGACAAGTATAAATTTGATTAAGTAAGAATGTTAAACATGCAAAATGCACACACCTAGAGATCACATCCTCAATAGGAAATGAAAGCGAGACCCTGAGCCAAAAATGTCTTAAACAAGTGAAACAATGACGATAATGTAAAAAATACATCAACTATTATTTTCTAATCTCCCCAGTCAAAACGGTCATCATCACTACTTTGAGATACCATTTCATGATACTATTGAATTTAGGATTGGTCATTTTCCATTCTTGAACTATCAACAATAATTCCTTCCATATCCAAACGAACTATGTTGTAATCAGTATCATCATCCTCTGACGTCATTGTTGGCCCATTTCTAATTTCACCTTGAAAATAAGCTTCGACATTCTCAACATATGATTGTTGTTCAATGTTGAACAAATCTCAGGGGGCAATCTTCACAGCAAGATGCCAATCTTTTGTAGTGAGATCTTCTACATAAAATACTTGCCCAACTTGAGATGCCACTACAAATGGTTCTCCTGTAGTTTGAAGTCATCTTAAATTAACAATGATCAACACATGTTCATCATGCTTGATTCCCCTCATTGAGTATATGTCCACCAATCACACTTAAATAATGTCACCTTAAAGTGTTCATAATAATTGAGCACAATAACATCCTTCAAAACACCATAGTAGGTAACATCTCTAATAATTCGATTGCGGTAAGTCATTTTAGAATAACAATCAGTTTTAGCTACTAGAAAGACTCCATGATTTTTTGTTGTTCAGTTCACGTCTTTTGTCTTGGTATGAAATTTGTGATCATTGACAACATAGCCTTTGTACTTAATGCCCAGTTAATGAGGACCTTGAGAAAGAAACTTTATTTTATCATCCACCACCTTTGTTCTCAGGATTGTCTCAATCTAACAAAACAAAAGCTTGTTAGATCATTTTCATGAAGCATTACAAAATAAATTAGCCTAACTAAAATTACATGTTCTTTAAAGCATACATTAAATGAATTACTATGTATTATCTGAACCTCCTTTAAGGACTTGGGAGGATGAGTTTGCCTAATGATATCATAGTTCTTCCTGAATACAAAACATTTGCAATATATCATTGGGATATGTTATTTTATTTTAAGAATAGAAGATAATTTTTACTAACTTGGTTAATTTAGGGTTTAATTCCTTCACAATTAAAAAATACATGCTTATGGGCTTGTTGCAATGTATGTTCGTCCAAGACACATGGTACCATTTTACCAGCACCATGACCGACTTTTGAGAAAATAGACCAATCATCATTATCATTAGTTGGCTCATTTTCCAAATTTTCTTCATTAATATAGTTTCTATTTGACCAATTTAATTTTGTTTCAAATCCATCCAAGTATCTTGAACAAAAAGTTAGGCACTCTTCAATGTATATGCTTTTGCTATTGATCATTCTGGATATCTTTTATTATAGACATATCATTTTAGAGTCATCAGATACCTGATAACAAAGTTGTGAAAAACATTATCACAAATTACATTTCAATGGGTGTAATCACATGGACGTATTAAAAATTACATTTCAATTGGATACATCCAACGATACTGAATAGGACCGGCTATCTTAGCTTCATAAGCAAGGTGGATTGATAAATGCACCATTATGTCAAAAAAATATGGAGGGAATATCTTTTCCGTCTCACAAAGTGTCACAGCTATTTCATATTCCCATGTAGCAAAATTGTTTCGATCTATGACCTTAGTGCACAACCTTTGAAAATGGTGACGAAGATTAATAATACATGACTTAGCATTCTTATTGGGATGGGATATAGTGACAGCTAACGACAAAAGTTTTTGCTTTATGACATGATAATTGTGACTTTCCATTGGTAGCATCTTTTGATCCTTCGACTGTGCACATCTAGATATTTTAGACGCTTACCCATCTGGAACTTTTACATATTTTAGGAGGTTGCAAAATAATATTTTTTCATCTTTTCTCAGTATAGCAAGCTGGAGGTAGGATGGTATATTTACCAAGTACTTTTGGATAAAGAAGAAATCTAATTCTCATATCCTCCAAATCCTTCCTTACATTCATGTTGTTCTTACTTTTGACCTTCAGACCTAGCAATGTTCCAACAATACTCTCACATATATTCTTCTCAATGTGCATGAGATCAAGATTGTGCCTTACAATGTTAGATTTCCAATATGGTAGCTAAAAAAATATGCTTTTCTTATCCCGATTGTGTGTTGAATCTTTATCTCTTGGCCTTTTATTTCCCACTGCAGTTCTTTCGTCCTCCAATTGTGATAATATTTGAGCTCCATAAGGTGGTTTAGATAGACTCCTAAATTCTTTCTCAAGTCAAATGCCTTTGCTTCTTTTTAGAATTTGTGGCTAGTTGGCAACAACCTATGATGTCCTCTGTAGCAAACTTTATGACTGTGTGGCAACCAATATTAGACAATATCTTTATTACAATAAGGACATGCTTTTTATCCTTTAGTACTCCAACCAAATAGATGTGCATATCTTGGGAAATCACTAATAGTCCATAGGAAAGAAGCATGCATCAGAAAGAATTTCTTAGTTATAATGTCATATGTATGTACACCAGTATCCCATAGTTCTTTCAACTCATTAATCAATGGATGCAAGTACACATCTATATTTTATGGTGAAGTTGGTCTAGGAATGAGTAGGGACAACATAAAATATGTTTTCTTCATGCACAATCAAGGAGGTAAATTATATGGAATAATCACAAGAGGCCATGTACTGTAAGAATTGCTTATTGTCCCAAAAGGATTAAATTCGTGAGTTGCAAGTCCCAATAGAATATTTCTAGCGTCTAAAGCAAATTCTGGATGCATCACATCAAATATTTTCCATGCAGGTGAATCTACCAGGTGTCTTAACTTCTTATCTTTTTCATATCCTTCTGCATGCAATCTCATTAAGGAAGAGGTTTTGATGACATGAACAACCACATTAGACATGGTATAAGTGGAAAGTATTTAAGAACCTTGACATGAATTCTCTTGGTTTGTTTTGCATGCTCCTCATCATCATCCTATCTTGTGATTTTTTTCCATCTTGATGCTCCACATGTATCACAGATGTATTTATCACCAGAATCCTTTCATAAAGGCATGCAACCATTTGGACAAACATGAATCTTCACATAATCTAAACCCAACTCCTTAATCATCTATTTTAGATTCTAAAATGCATTAGGTAACTGTTCTCCTTCTGGTTACATCCACTTAAAGAATAGAAGAAAAATAGATGATGCTTTCTTACTCAAGCCATTAAGACAAACTAGGTGATATAATTCTAGGATGCAAGAAAGTTTGCTAAATTTCTTACACCCTGTATATAATTCTATCTTAGAATCCTTTAACAAGATATAACATCTGACAACATTGAAATGTTAATCACTTTTTGACTCTGCTCCTTCCATATTTCCTTCTTCACTAAAACTCAAAAAAGCATCATGCATCATATCTTGTAAATTTTTAGCATTTAGGCAATCACCCTGATCAGTAGGAGCATCCATTTGAACATTGACATTTTCACCATGAAAAACCCATGAAATATATCTTGGTATGAAGCCATGCCACAATAGATGGCTCAATGCATTCTTTTGGGTGACTTGGTATACATTAGCACACTTACAAGGGCAAACAATCTTGTCACCAATCGCTAAATGTTCAAAAGAAAAATCCAAAAAAATTGTTATGCCACATAAATATTTACTACTTGTCTGATCATCCTCTGCTATCCAGGACCTATCCATTCTATAAAAAAATAATAAAGCATATAACATATCTGAGTAAGTATGTCATTTCAAAAAATGACTACAAAATATGAGAAAATATCAGTGTAATCATGCAAATGAACTATATGTCTAATACATCACATGCATCATTGCTTACTATAGAACATGGGTTTTTTTGTTTCAATTCCTCAACAACAATAAATGTCTACATTAGTTTCATTGTTTGGTAGTTTTATCAACTAGAGAATCTAATTTAGGGCTTGCCAGTTTCCTAACAAGGTCCAAAATTTCCTTCATGAGTGATGTATTAGCTGGAAAAAAATAGGTAAACATAGATCAATATGCATTTCACTAAAAAGACTCATGCCACTTAACACTTTGGTGTTTGGATTTATTAGAGGAAAGTGGAGACCTACCACTCAACTAAAAATTAGAATCTTCTTGTGGCATTTTCACGAGATCTCCAAGCCCTCCATACAACACTTGAGATGAAAAAAGATGTATCTAAACATGGGGTTAAGAGAGAAAGATACCGCCCCATGGCCGTGGCGGAGGCCGAATGCTTGGGAGGGTGGTAAATCAAGGTGGAAACTGGGATTCAAACCCATGTCCCTTTGTTAGGGGACATCGTGCTTGACCACTTGAACCACTCCTTGTCGACAGATGTATCTAAACATGTCTCATTGATATCTTGTTATATATTTTAGAGGCATGTAAACTAAATACTTTATATATATATATATATATATATATATATATATATATTATAACATACTGCAGCTTGATACAATGCATTGTAAACTTGAATTTCATATTGAATATTGATCGCTTGATAACAGTGTTAAGGAGGTAGACTTCACCTAGCATTTTAGCCTCGTATATAACTTGCAGTATGTCATATAATATGCATAAAATTGTCATTATCCATCACCATTTTAACCAAATTAATGTCAAAATTCAATATTGGTGTCAAGAACAATAAACTATAGTATGTCCATGATTCTAGGGATGTGGTACATCTTCATGCATTGTAAGTGTTTCTGCATATATGTCCATCCATGGTTATTGGATTTTCACAAACCCTCGTGTAAAATGATATTTGATGGAGCATTTTATAATATGAATAATGTCACAAAGCCTGTTTCAAACTTAGTATTCCTGGTTCGATACTTTGCTTACATTATTTTGTTTGGTTTCTTGTGCCCCCCACATGTTTGTAAAGACTTTATGATATGTTCAAGATATATTTTAATATGCCTGCTAGTCAAGGGTACTTATATTGATTCAAATTCGGGAATACAAGATTGGACATTCAATTAGATTAGTTTATTCCTAATCCAAATTGCTAGCATGCTTCACATCTTTAACTCTCTTTCTAACCAATTGCTAACAATGTCATATACCAATAGTGACATTTACATAGAATCTTAAGGAGATGGTTAAATCAGTCACATGCATCCTACAACCAACTAAGGTCATTAACCATTAGCTAATAGTGCCATATGCCAACATGCTCAGTCACAAGACACCCCTATCAAGCAAACTATAAAACCATTTTTCACTCACCCAAAAGACTCTATAAAATAGTGTCAATTAGCATTCTAAAAATCAAATTGCCTATATTCGTATTGAGAATTATCTAAGAAAATTGGTACAATTCCCAAGAATGCTCCCCTTTCACATGGTGCAACTCATATCTAAGTCATAGAGTTGTACGAATTGTCAGGTAGAAATAGTAATCATAGAGGGTTTTTAAATAGGTTCATCATATTGTTACTAATAATCTCCCACATTGAGAAGCCTTACATGAGTTATTTGGCTAAAATATATATTGAAGGTATCTATATAAGTACCCAAGTTATTATTACATGAATGTGTCATAGTTATTCAAGCAAATTTAGTCCACATAAAATACATTCTTTGCAAGAGCATTAAATTTAGCTAATACTACTGCATTAGGCATGCAGCCATCCAACTTCGCAATGTACATGAAAATTGCTTAGCTTTTTTTTTCCACTATTATCAAATGAAGAGTCTATATGTATTTACTAATATTGTTCTTATGAATTAATGTTTGAGTTAACTACACTTGAGGAATTTCTGTGAATAAGAGTGCCACAAAGTGAATCTATAAAAAAAATCATCCATTTAAAATGGACAATTTGTATCATGAAACCCAATCACATTGATTACTATATGATATGATTATGTGTATTTTTACAATGAGTAAACATTATGTCTAGAATGGTATGAGGACAAGCTTTCTTGATGCCCTTGGGAAAATTTATTATGAATATATAGAACTAAATAATCCTTTAAGATAAGGGGCACATTGTTGAAGATTTGTGGGGAACATACAAATATACTTTTGATAAGGTAACATTAGTCCTTATTGGCTTCATAATTTTCTACATTTTATTTGACCCCTATGTTTTTTTTATTTCTTCAAGTGACACATTTCTATGTATTTTGAACAACTATATTGTTATATAAGACTTGATAATATCAAAGACCCTGATATGTGGATGGATGAATCACAAATTTAACTTTGTGATTATCAACATGTATTACAAAGTCATGGATTCCTTGATTGATAAATATAATTATGTATTTTTTTGGTTGGATATAATTTTGTCAATGTACATGTATTTGAAATTAAGTTGACAATTTCTTTAATGATGGATTAACTATGGTCATGGTTGTGATGTCAGATTTGATGTTTTCGTTGGCTCAACTATGTTCATTTGAGATTGAAATTCTATGAATGTTGTTTCCTTAGATGGACTATGGAAGTGCCACCTAGATAATGGTTCATTCTTCAAGAGCATGATGTATTTCCTTCAGTGTCACTCTTAAAAACAAGGAATTATTTGGTTTCTTGGTCTGGTTGGTGTCTTTGCTTGAAGGAAACTGGAACCGTTAAAGGAGACTGGGGGTCTTAAAAAAGAATCACATGAAATGACTCCTCAACCCTTCCTAACTCACTTCAGAAGACCAACAATAGTGATTCACATCTAGTTTAGACATAGAAATAAGGATCATGATCCCTAAATATGATAGCTTAGAGAAAATCCTCACAACAATCTAACACATCGATTAAGAACTAGGTCTAGATGATGCCTAGATATGTAATTATTGATAGAAAGAAAACATCATCGAACGATAGAGGTATGGAAAAAATTTCCTTGAACTCACACCATAAGGCCAATAGAAGAGACCTATATAGATAGAATCTCTAGTAAAAGATCTATCAACATCTCCAATCATTAATAACATATTTGATTTCATTTCAAACATAAGCTCAGAAATATTTGTGATAAAATATAAATAGTAACAGATAATAGTTAACCTCAATAAAGTGGATAGATATTCACAACATGACCAAGAAAGTACTTCTTATGTACACCCTATGAATCCCATATTTCTAAATGAAGAAATATACAAATATTGGGCAACTTCACATAGAAAAAAACAAACATTACTTGTATCATTAACATTAAATAGCCTCAAAATCAAAATTGCAATAATTACATGTTTACAAGCATAATACATGCTCTATAGGACTTATATTATAAACCGAATGCATCATTTACATAGGAAGATCCAATCAGGATTGTAAGTTTCCATAGTCTTTGTTTGGATTCAATCAAACATTATGACAATAAAAGCCAAACTTCAATATGAATAAAAGTCACTGGCCAAGTTATCCTTCCAGATGGCGCAATTGGCATAATTGGTTCCTTCAACTAGAGATACTATAAAATACTCATATATATACACATTCTTATCCCTTTTTCCAAGTATCCCTTAGTTCCACTTAACTTTTCAAACTCAGAGTGAAAAGGAAAATTACAGGAATACAGTCGAGAAGGGCTTTAGAACTGAAGATAATGGTGATAAACTTAAAGAGATTTACATATTTAGATAGTCTGAAGTAAATACTCTCCCTAGGTTCTCCATTTATATAGTAAATAATTTATTTACCAACTCTATATGCCAATGGGATTTCTCAAGAGTACTCATAACTAGATGTGTAGCAAGACAAAAGGTCTCTTGATAGTAAAATAGATAAGCTTCTTAGGTATCCTTCCATAGCATCAAGTACCATTGGTTAAATATCATCAAAAGTATATGATATCAGGACCAAAATTAACTACTTTTACTATTTTTAGTCTGCTCAAGTGGACAAATACTTGTGGTAAGAAATCTTCAAAAAGACATCTTCAAAGGTAATGTGGAGATTTTATTCTAACAATCTGAGTAATTCATGTTAACATATGAGGGTAATGTTCTGTGTACACCTGGAGGGAATTAACCTATTTTTTCCAGAAGTGTGTTGGAATTATCCATGACACCCCACCTCCCAACCTTGCTCCGTCGAGTGAACTTTTTTATTCAATAAGGGTATTTGTCCCTTTTGGTTGTTCTACCAAATCAACCTCATTGCAACATTTTCAAGCTCTTTTCGGTCTAGATATGAAGTTTACCCTGAGTAATGTGGATCTCCCACTTAATTGGTATCTAGGAAGGCAATACATATGTTTTCCAATAGTATGCATAAGAGGAGGATATTGGTTTCTGGAATGATAAGAATCAAGTACATGGGTAGTTTGGATAGTATTAAAAATGGAGTTGTACCTTCTCGCCAACTGTAGTTGTTGCCCTCCCTCTACACAGCCTTGCACAGGATCGGTTCTCCAAGATGGTCTTCACAATAATATCTCTCCCTCTAAACATCCAGCCACGGGATCAGATCTCCAAGTCGTCGACGTTGTGCTTCAATACAAGGTCATGGCTTCTTCTTCTTCACAGCACCAAGGGAACACTTTCGTCAAAGGAAAAGGGGCCGCATGTGATCTGCTTGAGGTATCTACCACTCAGAGGCAATGAATCAGGGTGATAAGTTTCCATGAAGCATGGATAGTATGAAGGACACACGAGAATTGAAACACTGAATAGTTAACTAGCACTCAATTTCCTAATTTGCAAACTAAAATTGCCACTAATTAGAATTAAAAATGCATGTAGCTTTTGACTCTTGTTGGAAACTTCAAAATAGAGTGTTTAGAGATATTTAAAAAAATGCCTAAAAATAAAAAGATATGGCCTTTTTATATAAATGCCACTAATATAAATGCCTCTAATGAGTATTTTTGTTCTAGTGTGTGATGAACTACATCTTAGGATCAGACTCTCTAATTCAAGTTTCAACAAAAAATACAAATATTTTGAGGGCACAAGGATTGGTTCTTATTAGTCTGTGTATTATGACACTCATAAGAATTGGTTTCAACAGTTCTCTAGCAACTCGTCCAACTCTCATAAACCTTGGACTATGGTTACATTCACATAGTAGGGATATTTATAAGGGTGTTCCTTTTTGGAGTACACCTTATCTTAAGAGATCTTCCTCTACCATAGTAGGGCTGATGCACAAAACACCATAATGAACAGTTTATAGTAAAACTCCAAGGTTTGTTTCTTATACTAAATGTATATGTATCTTCATTGTCCCCTTAAACCATTCCTAATGGGATCTTTGGTTTTGGAATATGAAGGGTACAATTTTGGTGTTTAACTCATGCCTAGAAGAATCACACCCTTGACCTACTTAGAATTAGATTTCTAGATAGACCCTTTATGAAATGATCATGAATATTCTCTACAGTGACCAAAACAATTGCAGAGAAATTAACACCAGGATTAGTGAAGCCTTTCACCTCTTCAAATATCAATCTCATAAAAAGTTTTTCTAGGATACACTTAGATTATTATCTGTTTCATGGATTACCTACTATGCCAATGAATTGAGATAGGAGGAAACAAACATGAAACCATATATGAATTAATTAATATATTTCCAATCAACCCAACAACATTCTAAATATATGATTATAAAATAAGTCTATATAGTGGTTTTATCTCTCACTATTTTCCTGGAAGATTTCTAAGAAACTTCATCACCACTAAGGTAACACATAACTAATAGTTGACTTTGTGACATCAGTGTAAACAATGCATATATACATCAATGTATCCTTTTACAATGGATAGAAAAGTAATGTAGTGAACGTCGTAACTCAAGATACCCTTTATATAACAGCATACAATGTACTTACATGAACACAATTGTCCATATCAAGTCTTTTGAAGATGTTCTCTACATAGTGAGACTTATCGATATAATAGCCATAACTAGACCTAGTCATTTTAGTAACATTATAAATATTTCCAATTCTTAAATATTAAATATCAATTTTTTTGGAAAGAAACTATAAAAAACTATATCCAAAAACTAAGATATATGATCATCATTAAGCATATATCAGAGAGAGATTTGAAATAAATGCATATAGAAATTTCTATATTGAACTTTTCATTAAACTACATAGGTGTTTCTTTTCATTTGTACATACACTTTTCATGAATATAAACTATGTGTTGTTTTCCTTGGATGACAATACCCTCAGGCTCTATCCATATGGATATCCATTAGGTAGAAAACATTTAGGTTCATTTGATGGAAAATATTATGGGTTGCATTCAAGTAACAAGAAAACATATGCAAGCGATCTTAGTTACAAAAATATGTGTTGAAATAATAAACTCTTTCTGTCTATTTAATAGTTAGATACTAGATTGAATTTAAACTTACCAATGTTACCATCTACCCAAACATCCTTTTAAGTTCCATGTTCATCCAATGGCCTTGCAAACTGAAGGTTAGTTTTAGTCCAAGTATGATTGCTCATTATGGATTCTATTTTATTTTCAATACATTCCTGCCAACTTCTAGAATCTATGCATGTTGTAAATCTTCATATGTCCTAGGGTCTTATTCTACTAAAAAGGTGTAGAATTCAAGACATTATTAAGTATTACATTATCCCTTTACACCGACCAAACTCACAGCTCAACCATTTCATGGTTAACGGGTAGGTATTCATGTCCATGTGTGTCATTGATAGGAGATGAATCATGAGTGGGTTCTGAAGGTTCAACATTTAAAAGGCCTTCACCATCTTGTCATGGAAAACTAGGTTTGAAAGAAAAGATGTTTTCAAACCTTATACAAAAGGTTTCTCCATACTAGCCCCTTCTACCTTCAACCACTGGCAGATGCTTATTTCTTTCACCTGTTGGTCCTTTAACTCCGGCTTCTCCATAGTACACAATATCTATAAATTGGATTCTACTATGGATTTTTCTTAAATATCACAAATATCAAACTTTGTAACCAAAATTATGTCTACATTATTACATTCAATATATGCATGAAACAAGTATCAATGATTTTGGGACCAAGTGTTATCTTCTTGTTTGTAGAAATTTTAGCTTTAGGAAGCTCCTCTACACTTTCAGATCCTTTAAAACAATTTACATGTCTAAACAAATTTCATAACATGTCTTTGTTAAATAGCCTTCTAAGTGTGGCCCAAGAATAAATAATAATCATTTATCAAGTGTTTTCCTATAGGGATGCTTGTTTTGGGGTTGGGGTAGATTTCTAATGTAGAATGAAATAACCATATGTTTAGTAGTCTATAAAGATATTCTCAGTCTCCTATATATAAGAAACTAGAGATACATGGGTACACTAAAGTGGGTAAATGGATCCTAACTTAAGTGTACTTACATAATAATAGGAACTACATTTATGATGGACCTAAGCCTAATTAACAAGAATTATGAAATAAACCACTTATGCTAACACTCTCCATCAAGTTGGAGAGTAGAAACTGTATAGTCCAAACTTAGAACCCATATACTGGAAAAGTGATGGAGGAGGTGGTTGTCAATATATCAACAATCTAATAATTGTTCTGCACATGATGCGTCAAATTCTTTTGTTCCTTCCATACCTACAGCTTCTTCCAGATTCTATCTTTAATATAGGAGAACACAACCTTTTCATACCTGCCCATAGACATGGGAAGTCTGAGATATTTTTGCATGTCATTCCACTTCCACGATGTTGAGGATTGACGTCAGGTCTACCCTCCTTTCCTGCAAAAAATTGCTACTGAAAGCCACTTTGGATTTTTCATAATTAATTTTCTGTCTTTAGGCTCTATCATATTGGCTAACCAAAGCAGCTAAAAATGACCACTCTTACAGTGCGGCCCTCATAAAGGCAATACAATCATCTACAAAGAAAAGATGAGATATGCAGGGTCCCCGCTTACTCGCATGGGCCATGTGCATTTTTTGTTAGGTGTTGCATCAATAACAGACAAAGAAAGTGCTTCTACACAAAATAGAAGAGGTAGGGGGAAATTGGATCACCTTGGTGTAGCCCCCTCATTGGTTTTATAGATCCTCTTCTTGCACCGTTGATGATGATTGAGTGTGATACATTGGAAATGCATTATCCCACTTTCTGCCTCCATACCAGTGGAATACCCATCCTCTCCATTGTCCCTTCAAGGAACAACCACTCAATTCGATCATAAGCTTTGTTCATATCAAGCTTAAGAGCCATGAAACACTCTTTCTCTCTCACTCTTTTTTTTCATCATATTGAACATCTCATAGGCCACCAACACATTATCCGTGATCAACCCCCTTAAATAAAGGAACTTTGATTTTCAGATATCATGTCATCTAGCAATGGTTTAATCATGTTGGCCATAATCATTGTTACAATAGTGCACAGGCTAATTGGACAAAAATTAGCAATTCTCTTTGGGTTTTGAATTATCAGGATGAGAACGATGTATGTCTTATTTATCACTTCCAAGGATCTCCTTCCCTTCCACCATTCAAAAATGAAAGATATGAGCTCCTTTTTAATCACGTCCCAAAAGACTTGATAAAAAAATGCCTTCATGCCATATGGACTTGGTACCTTGTTTAGGTTCATTTGTGAGAGACCAATCCAAACATTAGCCTTTATAGGGGGGACTCCACTCACTTTGATCTTCATCTTTAACCACTTTCATAAAATTGTTCAGCATCGAGTCCTTCTCCATCAGATAGAACAAAGTGAATATCTCATTTAAATAGCCAATAATAATGTCTTGTATCTCATCATCTTTCATCACCCATCGTTTATTTGCATCAGTCAACCCATTGGTCTAATTTCTCTTTCTTCTTTGGATTGCTTTATGATGACAGTACTAAGAGTTTTATCACCATCTGGCATCTCATTATACCTCACCCTTGCATGCCAATACCTCTCCTCTAATCTATGCAGTTCTTGAAGTTCCTTGACCATCAGGTTGCACTACTCGAACATGTACCTATCAGGTGGACTATCCTTTGCATCCTTAAGTATTTTCTCAGTCACTCTGATCTGCTATTGAATATTACCAAACCTCTCTGAGGCCCTAGATAACAACTTTTCACCACATTCCTCTGTTATGTCTTGTAGACTCTGATAATTCCCTCTTCAAACCCCTCAATGACAGTTTTACACTTCGATGATGACAACCAAAAAGTTTCAAATTTGAACTTGAAATCATTTGGGTCATTGGGCAGTTCCGTTAATGCATTAACCATGATTGGCGCATGGTCTGAGTATAATATATGGAAATGTGACACTTTGTGCATAGGAAATAAGTTTTTCCACACCCCATCTACCAAGAACCTATCCATAGTTCCCTGATCACACTGCTCCCTCTCTTTCCACACCTCCACATGAAACCCAAGCCTTTTTTCCTCATCTCTCTCAGCTGACACCTATCCACTGCATCCCTAAAGTTACATATCTGCCACTCCACCCTGGGATGAACCCCACACTTTTTAGAAGCACTAAGAATTTCATTAAAATCACACCCAGGATTTTAGGAACACAGGACTCCATGCATATCTCATGCATAAGATCCCAAGTACATTGTCTCTCTCACTTTCGCCCAACCGTACACCCCCATGAAACCAAAATAATCCTTTGTATTCGAGTTTCCCATATATGCATAGATGTAATGATCAGAAAAGGATTCAACTATGACCATGTCTCACCTCCACCATAGACAAAGTCCCCCCACTCTTTCGATGATGCTAAAACCAAACCCCCATCCATACCACATCTCCCGCAAAGATTATCCAACACTCTACTCTAGGACATGGTCTCCATTAAGAACGTTGAGTCTATAAATTTCCTCCAGCATATGGACTTGATGGACAAAACCAATCCAGGGGTGCCCAATTTCTAGATGTTCAAATATAGGATATTCATTGTTGTTCACAGGTTGGGGGGCACTACCTATTACTTGCTTTATGAAGTCAAATGATGTGGAGTGAGTCCTCTTGGTCTTCTTTCTCAAGCTTTCATCGGTATCCATGTCTTCTGGAAGGTCTTCAATACGCCTTCTCTTCTCACCAATTTTAAGATCGGGACTAGAGTCCCTTTCTATATGTTGTAGCACCTGCTTTTCCTTAACATGTCCCCTCCCCACCTTCCTACACCATCTAATGTTTTGATACATCACCCCCGTCATGAAGTAGATCCCCTCTCTATTAATCATCTCAACTCCAGGTGAAAACCATCCCACAAGGATAGGTTTACGAGCATTGTCTAGGTTGTAGTTTGTCGCCACTAAGCCTAACTTTCTCGTATTACCCCCTACTACAGCCTAGTTGGTCTATGATACATGACCAATTTGAAGCTCCATATCGTACTCATCCTCATCGCCTTCTGACCTACGTGGTGACTTTAATATCCCCTCGTACTTACTCTTCACCCCAACCAATTTGCCAAAAAGTGCATCCTTCCCACCCGAGACATACCCCATAGCTAACTCCTTGTCATCCTCTGATAACCTCCAATTTTGGGATGATTATCTTAGTCTTTTCTTTAGTTTTCCACACTCTTTCTTAATTAGAATTAGACATAATACCTAAATATTCCCTCTTATTGTAAATATACTATTAGACTAACTTTTACCCTTTATATTTGTAGAAAAAGACACAAATAAATCATAAAAGACTTAACTAGCCTCAAGACCGCATGGGCTCAAACGGTCCCAAGACCGCATGAAGCCAATCGGTCCCGAGACCGCATGGAGTCACACGGTCCCAAGACCGCATGAAGCCAATCGGTCCCGAGACCACATGGAGTCACACGGTCCCAAGACCGCATGAAGCCAATCGGTCCCGAGACCGCATGGAGTCACACGGTCCCAAGACCACATGAAGCCAATCGGTCCCGAGACCGCATGGAGTCACACGGTCCCAAGACCGCATGAAGCCAATTGGTCCCGAGACCGCATGGAGTCACACGGTCCCAAGACCGCATGAAGCCAATCGGTCCTGAGACGGTATGGAGTCACATGGTCCTGAGACCGCATGAAGCCAAACGGTCTTGAGTTCCAAACGGTCTTGAGGTCCAAACGGTCTTGAGATCCAAATGGTCTTGAGGCCCAAACGGTCTTGAGATCCCAACGGTCTTGAGGTCCAAACGGTCTTGAGGTCCAAACGGTCTTGAGATCCAAACGTTCTTAAGGTCCAAACGGTCTTGAGGTCCAAACGGTCTCCAAACCGTTTGGACTTCACTTAAGGCCTATAAATAAGACCCCAAGGGTCCTACAAAAGCTATGAAGTTTCAGACGTCCAGAGGCTGCCTCAATCACTCCAGAGCAAATCCAACTTCCATCCTCTGCCCAGGGGCTGCCGGTCTGAGACCCACACTCCATCTCGAAGCTGCTTTCTCTCTCTCCGCCAAAGAAGGTGGGAAGAGGGGATCTTGTCATCAAGCAACCTGTGAAGCTGGATCGTCTCTCTCTCTTCAAGGGGTTGACTTTCCTCTCAACTTTGTGGGGATGATGCTCTCTCTCTCTCTTCTTGCCTCCTTCTTTGTCCTAGTTATGAGCGAGTAGTCTCTCTCACTAGGGTGCGGGGAGTGGCCCCGCTACCCATGTTTTCATATCATGTAAATGTAATCCATAGTTTGTAATATAGAGTTTATATCTTTTCAGTTCAACATCAAACGTTTAATGAATGCTTGTTGCTTGATCACCAACTTGTGTTATCTTTTATCTTTTAGTATGAATTGTCTATGTTTGTACTATTAGATTCGAAACTCATTTGTATGTTGGTTCTTGGTGCATGTATCCACCATGTGCTTGTTTCGGTATCTAGGAGTGCTTTCGAGAAGTAGAGTAAACTCACTTCCAAATGTTGTACTTTCATACTATGAAATGGAATCAGTTGACGTATAAAAGTACAACTTGGGTAAGTCGAGGAACACACTTTGAGAAGGGAATGATGCAAAGAAGTTGACCATTCATTCGGGGATGGCTGGCATTGCATCATTCCCACACTTCTTGTAGTTAGTTCTCCGAAAGGAAACTAAGTCTACAAAGATACTAACTGTCTAAACTCTTGTTGCAGGTTATGTTTTATTTTGCATGTCTTGATCCATGTGTAGTGGCGGTGAAAAACCGATCACACCCTAGTGACTTCTTATCATTGTTTAACTTCTTTAAGTTTACCTTCTTGCTTTACTTTACATGTTCTTAGTTTAAAACAACAAAACCAACCTTTCGATCTAAGTGCCTACTATTAAGATATTAAGTGAAATTACAACATTTTCTATCTTGTTGCTCCCAACAAGATCGCTGTCCTGTGGATTCGACCCTTAACTCTACTACGATAAGACTTCCATGTATCTTAGCATACGTGGGTGGAGTTCTCTATCTAGTATAAGCAAGGCTAAACCTAAAGACTTACCATCTTTAGGATTTTTAGTTGGCGCACGCAATTTCACGTAAATGGAAGCTCCATCAAAAATTGACGCCATTGTCGGGGACAACAGAACGTTTTAATTTCATTTAGTATCTTGCTAGTTGGTTAGGGTTTTACACACCTCTTTCAATCATTAATCCATATCTTCTTGAATTGATTATATCTCTTCCATCATCTAAAAGGTGTTTTCTTTTCTCTACTCAGGTAGAAAACATGTATGCGATCATCGCATAACCTCAGATTCTCCCCCGATCCAGCGTACGACTTTGAGGTAGAGAGAAGCTTCCACCGCCGCATCAGACTCAATCGCCAAAGAGCCAGGAAAATGGTTGAAGATCAACACCAGGCTGCATTGGTGATGGAGAGGGTCAACACCACCATCTCCGCTCAAAGAGCACAACTCATCACTGATACTCGTGCTCAAATTCAAGTGGAGATTCATGCGGAAGAACAGGCCCGCATCAGAGCTGAAAATGAGGAAGCAAACCAAGCTACTCAGTTGGAACTAAGGAACAAGCAGTTGAGGGATTATGATGTCCCAAAGAACTATGAAGACAACCATCCGGTCTAACCTTCGGTCATCAACATCCCCAACTTTGAGATCCGGACCCAATGGATTCAGATCATGCAGGGCATCTCATTCTCTAGAGGTTCTGGAGATGACTGTATGGATCATCTGAAGAGGTTTAAGGCATTGTGCTGACTGGTCCCACAGGTCGGAGTTGCCTTCGATGCAATAATGCTTCATATGTTCCACTTCACTCTATCTGGGAGAGCTCTGAGCTGGTATAACTCACTTGACAGGGAGCCAATAATCACCACATGGGCTCCCCTGGAAGAAAAGTTCTTGGAGAATTTCTTCCCCCCTTCACTGACTTACGAGATTAGGGGGCAGATTAATCACTTCTCTCAACTTCCCGAAGAATCACTTGCTGAAGCATGGGAAAGGTTCAAAGAACTTCTGCGAAAGTGTCCTCATCATGACATCTCCCAAAACCAACTAATAGAAACTTTCTATAGGAGAGTGAGTGATGATATCAAACAATTTCTGGATTCTTCATCTAGAGGAAACTTTATGAGAAAGAATTATGAAGATGCCTGGAAAATAGTCACAGTCGGAGCTGAGAATCAGTCCAACTGGAGACGATCAGCTGGCAAAGGAGTCCTCAAGGTCTATAAAGCCGAAGAATCAATGGAGATGAAGGCTATGGATGAAGCCTTAAAGACCATTGCCCATAAGCAACAAGCTCTTGAGACTTCTCTGGGAGAATTTGACAAGAAGAAAAATCCTCAGGTTCAACATGTCAAGGCTGCCACAGGAACCTGTGAAGCCTGTCATGCTTCTGATCATCCAACCCTTTCATGCGGAATGCTTTGCAATGTGATGATGGATATGCATCCACCACCACAACAGTATGAACCAATCACTGACCAGACTGAAGAGAAATTGCCAGAACAAGTCAACTCTATTCATACCATTCCTGGACAAGTCTATGATAATCCTAATCAGCTAAGGAACCACCCAGAATTCCAATACGGGAACCCCGCTGGGACCGCAAATACACAACACCAGACGCAGGGAGGATCCTCCAGTAGGTTACCACCTGGATTCCCAAGCAATTTCAATCAAAATCAAGGGAATCCCAGGAATAACTTTCCGAGAGCCAACTACCCCAGGAACCCATCTGCCTACTATCAGTATACTCATCCTCCTCTACACCCACAACTACACCCTCAGTTGCAGTAACCTCAGTTAGCGCTGCCTCTGCAACAACCTCAACAGGGTCAACAACAACTTCCTCAGAAAAATACTCCTTCTCAACTGGAAGATGAAATGACTTTGATAAGGCAGATGCTACAATCCCAACAGACTATGCTCGCTAATCAACAAGCTCAACAAAAGGCAGTAGAAGCTCAACTTGCCCAAATTGCTGCACAACTGAAGCCTCCAGCAGGCACATTTGCAGGGCAGCCTGAATCGAACCCTAGACATGGACAGAATAGGCCTGAACAGTTGAACATTGTTACCACGAGATCTGGACGCACTCTTCATGAAAATACAAGGATCACTCTTGATGATGATGATACACCTGCCTTCATGACAAATGAGAACCCGAAGCCAGGAACGAAGTAGTCCACAGAGAATGCAAAGGGCAAAGGAAAAGAACAAGTATCTACAGAGCCGGAAATCTTGCAGTATAAACCAAGGATCCCATATCCGGGAAGACTGCGAGAGACGAAAATGGATACCAGGTTCCAAAAATTCAAGGAGGCGATGAAGAAACTTTACATCGATATCCCACTCCTTGATGCTCTCTCTGAGGTACCGACTTGGACAAAATACCTCAAAACTCTGTTATCAAGGAAGTACATCACTGAGGAGCAAGAAACTGTCAAACTTGCCCAGACCACCTCTGATATCATCCTCAATAAAATTCCAAAGAAGAAGAAGGACCCAAGTTCCTTCGGAATTCAATGCTGCATTGGAAATGCATCAACCAAAAAGGGATTAGCTGACCTAGGGGCCGGCATATCCATTATGCCCTATTCTATGTGCAAACGATTAGGTTTCACCGAATTGCTTCCTACATCAATGACTATTCAGTTAGCTGACTCTACCATCACCACACCTCTTGGAATCATTGAAGATATTCCAGTTAGGATAGGCAAGGATGCCTATGTCCCATGCGACTTTGTCATCATGGATATTAAGGAAGACCTGAGATACCCGATAATTTTTGGCAGACCTTTCCTAGCCACTGCCCGGGCGCTTATCGATGTTGAAGCTGGTACCATCATTCTAAGGCTCGGAAAAGAAGAAATTCAATTCTGAGTCCTCAACAGCATGAAGGGCCCCAACATTCAAGAGGAGGTCTTTCTTCTAGACGCAATACATCAAATGTCTCAATTAGAAATATCTGAGCCAGCGGACGAGTTAGAGAATGTCCTTACCAACCTAGAAGTCAAATTCTCTGCAAACGAATTGGTTCAATAGTGTCTGCAACACTTAGAGAAGGCCGAAGAAGCACCGATGGCCACCTTTGAGGAACTTAAAGTTGTCACCATCTTGGAAGAAACAGAGCCACCTAAGGCTCCTGAGATGAAGACTCTTCCCATGAGGCTTAAGCATGTCTTCTTGGACGAGGAAAAATTATGCATGCTTATCATCAGTTCCACCCTAACTAAAAATCGGGAAGAAAGACTTCTGGAGGAGCTGAAGAAACATAAAAGGCCATTGGTTATAAGATAACTAACCTGACGGGTATAAACCCGGCTTTATGCATGCACAGACTACCCATGGTTGAAGAATTTAAGCCATCAAGCTAACATCAGAGGAAGCTGAACCCTAATCTCAAAGAGGTGGTTCGCCTGGAGGTCCTCAAATTACTTAAACCTGGAATAATCTACCCTATCTCTGACTCCCAATGGGTCAGCCCCGTCCAAGTAGTTCTTAAAAAGGGAGGCACTACTATCGTTCTTAACGACAAAAATGAGTTAGTACCCACTAGGACGGTGACAGGGTGGAGGATGTGTATCAATTATAGGAAACTAAACAAAGCCACGTGGAAAGATCACTTCCCTCTACCCTTTCTCAATGAAGTCCTAGAGCGTTTAGCTCATCAGAAATACTACTGCTATCTCGATGGCTATTCTGGGTTCTACCAAATACCCATACACCCGGAAGACCAAGAGAAAACTACCTTCACCTGCCCTTTTGGAACATATGCTTTTATAAGAATGCCTTTTGGGTTGTGTAACGCACCCGCTACTTTCTAAGGTGTATGTGTGCCATTTTCGCAAGATTAACAAAATCCATAATGGAAGTGTTCATGGATGGTTTCTCAGTTTATGGAGATTTTGATAACTGTCTAATCAACCTTGGACAAGTTTTACAACGATGCGAGGAAATGAACCTCATTCTAAATTGGGAAAAATGCCATTTCATGGTAACTGAAGGTGTCGTCCTCAGGAACAGAGTGAGTGACAGAGGGATCGAGGTCGATAAGGCAAAAATCGATGTTATCTCGAAGTTGTTGCCACCGAAAGATATAAAAGGAGTAAGAGCTTTCTTGGGTCATGTGGGGTTCTACAGAAGATTTATTAAAGACTTCTCAAAAATAGCAAAACCCATGACCCAACTCCTAACCAAAGATATTGAGTTCATCTTTAACCAAGAATGCATGCAAAGTTTCTCAACTCTCAAAAATGCTTTAATTTCTGCACCTATTCTGAGAGCCCCAGATTGGTCGCTACCATTTGAAATCATGTGTGACACTAGCGATTACGCCATAGGGGCTATGTTAGGACAGCAGATCGACAAGAAACCTTACGTAATTTACTACGCATCTAAAATGCTAGATGAAGCACAGAAGAACTACACTACTACAGAGAAGGAGTTCCTGGCTGTCATCTATGCGTTTGAGAAATTCCGCTCCTTTTTTATTGGATCCAAGGTTATCGTTTACACCGACCACTCCACCATTCGATACCTAATTCAGAAGCAAGATGCCAAACCCAGACTTATCCACTGGGTGTTGATGCTTCAGGAATTCGATTTGGAGATTAAAATAAAAGCAGAGTGGATAACATCGTAACCGACCATCTGAGTCGCATTGAAGTTGAAGATGAAGATAAAATCCCTATCCGAGACTCTCTTCCAGACGACCAACTGATGAAGGTTACTCATGGATTCCCTTGGTATGCGGATATTGTCAATTATCTAGCTATAGGAATCATTCACCCCTCTGCTTCCTACCATGACAAAAGGAAATTTCTCCATGATATAAAGCAATATTATTGGGATGAACCTTACATGTTTCACCTATGTGCTGACGGACTTTTCTTTCACTGCTTACCGGAAGAAGATATTACCCCCGTCCTAGAGCATTGCCATTCAGGACCCACGGGGGGCACATGAGCGCAAAGAAACTGCTATAAAAGTTCTGCAGTCAGGCTTCTTCTGGCCAACCATAGCAAATGACTCCTATGATTTTGTGAAATCTTGCAACAAATGCCAATTTTCTGGTAGCATATCCAAAAGGAACGAAATGCCCCTCACAATGTGGCAAGAAATTGAACTTTTCGACGTGTGGGGGGTAGACTATATGTGCCCCTTTCCTTCTTCCTATGGTTTCTCTTACATCCTGGTTGCGGTGGACTATGTCTCAAAATGGGTCGAAGCTACACCCACTGTGTCCAGCAATACCAAACCAATTATTAAATTGTTTAAAGATATCATTTTCCCCAGATTTGGAGTCCCCAGAACTATCATATCAGATGGCGGGACCCATTTCCTGGAACGAAGTTTTGAAGCCCTGTTGAAAAATTACAGAGTCAACCACAAAGTAGCAACACCTTACCATCCACAGACCAGTGGTCAGGTTGAGGTATCTAACAGACAACTAAAGGCGATCCTAGAAAAAACAGTCAACAGAAACCGCACTGACTAGTCCGCCAAGCTTACCGATGCCCTTTGGGCATACCGAACAGCCTATAAAACACCAATCGGGACAACCCCATTCCATTTGGTATACGGAAAATCATGTCATCTTCTAGTGGAACTGGAACATAAAGCTTGGTGGGCCATCAAACAGTTAAATTTCGATCTTAAAAGTGCCGGAGAAAATAGACAACTCCAGCTGTAGGAGCTCGAGGAGCTTCGAATGACCGCTTATCAAAGTGCCAGGATTTATAAGGAGCAATCTAAAATGTGGCACGATGATCATCTTAAGAGGGAATAAAACATCTACCATAACACAAAAACTAAGCGCAAGTTGACAGGAGAAGACTTCCACAACATCCTGAGACCACGGTCCATGATGCCAATGGAAATCTTCCGTGTCCTGCTCACCAACTATATAGAAGTGTACAGAAGCCCTAAGAGGCAGCAGTCAGTTTTTAACGCCTCACCTGCTCTGACTATCAGCCTTTTATACAAAGATATACGAGCAAAATCAATCGAGCGACTGTGTGCTGGTTTAGCACGGAGGGCACGTTATCTTACCGTACCTTTTCAAGTTTCAGATCACTGGTTATTTATGATTGTAGACACCGAGGCTCGGGACGCCAAGGTTTATAATTTTTGCGGCACTGAGCTACCTGCTAGTACAATAAATTTTGTTGGTGAAGCAGCAGGCGAAGCGAGATGTATACCCTTCCGGCTGCTTAAGTTAATTTGGGTTGCACGCCCATCCCTCCGTCAAGACTGGAGCCAGCCCTGGTTCCAAATAATTAACCCACATGTTCAAGCTGCCAAGGGATCTGGGGACTGCACTTTTTGCACCATTCGTCACATCCGAGCGCTAAACCAAGAAACCACTTTTGTTGATCTAGTCACTGAAGATTTTCACTCCTTGCAAGGGCGTTATGCCATGGAGCTCATTTGTGATAGAAGGTTCTTTAAGGACCCGACAATGGCACCAGTTGACGTCCCTCATTACCTTTTTTCAGCAATACAACTTCCGCAGAGGCGACCTTTCTGACAAACTTTGAAAGAGTTGGAGAAATCCAAGGAGCCAGCCACAACTCCCGAGCAAAGAAAAAGTGACATAGATCCTTTGTCTGCCATAGAACCAACTTTCTCGGACTTTGACCTCAGTTCTTGCAACGGTCTCTCCGACATTGAACTATTCCTCATCATGTTGAGGCTTTCCGCCGAGAAGGATGAACTCGTATTCATGTCTGGTGACATTCTAATAATGGCAGACATGCTTCGAGAGACTATACAGTTTAAAGGATCTTTCTCCATAAGCTTAATGGTCGCTTATCAATTTCTCCTCGGCCAAAATAACCCCACAACATATATGGCATCCCCATACATGAAGGATGATCTTTTAAAGCTAAAGAACTTCGGAACAACTGAAGCGTTGATCTCCTTTCTACAACACACAACGTCGAAGTTCATCATGCTACCCTTCCTTTGTCACAAGAACTAGATGCTCCTGGCAACAAACCTACCAGATGGAACAACTACAATCTATAACAGTTCCGACAGCCAGTACAATCCATGAAAGAAGAATTATGTCGTGACACCAAAGACGCCCACGGAGGTAGTGGCGAAGGAATGCGCTGACAAATTAATAGCCTTTTTAAGTTAGCATACAAGGGCTTATGGCAAAGAACATTTTCATCGCCCTTCCTTCAGCCACAAATGTCCCCAACAAATTCGGGAATCAAATGACTGCGGCTTCCACGTCCTCTACTGGATGTACACCATCATGGTCCTTCAAAGACCAGTAGAGGATATGACTTACGTGGATTATCACGCTCTACGCGGACAGTTTGTAGCCAATCTACTTCGAACACCAGGGGCAAACTCAGGATTAACTTAGCCTGCAACCCTTGTCATCGTACTTCTCAACCTATCACTTTGACACTCTGAGGACAGAGTGAGTGATAAGTTGGGGGGGTACATTAGACAAGGGCGAGGTATCATTTCTATATCCCTCTTTTTCCATCTCCTCCTTCTTTTTTTGTACATATTTTCTTATTTTTCCTTTACACATTCTTTTTAAATTAATTCTTTTGGAATAAAGTCACCCTCAGCTAACTTTAGAATCATGTTAGTCCTCAAAAGTAAATATCACTTAGACATATAATGGTGACTTAATAATGTCTCTCCACTATTGATTTTCATGCTTTTGTTTCACTTCTACATCTGACTCTCCACAGGTCAATATCAAGGCAGAAATAAGCCAAGCTCTCAAGGATGAGAGGGGCATGAGGCGACTTCCAAATCAAGAAGTCTTGCAAGTGGACCACAAAAAGAAACCAAATAAGTGCATGTTGAAAAACTCTAAGAACAACTTTCCTCTCTTCAAATAAAAGAGGCTTGGCCGCCCAAAGCAATTTCCCGAAAAACCCCAAAACCCAAGCATGTGAGTCTTTGAATAAAAGCCAGAGAGTTGAATAAAATTACGAGAGTTGTTCCATAAATAAGGATCTATATAAAGAACTGATGAAGGTCTCACCCGGCCGGCACATTCAGCTTCCCTCACGAAGGCAGATGTGTCGTGCCCGGTAGTGAAACCCCAAGGTATCTAAATATATGAAAGGCTTATAAAGGACTCACCCGGCCGGTACATTCATCTGCCCTCACAAAGGCATATGTGTCATGCCCGGTAGTGAGATTCTAAAAGCATAGACAACCCCTCCCCCACTTGAAGGGGGAGTTACACTTCCAGCCTTTAGCCAACCCTCATACTCACTCTAGCTTCCAGTAGGTTCTTCAGAGATGTATAAAGCTGATTAGAGTCAACAACATGCACAGAATCAAAGTGGTCCCGATGCAAGCTACGAGATACAGAAGGAACCTGGGACCCAAGCAACTCTCAAAACCTAAAAGAGTCAAGGCAAGAAATAAGACTTGATATGACCTTAGGAGAACTCAGGTTGAGAATTGAAGCAAGAGTATGGAAATCCTAACTAAATAAAATCGCCTCGCCATTACATGCCTCAGCTCTATCTAACTTGAGGACAAGCTAGACTCTAAGTTAGGGGGGGTGATAACCTCCAATTTTGGGATGATTATTTTAGTCTTTTCTTTAGTTTTCCACACTCTTTCTTAATTAGAATTAGACATAATACCTAAATATTACCTCTTATTGTAAATATACTATTAGACTAACTTTTCCCCTTTATATTTGCAGAAAAAGACACAAAAAATCATAAAAGACTCAACTAGCCTCAAGACCGCATGGGCTCAAACAGTCCCAAGACCGCATGAAGCCAATCGGTCATGAGACCGCATGGAGTCACACGGTCCCAAGACCGCATGAAGCCAATCGGTCCCGAGACCGCATGGAGTCACACGGTCCCAAGACTGCATGAAGCCAATCGGTCCCGAGACCGCATAGAGTCACACGG
This sequence comes from Alisma plantago-aquatica, assembly GCA_963693085.1. Classification (NCBI taxonomy): domain Eukaryota; kingdom Viridiplantae; phylum Streptophyta; class Magnoliopsida; order Alismatales; family Alismataceae; genus Alisma; species Alisma plantago-aquatica. The sequence goes on along the minus strand of OY856413.1, from coordinate 490,863,829 downwards.
TCCCAAGACTGTATGAAGCCAATCGGTCCCGAGACCACATGGAGTCACACGGTCCCAAGACCTCATGAAGCCAATCGGTCCTGAGACCGCATGGAGTCACACGGTCCCAAGACTGCATGAAGCCAATTGGTCCCGAGACCGCATGGAGTCACACAGTCCTGAGACCAAATGGTCTTGAGGTCCAAACGGTGTTGAGGTCCAAACGGTCTTGAGATCCAAACGGTCTTGAGGCCCAAACGGTATTGAGATCCAAACGGTCTTGAGGTCCAAACGGTCTTGAGGTCCAAACAGTCTTGAGATCCAAACGGTCTTAAGGTCCAAACGGTCTTGAGGTCCAAACGGTCTCCAAACCGTTTGGACTTCACTTAAGGCCTATAAATAAGACCCCAAGGGTTCTCCAAAAGCTATGAAGTTTCAGACGTCCAGAGCCTGCCTCAATCACTCCAGAGCAAATCCAACTTCCATCCTCCGCCCAGGGGCTGCCGGTCTGAGACCCACACTCCATCTCGAAGTTGCTTTCTCTCTCTCTACCAAAGAAGGTGGGAAGAGGGGATCTCGTCATCAAGCAACCTGTGAATCTGGTGGATCGTCTCTCTCTCTTCAAGGGGTTGACTTTCCTCTCTCCTTTGTGGGGATGACGCTCTCTCTCTCTTCTTCCCTCCTTCTTTGTCCTAGTTATGAGCGAGTAGTCTCTCTCACTAGGGTGCGGGGAGTAGCCCCGCTACCCATGTTTTCATATCATGTAAATGTAATCCATAGTTTTTAATATAGAGTTTATATCTTTTCAGTTCAACATAAAATGTTTAATGAATGCTTGTTGCTTGATCACCAACTTGTGTTATCTTTTATCTTTTAGTATGAATTGTCTCCGTTTGTACTATTAGATTCGAAACTCATTTATATGTTGGTTCTTGGTGCATGTATCCACCATGTGCTTGTTTCGGTATCTAGGAGTGCTTTCGAGAAGTAGAGTAAACTCACTTCCAAATGTTGTACTTTCATACTATGAAATGGAATCAATTGACGTATAAAAGTACAACTTTAGTAAGTCGAGGAACACACTTTGAGAAGGGAATGATGTAAAGAAGTTGACCATTCATTCGGGGATGGCTGGCGTTGCATCATTCCCACACTTCTTGTAGTTAGTTCTCCCAAAGGAAACTAAGTCTACAAAGATACTAACTGTCTAAACTCTTGTTGCAGGTTATGTTTTATTTTGCATGTCTTGATCCATGTGTAGTGGCGGTGAAAAACCGATCACACCCTAGTGATTTCTTATCATTGTTTAACTTCTTTAAGTTTACTTGATTGTTTTAAGTTACATGTTCTTAGTTTAAAACAACAAAACCAACCTTTCGATCTAAGTTCCTACTATTAAGAGATTAAGTGAAATTACAATGTTTTCTATCTTATTGCTCCCAACAAGACCGCTGTCCTGTGGATTCGACCCTTAACTATACTATGATAAGACTTCCACGTATCTTAGCATACGTGGGTGGAGTTCTCTATCTACTATAAGCAAGGATAAACCTAAAGACTTACCATTTTTAGGATTTTTAGTTGGCACATGCAATTCCACGTAAGTGGAAGCTCCATCATCCCCCCTCACCATCCTCTCCACTCCGCTATAATCCTCCTCGTTAGTGGTCACCATAACAGGCTTGTCCTTCCCTCCTTGCTTCATTGGGTAGGGTGTGTCCCCCTTCACTCTATCCATCATTGTATCTGGGGTCACATGCTTACGCCCATGCCTTGGACAACCTCCAGAGCTATATTGACTCTTCTATCAAAATCGTCCACCAACACAATATTTTTCTGGGTTACTATTGTCGTTGTACACGAGGAGGCCTTGATTGTTGTTGACATCGTATTAAGCACTTTCTAAAATGCTAAGATTTTACTCCTCTTCTCTGTCAGTCCTTCTTTCATTGGCTTCTTGGAGAAGCAGATAGACTTACTCCCATTTCATTTACCAAATAGTTCTTCATGTAAAGGTACAATCCACTTCTTGTTTGGTGAGACTTTCACCTAATGACCCCATTTCCTAGGTTGTTCTGTGTCCATTTCTTCCTCTTTGCAATCTCTGTCTGTGTGTCTAATGATACTACAAATAAAGCAGTAAGATGGAAGGTGTTCATATTTGACTTTGATTGGTGCAAGTCTCCCATCTATATCCTTGATTTTCTGGCTCTGTTTAACTGGTTTGGTGATATCGACCACGACTCTTTCCAATAAAATGCAACCCATCCCGAATTTGCTTGATCCACCACTTAGACCTCTATGTCTCTGCTTACTATCAAAGTAAAAACCACTTCAGATCTATAACTTATGGGCAGGTTGTAAACACAAATCCAAAAAGGGCAGTGCACCAATGCAATCTCACTGGAAATATCTTCTGCTTTGATATCCTTCGTCACCAATAGGTAGTTGTCAAAGTTCCACAAACCCTATGTCACCACCTTCTCCGTGTCCCTCCAATGGAGGAACTAAATAATAAACAAGTTGCTCGCAACTTGTCTGAAAGTGGTCTCCTTCAAAAACCATGTCACAATTAGGGTTTGCCGCATCACCTGGAAATTGTAGGGGAGTTCAGACAAGATTTTCCCCACTAGTGCCAACACTATATGTTCCACTCTAGTATTCACCTCCTCCTTTGTGAAGTCTACCAGTTCCACATCATTGTCTTCCACCCTGAGCGTCGGGCATCTAACACTCAGTTCATCATCCATCGTAAGAGAGGACCTACAAACAAACATGGGTTAACCCTTAGGTACCCGTAGGAGGGGAGACCACAGTCGCCCAGGGAGAGAACTGCAGTTGCTCAGGGAGGACATGGCTCACACTTCTGCAACGTCAAACCCTTGACGCAACTCGCGTAGTGAGAGTTTAATCTTTAACACTAAATGAAAGTACCTATTACTTGTTATCAAGATGACCAAAACAAGATCTATAAAAAATTCCACTTTTTTGAGACATTGGAACCACCCCCAAGGAGAAGCCAGATCACTGACCCCACCTGAATAATATAAACCCCTCCCCCTCAACTATATGTACATCTTAAGGAGTGTGTACACTCACATAGGGGCCACTATGCGTGACAGGATCAAGGATTGCTCACTCTCCACAATTGGGGATTAGAACCCGAGTCTCTTCTCTGGAGAGCCTGAGCCTTCACTACCAAGCTACCCCCTGGGTGGCAGAAAAAATACATTTGACAACATAGGTTTAGTGCTTATTACTTTAATATATTATTTTAACCCTTCGAACTAGAAACTTATGCCCCTGTTTGGAAACAGACTGGGCTTGGATTAGCGCCCGTCGTTTAGCGCCACGAGGGCCTGATCCGGTCCGGTTTGGTCGAAAAATGTGTTTGGAAGCCAACCCAGTTCGATCCCCATTTTCGAATAATGGAATCCCATAATCCTCATAATCCCAGTCCCGGTCGAGGCAGGATTGCGAATCTCAGTCCGGTTTCTGCCCAGACACAACCCCTGACCCCGATCCCTCACACCCCTCCCTTGCACCCTAGTCTTCTCCCTCTCACCCTAGCCTTCTCCCTCTTGGCGCTCTGCCTCCCGACGCTTCGCATCTCTTCTCTGCGCGCAATACTGTTGGTCCGTGTGTGAGAGAAGTAAAGCCATGTCTGCGACCTTGACCAAATCACGAATGGAGGCCATAGGTCATCGTCGGGCGAAGCGCCCGCGTGGAGAATTAATTCAGCCGTCTGCAACCACCGGTCTACTGGGACGGCTACATCCCTCAAAAGCAAGGTAAGCCATACCCTGCCCTGGTCTTCGACTATCTCAATCTGACATTGTCCCATCTTGTCGAAGCACAGGAGAAACCCTAGCGCGTCCAAGGCAAAGTGTTTGTCTGCCTTCATATTCACCTTGTACTGCGAGGTTCTTCACTTCCACATACATCTGTTGGAGCAGCTGTTCGCGGAAGCTGGTCGTCCCTGGATGAAATCCAGCGGTTCTCCTCCCTGGTGCTCCGGCGACGCTACACACAGTAAGGACGCAGTGCTTCTTCTTTGTCGCCCCTTCCTGCTAAGGTTGGTTACGAAATAGGGTAGCTGACGCTTTGTTTGTGATGTCGATTAGGGCAGACATTTCTGAGGTGGATTGGTCATTAATTTGTGTATTTATTCAGCCGACATTGGTTTCGAACAAGTTAATCGTTGTGTATGACAGTCACATTTTATCAGTCGATGACATAGTTTAAGCAATGTTTGTCGTTGTTATGCTTTTTTCACAATATATCCATCTCTGTAGTATTATTGTTAATCATTGTGTATGAAAGTCAGAATATATCCATCTCATTATTCATGTTTGAATACGGTCAGAGAGGAGGCTAGGGAATAATACAACCTTTTTGGTTGATATCTACCCCATAGTTTCTTCTTTCTCTCCCGTTGTTATGCTTTTTTCATATCCTGTTGCTTGCTATATGGAGATAATTTGGACTAGGACGAGATAGTCTTTATGTAGTACCCACAAGTATCCCAAAATGATTTTATTGTCGAAAAAATAACTGTAATAACTAATTATTATGGTGAATGCAAAGTAAATAGAAAGAAGGAGTTTCTATTGAGGAGGTGGAAAGACATTTTGTTCCATGGATTTTTCAGAGAATATAAAAAATGGATTCTCCATGGCCCGAAGAGTCTTTTTACATTATTGAAGATGACATGAAATTCAAGAAGTTAGTGAGCTTTCTAATAATGAGCTTTACCCTGGTTGTAAGAATTTCTCAACACTGTCATTTCTTCTACGTCTATTTAATTTAAAATGTATGTTTCACTGGACAAACACATCTTTTAGTCAACTATTGAAACTTCTATTGGATGCCTTTCCACATTTGGTCACATTCCCATCTTCTTATCATGAAGCTAAGAAATTGATTAAGGAGTTAGGCCTTGGATATCAAAATATCTAGGTCTGTAAAAACTAGTGTTTCTGTATAGAATACCTAGGTCTGTATAGAATACCTAGGTCTGTATAAAAATATGGTATAGAATACCTAGGTCTGTATAGAATCAGTTTCGACTAGGAAGAGATAATCTATCAAATAAATGATTTTCTTGACCCAACTTCCTCTGTTTCAACTCATATAACAAATATGTTTGGATTGCTATAATACAAACTTTTTGGTTGATATCTACCCCAAAGTTCCTTCTTTCTCTCCCGTTGTTATGCTTTTTTCATTTCCTGTTGCTTGCTATATGGAGATAATTTGGACTAGGACGAGATAGTCTTTATGTAGTACCCACAAGTATCCCAAAATGATTTTATTGTCGAAAAAATAACTGTAATAACTGATTATGTGCATCTAGGGAATAATAAAATGATAAACAGTACTTATAACTAGCTTTTGTTATACATTACTTGTAGTATTATTGGTATAAGTACCATATTTCATGCTTTATAACTTTTAAATGCTATGATAATATTTTTGTTGCTTGAAACTCATCAAACAAATATGTTTTGATTATCCTATCATGGGTTCTTGTTGAGTTTCCATGCACTAAACCTATAGATTACACTGAAATAGAACAATTTTTTACATACATGTGCAATTTAGTAGTGTTTCTGTTATAGAATACCTAGGTCTGTAAAAAATGGAATCAGTTTCGACTATGAAGAGATAATCTATAAAATAAATGATTATTGTTTTTGATTCTACACAATGGTTGAATTACATTGAGTCTATTTGATCACCATAATTTATTTCTGACATTTGATTTGTATTTGAAAGGCAACCCAGTCTATTTGATTTCTATTTGATCACCATAGTAGTTGTCTATTTGATTTCTATTTGATCACCATAGTAGTTTTCAATGACCCAACCCAGTCTGTAATAAGGGGGAACAATTTAATCTACTGATTTAATCTATGATAATAACTAGCTCAGTCAAAAGTTGAATCAATTTAATCTACTGATTAGTATTGCAGTATTATAGGTCGAAAATGAGTACTAATAACTCCCTTACTTGTATTATAGGTCATGATTTATAACATTGAAATGATATCATTATATTTCTGTTGCTTGAAACTCAAGAAACAAATATGCTTGGATTATCCTATCATGGGTTCTTGTTGAGTTTCCATGCACTGAACCTATAGATTACATTGAAATAGAACAACTTTTTCATTGTTGTAATAAGGGTGAACAATTTAATGTACTGATTTAATGTATGATAATACCTAGCATGTGTCATGATTTATAATATTGAAATGATATCATAATATTTCTTTTGCTTGAAAGCATCAAACAAATATGCTTGGATTATCCTATCATGGCTTGTTGTTGACTTTCCATGCACTGAACATGTACATTACACTGAAATAGAACTGTTTTATACATACATGTGCAATTTACCAGTGTTTCTGTTATAGAATACCTAGGTCTGTACAAAATGGAATCAGATTCGACTATGAAGAGATAATCTGTAAAATAAATGATTAGTGTTTTGGATTCTACACAATGGTTGAATTACATTGAGTCTATTTGATTACCATAATTTATTTCTGACATTAGATTTGTATTCGAAAGGCAACCCAGTCTATTTGAAACTCATGAAACAAATATGCTTGGACACACCAACATAGAGTAAGTTTAGTTATAGAATACTTCCAGGACACCAACATAGTAGTACCTGCTGTATAGAGTAATTTTGGTGTAATTGCAGCTCAGCCATCACCATTCCAGTACATGCTTTCGTTGGCTTAGCAAGTCATGCAAGACATATATGTTATCAGCAAACAAAACACATCTTTAAATATAGCTAACATGTACTATTTGAGATGAATCTGATGGCATGAATCAAATTCCACTGTAGTATTATCTTGATAGCATAACGAATTGTGTATCATAATATATTGCAGCACCTGCGGGGGTATGCCTTCCGGTGAGCCCAAGTTTCGTATTGTTTGGGAAAGAGACTCTGATGCCGCTCTAGTATCAGCATTGCGCAGACAATATGACCTAGGCAGGTGTGTCGATGGTCATTTCACTAGGGAGGCTTGGCGGGAGGCAACTGTGGAAATGCAAAATAGGATGGGGAAGACGGCCTGCAATATAGACCAGCTCAAAACTCGATGGAAGAACTTGAGGAGGGACTATGCTGCTTTGAAGCTTGTGACGAATAAGAGTGGCGTTGGATGGGATAACACTAGGCATAAGCCCACGCTGCCCGATAGCCCTGAATGGAGGGAGAGCCTTGCGGTATATCCAATAACCAGTCCCTTAATTGAATAAAGTAATGTCCTATATTTACACTTAAACTTTCCTAATACAAAATTTTCATATACTTAGGCAAACAAGGATCTTGCTAGGTTGCTTAACAAGTCGTTTCCCCACTACTATGACATCGAGATGATGGCGGGGAGGAACATTGCTAGAGGACATCATGCAATGTCTTCAACGAACACACAAATCCCTTCTCACGTTGCCTCCGAGGATGATGTCAGTGTCAACTTAGATGGGTCAAAGACACCCATCAACACTGTACGCCAATCGGGGGATGCAAAGTGAGGGAGACATCGGGGGAGGTGGAACAGATACACAGAGCATTGGCGGGAGGCCTCCTGTCGTTAGGCGCAAGAAGCGGCCATTAATGGCTGAAGACCGATGTGGGCTTTCAAATGAAGTGTTATCTGAATTCACATAGGTTTATGCAAAGGTTCACGAGTTAGGCAGTGGTGTGGCAACTAGAGCCTTTGAAAAGAAAGAGTTTACAACCATCTAACAACATTTCAATGAAACTTACCCAGATGCCCCCACTTGTGTGTTTACAACACTTGTGAACACCATCAAGGACTCAACAAACCACATCATCTACCTCAGCCTTATAGACACACCTCAAAAGATAACCATATGGTTGCAAGACCTTTGGGAAAGGTCCCAAGCTGCCAATGCAACACCAACACCTTCAATGCCATCCTCGTTTATGCTATCTCACAATGCATTTTTCACGCAATCCCCAACCCCCAACTTCAGCAACAGCTCAAGTATGCCATCGTCATTTATGTCATCTCACCGTGCATTTTTTCCTTCGTCCAATGATGCATTTTTTCCTTCGTCCAATGATGCTGGCCCTTTCGGATCATAAGGGGGAACATCAGTTTGATTAATGGCCAGACATTTCACTCAGCAAATCAGTAGAAAGTTATTTCATTGTTGTAATGATCTATTTCCCTTCAAAACATTTTCTTTCGCCATAATCTAATTTGATGTATTGTTGAAATGTTTTTATTCCCGTCCAGACATTATTTTACCGCAGAAACTAAATTGATTAACTGTTGTAATAATTTATTTCACTTCCATGCTTTTATTTTGCATTCAATCTAATTCGCTATGTATCCCGGAAGCCATTATTTTATATGTCCACGGTTACATATGATTGTTGACTAGTCATTTTTTCCTTGTCGTTGCCATGACAACCTTGCTATGCTTCCACTTGTAGGCATCATGTCAACCACTGACCAAACAGAAACACCTGACCTCCTCACGCACATTCTACATACATTATCTGGTCCAGCTAATCACATTGTTGATACAATAGTTGAGTCCATAGCAAACTCCATCATTGATGACATTTCCGACATACCACCTACAATACCTAGGTCAGTTAGCATTAGGAGTGGCCACCAGAAGGTCTTAGAAATTTTAAACGGTCATGAACAAAGGGCTTATGACCTATATCGAATGAGACCACATTCTATATTGGCCCTTGTGGACAAGATTGACAGTCGGGCCTTGTTACGAAGTACTAGAGGCGTCAGTTCAGTTGAGGCTGTGTGCTACTTCCTACAAATGGTTGGCCATGGACTTACAAATTGTGCTTTGGCTGAGGACTACATTCACTCTGGTGAGACCATCAGTAGAAAGTTCAACGAAGTCTTGGACGCTGTGTGTTCATTGTCCAATGAGTACATTATCATGCAAACTGCAGCGACATGTACGACAACACATTCTCGTATATTGGAGACCCCAAGGTTCTACCCGTACTTCAAGGTAATAGTTATCCCCTACAATCTTTAATCATTTGGAAATATTTAGTATGTTTACAACCTATTTTGGTGTTATAGAATGACATCGGGGCAATTGACGGAACACACATCCCCGTCTTGGTTAAACGAGACAAGCAAAATCGCTACCGCGACAGAAAAGGGAATGTCTCTCTTAATATCTTGGTTGTAGTTGACTTCTCCATGGAGTTTAGATATGTCCTAACTGGGTGGGAGGGATCGGCTGCTGACCAACGGGTACTACAGTCAGCGACGACTACGGGCGAGTTTAAAGTTCCGCCGGAAAAGTTTTACCTAGTTGATGCAGGGTATGCCAACACTCGGCAATTCCTTGCACCGTATCTCAACACAGCTTACCATATTTCTGAGTACCGAGGAAACAGACATGCCTACACCATTAAGAAGGAGATGTTCAACCACCGCCACACACAATTACGTAATGTTGTAGAAAGAGCATTTGGGGTGCTGAAGCAGCGGTTTGCCTACCTTAAAAAGGGTGTGACATATCCCATACATTCGCAGTGTCGCCTCGTAATGGCTTGTTGTATCCTCCACAATTTCATACGCCGCCAACATGATGGCGACATTATCATGGACGAACTCCCAGATGACATTTCAACATCTGCCGTTCCCTTTGATGGGGTTGACCTGAGTTCCCTCCAACAAACAACTCCGGCCGATTCAAGGGAGGGTGATCATTTACGTGAATCCATTTCTAATTTTCTATGGGATGCACGTTGACGTACAATTGTATCTGTAGCAGTCTTCGACATTATTTAATAAATTGTCCACGACATAACTTTGTAGCATTTAGTTGTTTTTTAACAAACTTTTTACTGGATCCTAATAATATACATGACATAATGAATCGGTAGGTTGTCTTGAAATGGATAATGGAATGCCTTGCTGTACATGCGGCCTTCAATGCACTGTACATGTGTATATGGATGAGGCGGACGCGGAAAATAGACGTTTTGAAAATAACAACCCCCACAGACCGTATTTTACATGTGGTAGGGGCCTTGTTTCGAACAGATGTCAGATGAGATTGCCTGCGCAGCGTGTACCACCCACAATTACCACACTTACTGCAGTTAGGGATGCTATGCTAACACAACTTGCATATGCACGCAACGAACGCAAGCTATGGTCTGAACAATGTGACTTTGTCAGTTCGACAAGAGTAGACACTGATAGGCTCGAACAAGATATTTCCACTCTACGTGAGAGGTGCCAATATCTTCGCCAACGACTTTACATCACGAGCAGTAACGACTCTTCAAACGAGGACGGATACAATACATCATAGATGTAGAACAAGCAGTTAGACCTATTTTATGTTCGGAAAGTTGTATTTGAAATCTATGTTTAGAATCCGACAATATTTTTACTAATCCTCATTCATGTTTTAGATGTCAATGGATCCATCTGAAGTTCTGAGGTGTGATTGTGGGTTAGATGCAGCCTTGCGGCTTAACACAGAGGATGCAGGGTTGTATGATTTTGGCATTCTGAGTGAAAGGTCGGGCAAAATGTATTACATATGTCCTTCTCGTGAGGTGCACTAGTAAATACATACATAATAGGTTGGCGTTGTGTATGCTGCACATTCTTTGTCATTCATTAAACTTGATAATACATTGTAGGAAAAAGATCGGTGCAGATACTTCTGTTGGGCAGTCGATCTCCCCCCAACAATTGATTCTTTGAAAGCTGAGATTATGTTACTAACTGTCGAGTGCAAGTCACTGTGGGGCCAGGCAATCAACATGAAGGACTTTGTTGAAATTCATCACAACTACGATGATATATACACCCAAAAAAAGTATGAGCATGAGGTTCTAGAACGTCACGTTGCTAGTCTGGAGGAAGATTGTAGTCTTCTTTTAGACATTCCTTCACCCACGGTGACACCATAACGTTTAATGGCAATGACCTACATTTAGTTTGGTGTATCGATTTACATTGTCCACCATTTTATGTTTTTAACATTAAATCTTTCTGAATTCATCAGACATTAACAGCCTTTTGTTATTTATCATAATGTTGGTTTATGTTTTATGGAGGGTGTATGTTTTTTCATCGTGATTTTGCTGAATGTTAGTTAGCACTGAATATGCATTTTATATTCCCTTAATTGTGCGATACAACCTTACGTATAATATATATTACTTACATAATATGTAATATGGTTGGGCCTCGAAGAATGCCTTCTTTTATGTGGTGTACGGAGCTTGATATGGTTCTCAGAGGTATTATGAGAAACCAATATGAGTTGGGGAGATGTGTTAATGGAGTATATACTACACACGCTTGGATGGAGGCATGGCGTGACTTCCGAAACATAACTGGGGGGCCGTACATATCTTTGAATGAGTTGCAGATGAGATGGCAACACATAAGGAGAGAGTTCATAAGAGACAATCTTTTTATTTTGGGAGATGTATTGCCTCCCCCGCCATTGGCCGTGCAACACAACTTCATGACGACTCGTCGCATTTACCCACCTGGGGTTGCTGAATACCTTATTAACACCGATGAGTGAATCAAACAACCATGTTAGACGGCGAGAGTAACACATGAACTTGTAATATATTTCCACGACATTGTAGTTGTTTGTGTTTACTTCGCAACATTTATTTGTATGTAGCTAAGTTTGGTTGGAGCTTTATTGTTATGTATTGAATGCATACATCACGTTCTTACTTGTTTGTAGCTAAGTTTGTTTGGAGCATTTATGTGTATTCAATATTGTCACAGTTATCTTACTATTATTGATATTTGCTAATACTTATATTTATTTATTAACTATAGATGTCATCATCGCGGTCACGGGCAAAGGCAAAGACAAAATTTGAAAAACTATTGATGTCTCCGTCGAAGATTAAAAAATATGTAGAAGAAAACCGTATTTGTAAGAAAAAATGTTGCGAGCCTACACGCGATGAGGGCCCAAACAGGGGCTATAAGTACAAACACAATGCAACAAATGGCTATAGGGCATGATAAGTGATAAATACTAATTTGGATCAAATCTGATGTGTAGGATTACACTATTCAAGCGATATATATCATCCATAATTTGATTTATTATGGACACCAGTTATGGAAAATTGCAAACTCTGTCTATTTTAATTGACCATCATTTAGGGATAATAAAAGAAGATGATGCAGAAAGAAGTCTTTGGGGTCTAGCTGTTGCACATTGAACGAAAAATACTTCGCGAGGGAAAACAAGAGCCATGCTCAAATTCGAGTGCGACTTCTGTCATTTTCATACTTCAATTTATAGTATTTATTTTCCTGTCTGAATGCTTCTTGAAACTAAAACTACTACAAATTAGAACGTATTATGTAAATAAAGAATGTTGGCAACGTTCCCGCATGCAGAAACAAGTTCCTCACAAGTGACTGGGATGTATTCATCGGACGATACTTTTCTCATTTGCCATCGATTAGATCCCGGTTTGGACGAACAAGGAACCAAGAGTTTTTGGTCATTTTCTATCGATCGAATAAATCTATACACCAGAATCTTTGTCGATGTGACCATGTTCTGGGACCTTGGAAAAGCCTAAAACGTAAAAAGGCATTATATCGGGTGAAGGACCAGGTATATTAATTGTGGGAAGGCTGAAATGGAAAGAGACGGGGAGATTGGGGTGGGCCATATTGTCATCTCTCGAGGCGTGCGGGCCTTGTTGTTGTTGATGAGCAAAGGGAAACTGAGGTAGGAGAAAAGCAAAAGAAGGTATAAATATAAGGATTATAGTTTTAGAATAATATGTTGTTATTTTATATCGAAATAGCTCTTATTTATGACACCGCTCTCTACATGTAGGCAGTACTTGTTTTTTCTGCAAGGGAAACATGCTCTTATTGCATATGAAAGCAGGTGTCAATGTATCCGACCGTGGAATCAATTGGTCCCGCGTAAACAAATAAAGTGCTAAAAGAAGATGTTTTCATCATTGACATTGACATGCCCACTGACTCTATATCACAGCATTGACATGCCCACTGACTACCATATCACAGCGCATATTTACTGTTCATTCTGTCGTTTGCCAATGCAGTGATTCAGTTTTCTCGTCAATCTTTGTTGGGCCGATGTGTCCCTTCAAGTTTGTTGGTTGGTCCATATGAAGTCGTTGTCTTTCTCCAATGGGCATGGGGCCGGAGGTGTAAAGCTAATACTCTCATGTTATCTGTTAATTATTAAATAAGAACGCGACTAGCCTATTGAGTTTTTTTGATGTAATTCTTCGCGAATTATGTTTTCTTTTCTTTGTATAAGCTTTTGTTGGGGTCGCGAACAATGCATCGTTTGTGTTAGGAGTGTTAAAAGGCCGAGTTCCAGTTATGAGTCAAAAACTCAATTTATATTTTTTGAAAAATGGAACGGAATCCGAAATTTATTCAGACTCTTTAGCCCAGAATTAATATGATTCGAAAAATCTAAAGCCGAAATCAAACTCTGAGCCAAATTGATAAATGTATCAAAAAAAAGTTTGATATAATCACCTATATAATTGTAACGAATTCCATTGTTTAGAATCAAACTCCTAAGGTATAGAAAACAATATAAAGTATAATCAAGTAAACAACTCCATGTTTTCTCTCCTTTGCTTTTATTAGAGAAAATTACAATACCAACAAAAAGATCAAAGTCCATTGCGTAATTATTGTGAGTCTATACCGGTCACTACATGTGATTGATGTATGCATGAATGGAACGAAAGTCTTTGGTGTAAATTAATGATGGTGCCCAAAGATCATGTCCATATTATAAATAAAGGCCCATTCCGGATTAAATCTGGACACACTTTTGAATCTGAAACCAACCCAGAATGTCAAGCCCAAAATCCAAATCCATTTTTTTCTAATTGGACAGATTAGATTTACGATTTTAGACAACGTTTGACCATCCTGTTTTATTCCAAGATCGGATGAGAGGTTACGCCCAACAACCTGAGGCATATTTCCAAGAAATAACATGTACTTCTTCCAGTGTTGTCGAGCTAGGGAAGGTTCATTTTTGAAGAAACCAACATGAATAATTTCATGATTTTATTTAGTATTTGTTGAATCTCTACCTTTGTCACATGTAGGAAATTATAGTAATGTGTGTTAGACTATTTTTTTTTGGCTCAAGACTTATCTGACACTGTTTTAATATCGACTGATATATCATCACATAATTATAACAAAATGTCCCACCCCGTGGCCATTTAATATTAGGAACCCCCCCCCTCCTCCTCAATTGGTCTTTTTTCACCAAAAGCAGACATGAGATAACAAATCAAGTGGTTCTCTAAGATTTCGAATAATTGTCCCGAATTCAAGTTGATTATGCTTTACTTTTGGCCATTTCCATTATATGGTATTTAAGATAGATAGATTAAGATATAATATTATCGAACCGACTTCCACGTGGGTTCGAAAGACATACCCTCGTGAAGGGAAATCCTAGTAACCCATGGTACATACCTAAGAATTGGCTGACGCAATAATGGTCACATTTCACCAGCTCACGTTTCATGTCTTTATAAATTCGCTTTCGGTTGTTTGAAATTTAGACAAATTCATCTCAATGTTCTTTATTGGTGTCACATATACATAAACAACTTGCTTCATCACGTGGCTGCATTTTGAAGAAGTGTAATCTAATTTTTATCTTACAAAACAAAGGCCATTAATCTTCTAAATGTCCATGTTATCTTTATCTTTTTTGGTATTTACTTTATCTATCTTATTCTTCCAATGTTTTGTAGACTGATTACAAGAATTATAATTTTATTTAATTTCATTATAAATAGAATTTTATTTATATTAAATTTCTCTCTAAAACAATTTTGACATTCAACCCGGATGTATATTATAACATCATTCATTAACATTGTCTTTCGTCTATAATTTAAATTATTTTTGTAATATATTCAAGAATGAAATTATTTTTTATTCAACAATAAATAATGAAAGATTGAAGACTACCTACTTTTTTCTAGTATCTGTATGAAAGATCTAAAGATAATTATTAGATTTGATCTTTTATTACTTTGTCAATAGTCATACGTAAACATAGATGAACTCTGCATCGACAACTTCTTCAAGAACATACTTTTGATTAAGACATTTTTATATCTAGATAATGCATCCAACAAAATATCTATAGCACTTTAATTATGTAAGGGCATCCAACAAAATAAAATTGTATGATTCACGAGCAGAGAAAATTCCACATGAGAGATATATTTTATCTAGATAATGCATGTTCTTCAAAAATAAAGTACAGTAGATACGAATAACAAAGTAGTTTTCTTTCCTAAAAATACCAAACATGTAGTGACTGATCGATATGTATAGAATAGTATTTTTTCTTTATGATATAGACGCTTCCTGAGAACAGATTAATCTGCCGTCAAACTACCGATTTCCCAAGAAATGCTCGTTCATTTCAGATGGTTGACTCGATGTAAATAGTTAAGTAGTCAAACTACCGATCGCTCAAAGAAACTCATTAATTGAAGATGGTTAATTTCAGATTGTTTATATCTGTGCAAAGCATTACACGATACAAATAGTTATACTCATCGACCATGTAAAAAAAAAATCTCAAGAGTGGGTTCCATCATATTCATCCACATCCATCCGCAGGCCAAAGAAAGGAGAAAAACAACATCATCCTACAAAAGACATCCCACCCAACACATGCACCCAATAGAAGAAGAAAAGAAAAAGAAAAAGAAAAAGAAAAAGAAAAGAAAGAAAAAAGGTCTATAAAACCATAAACGTCCAAGCATACCACGTCCTTGTTGTGATACTCACACCCCTAAAAAATAGAAACCAAGAAGAAAAACTATGCATCCAATCATATCACCGTCCCAAACCCTCCAACACCACCTCAAGAAAGAAGTTAAGAATACAAAAATTGTCAACTCAACCATCTACCATCCATCAAGCATGTCCAGCATAACTGCAACCGTCCAAAAAAAAAGAAGCAAAGGACATCTTCAGCACCCAGGAAAGATAGAACCACAAACTCCCCAAGAAAAAGTCCATTAAGGAGACATGAATCACATCCTTAAACTAACTTCTCAGACATTGTTTCTCTTCATTCTGTGATCTTTACGGTCGTCTAAGACAATGTCATAGAAATCCTCAAACTAACAAACACTATCGACATACCTGCTTAACTAATCATCTTCGAAGACGGACTATCCTCCCTGGATCTGTTTCTATTGTAATATGTGGCTTTTCTGCCATCCCCATCCAATGATCTCGACAAGTAGTCTCTAAAAGAGTGGCCAGTCCATTGTCGTGGTTGTGATTTTCCAGTGACCACTTTGGTATAGATAAATTCCACTAGGTGATGATGAGACAAGATACGTCACCGTCCTTCATGGTCTACTACCGGATGACCAGACAGGAGTTATGTCACACTAAGATCGTGATTTGGAATGTCAGAATTAGAACCCAAATTATCTACCCCAACACCTCCTGGTGCCGTGAGAGGAAAAACAGTTTGTGTTGGCGTAGTGACACTCAGGAGCTCGAATTAAATCTGCAAGGAAAAACCTGCCTCTAAAAGGATTGGTTTCGTCATGTCTCTGGAGAACTCAACAACCCAGAGAAGTGACACCTCGAAACACATTCCTTGAAGGTAAATTTGACAGATACATGGATGTCTTCTTCAAAATCCTCTAGCAGCACTAGATGTCCTCTAGATCCTACTTCACCAACCTTCTAAGCATAAATAGATCTCATGTCACTGAAGGTTGACAACATCTTCTTAATAGAGCCCTCGTCCCTACAAATGAAGGGAATCTTGTCCATCCAAAACCAAAACAAGGAGTGTCATCTACCCAAGTTGTCCAAATGTGCCTTCTGGATTGACAAATCTTCACCATGCATCTGAGGTGGCAAACTTTGGAGCAAATCAGAAACCGCTTCCTCAGTAGGTAAGACGACTAAAGCATGCCT
Organism: Alisma plantago-aquatica; assembly: GCA_963693085.1. NCBI lineage: Eukaryota > Viridiplantae > Streptophyta > Magnoliopsida > Alismatales > Alismataceae > Alisma > Alisma plantago-aquatica. Next base: position 490,846,814 of record OY856413.1, on the reverse strand, counting down.
ATCTGAAAGCTACTCAATACCCAACGCTTCTGGGCAGACATTAGATAGAATGTTAAGTGAATCCTCCTAGCAGCCATTAGTCAACCACCTGACAGTCTCCTCCAAACGCACCCTAGATATGGTTATGATCTAGACTTCTTCATCTTCATCAAGCCTAATAAGTCATCTTGTCAGGTTAGGCATCAAAGGAGGCACGCATCTCTAAAACAAGGGTGGGCCGGAAGTTGATATCCTCACAGTTCCTCGCTAGGTGACTAGGGCATCTGTAGCGGTAACAAGGGTGGGGTGCCTGGCATTGATTTTGCCCGTGACCACGACACAAGTATCGAAAAAAACATTCTTTAGGATTGGGAAGAAGGCCTTGTGTTGTTGAGGAATGCCAGAAGAGGTTCTAGTCTTTGTCACTTTGGTTGAATCCGTTAAACCATCATTTTGATGCAGACCTATAACTTTCTCCTCATCGATCAACATATTGCTGACCTGAACGTCAATCTGAGAAGGGTTCCGGGCCTTCTCCTCTTATTCCTCCGTCAAGGAAGGGATACCACTGGTAGTTCCTCTCTCACCTTGTTTTGTATGGACAAAACCTCTAAAATTGGTTCCATCAGAGGTGGTTGGCCGAGATTTGATAGTGAAGGTTGATCATGGTTATCAAACATCCTCACCTCCCCTTGGTTGTTGCACACAACAACTGCTAATGCCTGGTGGTTGGCTAGGGGGCAATCAGACTCGAAAAGAGTTGTAATATTTTGAATCGACACTTCCGGATCTAGCCTCGAGGAGCACCTGGAGAGCCTCCTTGCCTCAACCACATGATAGGCTAATGGAACTCGGCCCCCATGAAGACCTTGAGAGGGTGAGAGGCGAGGAAGACCGACGAAGCAACCAAGAATAGCAAGCGCAGAGACCAAATCCCCAAACAGATGCATTCGACGATCTCGTAGGTATCAAAAGAAGTGGGTGCTAGAGGAAGAGGAAAGGGTAAAAGATTGATGGATAAGAGATGTTGAACTCGAAGATCCCCATGGGTAGATTTCCACCCAACAACCACACCACTAGGGCGACTGTCCGCCCGCAACACTTCATCTCTGCCGCCACTAGGGAGAACAATCCACAGATAAGGTAGTATTTCCTTGTAAAACTCTTTTGTAGTTGAGATAGTAAAGGAACATGGAGAGGTGCAGTCGAGACTAATTGGAAGTTTCATTTCAATTGATTTTCTACGGAAGCCGAGAATGTAACCCTATTTGTAGTCCGATAAGTATAGATAAAACTAAGTAACTCAATTTCTGGACTTACTGTGAACCAATATGATGAAATTAGCTGAGCAACTTGTATTTCGGTATTTTTGAAACAAATTGTGTTGACCCAATCAAACTCTAGAAAAATATGTATCATACAACTGATTAATAACAATATTTAGAAAAATGTGATGTAATTTTATTTATTTTCCAACTAGAAAAATCAATTTTTAGTTTTGGTTCACCCAAATCAAAGGCTAAATTGGGAACCAAAAGGACAATGAAAATGATTTCTTGTCAACTTCAGTAGTGCAATCTATAAAATGACTCAATTTTAGTGTTTTGCCACTTAGAAATTAGTGATATAGTAGTGATAATCACCATTTAATAATTATTGGTAAAAAAAAATTATATTCTTAGACATTTTGGATTCAGCCATATTTATACCAAGAAGTATATATACTCTTTAACATTTTTGTTTGAAATCTAAGTACAAATGTGAAAAAATACAAATGAAACATGTGACAAAAAATAATAAACATCCAGGCATGCAAAATGCACCATCTATAAGGGTTCCCACCCTACCTGATAATGACAGTCGGTACATTAGATGTTGGAGCGGCTCTCCTCCCAGGATATAAGAACATTGCCATCATGAAATGTGCACATTAAATAATAACAGGAAAATGATTTGAATCTTACTTTTGAAAAATGGTGACATCATAGATAAGACCAGATTCAACTACAACAAACACAAAAACAAAGAAGAAGAAGTACTTTTCTCAAAATTGAGAAAGAGTTGATTGCATTGTTAAATAAAATCTTATTTCTAAACAAGGAGATGTGACCATGATAGTTGCAATCCTCAGAAGGAGAAAGAGATAAACTAAATGTCAGAATTAATATGACATGTGCAAAAAATGTGTTGAATAGTCAATTGGCAAAAGCAAGCCAAGCGCACCCTACAAGGGCCTCTAGAGGCTACGGATGTAGTCCCTCTCTATGGAAATGATATGCACTGACTGTCACAATTGAAGGGTTTTCAAACCTAGCTATCTGGTACAAACACTGCTTGGGTTGTCCCAGCATGCACTTGCATAGCCGATGTTTCCTTTTATTCCTCAATTAAACTATGAACAATGATCTATGTTTAAGAATGAGTGAAGTTCTAAAGCTCTTTCATATGGAATTAAATATCTATTTATCTTTTGAAATAGAGTCTTAATAGACTGGTAAAAATAACCATATTAATAATTTGGATTGGAAGAACTTAAAAAATGTCATGCATATGTTTATTTCGAACTATGTTCTTAAACAAAATTATGAATTTTATGAGTATAAGTTGTAAATGGCTAGTGAGCTATGTTCTTTAACCAATGTATCCTTCAAGTATTGTCAGGGAATGACAAAAGACCAATTCTTGATCATGTTTTCCTTTTAGGTATCTTTGTTAGGAGTTTGAGTATGTCTACTTAATATTACAACTGGTTATGCAATGCATGGAATGGTAAAATTAATTTTGTACATTATGTTACAATTTCTTGTAAATACTTAAATTGATGATCAGTAGTACTTCATTTCAATAATTTGATTATTAGAATTAAATGTTGTGGTGAGTGGTTTATAATCATACATTAAAAGTCTTTTAAGGGTTTCTCAACACATTCCTACAAGATCATGGTGCAACATCCATTTTAAAAAGTTTAGTTTGCAAAATTACAACACCTTCTTCCATATGTTTTATGCAAAATTTTACAAACAAGAAAGTTTTATTATTGTTGATAATATTAACATTAGTGCCACACATGTCATATATAAAAAGAAATATTTTAATAGAGTTCTTTTTATCTATTTTGGAATATATATACATTTCTCTATTTATATATATAGAACCGATATGATACAATGACTTTAAAAAAATTCTCATTCCATTGTTTGGGATCTTGTTTCATGACGTAGATACATTTCATTAGTGTGCATTCTATTATTTATTTTCCTCATACACAATAACCTTTATGTTGATCCATAGCAATTCATTCTTATATATCTTTATTTTATGTTTTTTAATAGGATTTTGTTCTAAAATTATTTTGTTAAAATGAGAAATTAAAATCTTTAATGAAGAAATGTTATCTATAGGAGAAAACATATTGAAATAAATAATATTATTTTGTTATTGATATCCCTTAGCATCTAATAAAACTATGTGTTTATATGTAGTCGTAATAGTTTTTAATTTATTTATAAATATCCACTTAAATCACTTGGATTTGACACCTAGTTGAAGATCCACAAACTCCCATGTGTGGTAATTGCTTTCTTCCAATGAAGAACTTAGATCAATTAATAGAATGAATATAAGATTATTCATTTCCATTCATGTCCTAGAGCTTCTTCAAGGTTCTACCTCATCGTTAATATTAGATGCACTTGTTACATATTTTACAGTTGCAACCAATTCTTAATGTTTAATATGATTAGTTGGGCGAAGTATCAATTAATCAAATAAACACACCCACAATTTAAGATATTTCATATTGAAAGGGCATAGTTTTAATAATTCATGTGAAGAACTAGTACTCCTCCTACTAGTAATTCCATTCTGAATAAAGTACAATTACAAATTGCTTTCCTACAAAACTTGTTGGCTGCTATGATTTAGTTAAAATTGGAGTCATCATATTCCTTAAACTTCTCGTTATACATTGAGAAAAAGTTTTTCATTGAGGTGAATATGGTGGGGTTAGTCATGTATAATTTCTTGATTTACACCACAATCATTTAAAGGAGAACAATCACATTCGTCAACCCTACATTAATGCAGATGTTTTATTTTTCTATTTTCCCATCTACCTTCTGTGTCGATGTAACCAAAGTCAATAATTGTATTCTAATTCATTCAATAAGTTATTATTCTATGTCAATTTTTTTCAAATAAATATTTTATAATATTTACATTTTGAAGGTAATAAGATTGAATTTGTATAAATTTTAGTAACCATGCTAAAGTATTATATATAATCATTTCCAACTCCTAGTTATTTTACTCTTTAGTCCTCTAAGATCAGAACAAATCTAGCCTCAGAACCCAATAAAATATTTGAGGATAAAGTTTCTTTTTTGATTTAGTTATGTAACACACCTTAAATATCTTAAATAAATCAACAACCCATGAATATCTCTTAGAAATCTAGGTGATCTTATTAGTCATTCTTATTTATTATTAACATGTCCAAGTCTATAACTGCACAAGGAGTCAATAATATTAGAAGAATTAGAAATATTATTAAAAGAAAGTTTGGCATATTCTTGATAAGTAGATCATATTAAGAATATCCAATCCCCACATATTCCCAAAGTTAGAAAGGATGAGTTTGTTAGGTCCAAATGACTCATTTAACTCATACCTACAAGTAGGATTTAGGATATTAGATTGTACCTTATGCCCTACACATGTAGACATACTCAACAAACATGAATTTCCCCAAAAAAAAGTCTAGATCAGGATGTTATGTTTTCTATCCTTATTAGAGGAAGCACTGAAGTTTTCCCATGACAATTTGATGTTCATCCTTTCCTACTGATTTCTAGATCACAAGGCATCTCAATTTCTAGTAACATGGCATGAAGCCCAAAAGTCAAGGATCCAAACAAGATTGTGAAAAGATTCCATGTTGATGAATTTCCTATACTGTATCCTACTATCAAAACATTCTTTGTTGCTACATTACCAAAGTCCATGTACTTCTGGTCTGTGTATGCATTTTTATCAGTGTGACTCAATTTTCTACATGTAAAGCAAAATATAATTTTTCTACTTATTGTACTTTGTATCTTTAATATTTTTGTCTTTTATGTTCCTTTTTATGTTCAAATGATCTAGAAGAATCACTTTGTTCTCATTTTATTATCAACAAAATTTCCAGTATAAGATAAATTTCATTAAACTAGCTCTTCAGCTAAAATGATTTTTGTCTTCAATCTCAGATTTGTATTATTACATCAACCAGTGACATTGTGTTTTTTAAGTTCTTTAAAATTGTTACTTTAATATTACCAAGGACCAAAAAAATATTTCATTGAAGAATCTTTAATAAAATACATTTAATGGTTGACTATTTCATTTTTTTCATCATCAATCAAGATTTCAATGCAAGGAATATGAGTTAATTTTTTGCATTTCGTCATACAAACTGTAAGAAAATTTGCAACAAAAGACATTTTTTGCAAAATCCTTACCAAGAAGATGCTTTTAATGAAGACTTCCCTAGTTTCAAGTGCAATTTTTATATAAAACTATGCATCAAGCATATAGGTACATCCATATTATGTTGCATGTCTCCCTTCATGGTTGAAAGTGAACAGCATATGGTTACTATAAGGTTTTACCTATATCCTTTCCTAAAGACACTAAGTAACAAATAGGGCCATCACCCACTTTCTCATAGCCTTTATGCTAGCTACACTTACCAATATCCATAGGGTATAGGTCAATGGGAAATTTAAAATATAACTACTTTTCAATGTACACTAAGTATTGACTAAATGGTACTTAATATAACATGATGACATATGTGATTTGTTTTACCCCAATTAACAAGCTTAGTTTTGGGGGTTAGTCCAAACTAAACAATTTTTTCATTGGAATCTTGAATGGAAATGTTAATTTTTTTTTCAAACCATTAAAAGCTATGATTATAGTGACATCATATAGACGAATGTGTGACATAATAAAGGTAGTCACAATTTGATTGTTCATAGTTTGAAATGTCACAAGTTTTGATGGAGTCTCCAATGTATCCATGTCACTGTCACATCTGTTGATAACATCTAAAATCCACATTTGATCTTCACTAATGCTTTTCCTTTTATAGTTAACCAACCCTGACTCGGGTATTTGTTGGAAATAGGAAAAGGATTCGGCCCATGCCTAATTGGATTTGGAATTAGGTAGGAGTTGGCTTGTGCTACCAATCCTAATAGGAGTCAAATCTAAAAGGGAAAGAATATGGTTTCCAATGTGCAACATGGAGTTGGACTCAGAGTTGGATAAGGATTCTTAGTTGCAATCACATGCCATGGAGGACTATAAATAGAGGCCATGAGGGAGGCCATGGAGACCATCCAACCAGTTGAGGTGTGATCCCTCCAGTTGGTTGTTGGTTCCTTCTATGGTAGAAGAGCCAAAGAACAAGAATAACTGAGGAGCTCTCTTGGTAAATAAGAGAGGGTCAATGACTTTTCTTGAAGCAAAGTAGCATATGATAGTCAGTGACACATTGGGTGCACTGACAGAGGAACTCTCTTGGTTGATAATTGAGGGTTAGTGACTTTGCCTTGAAGCAAAGTAGCGGTTGGCAGTTATAGATGTAGTGTTTCCATAGTAGCAAACCTAGTCAGCAGTCACAGTGGCATCAAGTAGTCTCCAGCAATGACAGTAGTCTCGTGAGGAGATCAAGTAAAGAGGGAGGTTTTGTACACACTGGGTGTGATTCTCTTCTTCCTCAACTTTGTTCTCATGTGTGGAGGAAAACATAGATTTAGGGGTAAATAAATCCAGGCAGTGTGAGTTGTAATCTTAATTACATAGTTCTTATTGGCCGGTATTTTTGTGTGGTTTTCCTCTCCTTGTCTTGGGGAAAGTTTTCCACGTTAAATCTGGTGTTTCTTCTTTGTATTTATATGCTTGTCATTAACACCTCTGCAATAAGATTTCATCACATTCGGGACCATATCGATACAACATCCCCAACAAGTGGTATCAGAGCCAGTCATCAGATACTGATTCATATGGGTAAGGATGAAGATGTGACAATGATAAAGTTGACAAGCACAAATTGGCAGATTTGGAAACCCAAGATGGAGGATATTCTCTATTACAAAGATCTGTATGATATGATAGAGGGACAAAAGTCAGAGAGTATGTCTTATGCAGACTGGAAGAAATTGAACAGGAAGATTGTTGGAACAGTTCAAAAGTGGCTCGACATTTTCGAGATTTATCATGTTTCAGAAGAGACCAATGCAAAAGATCTGTGGGAGAAGCTCAAGAAGTTATATGTGCGGCAAACTGTCATAAATAAATCTTTCTTGATTAGAAAGTTGGTGAACCTCAAGTACTGAGACGGTACAAGCATTGTCAAGCATATAAATGAATTCCAAAGCCTTATAAATCAACTAGGATTCATGAAGATGGTTCTTGATGATGAAATCTAGGCTCTACTTCTTCTGAGATCATTACCTGACAGTTGGGAGACGCTCATAGTGATAGTCAGCAATTCTGCACAGGAAGGCATGTTGACAATTGACCAGGTGAAGAGCAGTCTACTGAGTGACGAGACTCAACAATGAGCCTCAGGAGATAGCAGATTAGAGGTACAGTTCAGAAAGAGCAGATGTGTTGATAGAGCAAGAGACCTTGGTAGATGTAAGAGTCGCATGAGTCCTAGAACTGTGGGAAGTCTTGTGGTAGATCCAAGTCAAAGAGTAGTAGAGGGTTCTTCTATTGCAGCAAGCCAGGTCATTTAAAAAGGGATTGCAAGGTTTGGAAAAAGAAACATGGGTCTAAAGCCAAAGACAAGCAAGATGATGACAAGAATAATGTAGCGACAATCTTAGATGATAGGTACAATTACGACGATGTGGTCTTAACAGTCGAAGAGTAGTGTTTTCATGCTGAGGATGATGATTTTGTGTGAGTGGTGGATATGACAGCTTCTTATCCTGCTTCACCGAGTAGGGAATTCTTCACTTTATATAGGAGGGGAGACATTGGGAGGGTGAACATGGAAAATTCTAACTTCTCTAAAATTATCGAAATTGGAGACATTTGTGCTCAAACAAGTGTCGATTGCATACTCACACTAAAGGATGTTCGTCACGTTCTAGATTTGTGGTTGAGTTTGATATCTAGTTTATTCTTTGATAGAGAAGGTTGTCATCTCGATTTTGGTGGTGGCAAATGCAAGATCACCAAGGGAGTTATGGTTATCATACGAGGCAAATTATGTCACACATTGTATAAGACCCAACTTAAGGTGCTCAAAGGCGGCCACATATATAGAGTTGATGATCACCAGACAGATCTATGACATAGAAGACTAGGAAACATGAGCGAGAAAGGCTTGAAGCTTTTATCAAAGCAAAGATTTATTCCTTGTGGCAAGGATATTGGTCTCAATTCATGTAATGCATGTCAGATAGGAAAGCATCGACATGTTTCTTTTAAGATAAGATCAAAGGTGAAGTCACATTCAGATGTTTATGGTCTATTTGAGGGGCTTCAGTGGGTGACAATAGGTATTTTCTCACATTTATTGATGATGCATCTACGAAGGTGTGGGCCTACTTATGGAAGACCAAGGATCAGGTCTTTCAATGTTTTCAGGAATTTCATGCCATGGTGGAGTGGGAGATAGAGAAAAAGCTGAAGTGTCTCCACACAGACAATGGAGGAGAGTAAACCTCTAGGGAGTTCCAGGATTACCATGCGCAACACGGAATACGACATGAAAGGACATAGCATGGCACACCACAACACAATGGTACAAATGAGAGAATGAACTGTACAATAGTGGAGAAAGTTAGATGTATGTTAAAATTGCAAAGTTGCCAAAGCATTCTGGGGTGAGGCAGTGAGTACTGCTTGCTATCTGATTTAATGATCTCCATCAGTTTGTTTGAGTTTTGATATACTTGAGAAGGAATGGACATGCAAGGATGCATCCTATGCTCATATGTGAGTATTTGGGTGCAAGACTTATGCACATGTTCCAAAGTAAAAGAGACAAAAGTTAGATGATAAAGTGGTGACATTTATCTTTCTTGGTTGTGGAGATCATCAGTTTGGCTACAACTTATGGGATCCTATAAAAAGGACCATGAGCAGACACATAGATGTGACTTTCTGTGAGAGTTAGACAGTTACAAAGATTGAGAGTGATGATGCAGAGGCTACATGATTAGGTGATAGTTCTTTTGATGATGAGTATAATAATGCTTTAGCTTCTTCATAGGTGCAGTCTTTAGATGATGAAGAAGAGCAGCAAGATCACCCTAAGCAGTTGAGTGAGAGCACGTCGAGTGTTCCTGTTCTAGATGCACAGTTGAGTGATTCAGATTCATAGTCAGATATTTTTGGGTAGGGGGAGAGATCATCACTAGGAAGGGTCCTCAGAGCAGCAGTTGAGGAGGTCTAACATAGTTTGTTATCCTTTATTTAGATATCTAACATCTCAGTATATTCTCTTTACTGATAAGGGGGAGATAGAGACTTATCATGAGGCACAAACTCATAGAGAAAGAGTACAATGACATTAGGAGATGCAAGAGGAGATGTCTTCTTTGTAAAAGAATGATACCTATGAGCTTGTCATGCATCCCAAGGCTTGAAAAGTACTAAAAATTAAGTGGGACTATAGGATGAAGAGAGATGACAGCGACAAGGATCAAGCTTCTAATCAGGAGCTACATGGACATGGGGAGCATCGTTAGAGGGTTTATATGCCTTGGTACATAGGGTCAGAGATAAGATTTTCATCCAGGATGGCTCGACTTACCAGTCAGAATAGCCTACAAAGTTCCAGGTGTGGGCATGGAGAGAGAAGTGGTACTTCTAGGATACTTCTTCTTAGTTGTTTGGGAACAAATTGAAGTTAGGATGAATCTTCAAGAAGATGGATGAAAACGGCAGGATGATGTCATGCTTGAGGAGAATGGATCTATCACTTGTGTGATGGGGTCCATAAGCTACTCAAAATGATTGTTAAAGACAATGTCTCCCTCATGGGCCAGAGAGGGAGATTGTTGAAAATAGGAAAAGGATTCGGCCCATTCCTAATTAGATTTGGAATTGAGTAGGAGTTGACTTGTGCTACCAATCCTAATAGGAGTCAAATCTAAAAGAGAAAGAAGATGGTTTCTTATGTGCAACATGAAGTTTGACTCGGAGTTGGGCTTAGAGTTAGACAAGGATTCTTTGTTACAACTACATGTCATAAATCCCTAGGGGAGACGATTGAGATCATCTCACCAGTTGAGGTGTGATCACTCTAGCTATTTGTTGGTGCCTGACCGACCTAAATTGCACGTCCGAAAAGGGAGAGGATTTGAAGTAGTCAGACTTTTAAATTTATAACATGAAACCTTCTAGGCCCCCGCAACTTTATTTCGGGGTCAAAGTAGATATACGGGGTCGAACACAGGGACAAGGGTGGTAGTGTTGGGAACACAAAATCAACACGTTACACTCCAGTCGGGGTAAGGAGATGATAAAGTTCCCCAAGGGAACAATAGGCTAAGATCGATAAAATAAAAGAAAACTATCTCCAACTGGAGATACGAGGAAAATTAAGGTTTTAAAGGTTTATCAGTTTTTAGGGTTTTCGCGCAATGGAAAGAGAGAGGATAATACTAATGCCTTAGTAAGGAACGAATGAGAAAGCTTTGATAAAACAAGCGGCAACAGAAATATCCTGTACCCCTTATCTCAAGCGGGTACCTCTAACTAAGCATCAACACCTCTCTCGAGGTTGCTGGTCTTAAGTTAGAGTGGAAAGGTTACTAAAGCAACTCCGATCCTGGGCACTCTCGTACTCCCGTACCGGACCAAACACTAGAGCCACAACACCTCTCTCGAGGCTGCTGCAACGGGAAAACACGATTCGGTAGCTAGTCGAAACGTGATCCAAGAGTACAAGCTAGAGTTCGGATGTTAAACAAAACAATCATCCAACAAAAGGGACCAAACATAAAGCAACAGATAATTAAAACTCTTCTAATTCTATTAGCATAAAAGGGGTCTGGTTACATTGCATAAGTAAAGAAAGTAAATGACTAAAATAAGTAAATATAAATACCGCCTTCTTGATTTAGAAGGGCGACAAGCAGTAGCAGATCCTCAAGATCCCTCCAGCTTGATACCAGGCGGGAGCCATGCCCGATACGCCTGTGTCGGGCGGCACACCCTCTCGGGCGATAGGCTGTGACAGTGGACGTATCGTGTGGGGCGCTCATGCCCGATACGATCGTGTCGGGTGGCACCCTCTCGAGCGACACGCCGTGACTGGTGATGCGTATCAGGCTTGGTATAGTGTCGGGCCAGAGTTTTGTTTAGAGTATCGGGTACTCATATCGGGTGTCCTTGTTGGCCGATATCAGTCTGCTGCGGTGCCTGGGGACAATCCTAAGTGAACCATTCCCTCCCTCTCGGGTCGGGGAAGTGCTCACCTAGTATTGCCCGGTACACCTCTGAGGCACGGCATGCTAGCTCCAGATGCTTTCCCAAGTTGTCTTTCAAGAGATTCCGACCTGTCCCATCGGAGTCATGTAGCTGCTATTTATAGGCAGTGGTTGGGGGAAGTTATGGTTCTCTGGATGCCACGTGTCCTTCATCAGCTCTATCATCTCAGATTCGAGGATGCCTGATATGCATATCACCCAGCACAAGGATGTCGGGTTGTAAGTGTGTCGGTCATCGTGACGAGTGGCGCCTGTCGGTGGGTGGCCTGTATCGCGCGACACGCTTCAGCAGTTGTGGCGAGTCTGGCTCCCTATCGGGTAAATGGCGTATTGCTCGTCCGCTCCTTCTTGCGCAACACCCTCGTTTTGCACGGTAGTGTATCGTGCTGCCCTGTGTCGGGCAGCGAATGTATCAGCCGGCTGGTTGGTAAGGAGGTCGATGCAGGTGGAACATGTTCGTGGGTCGGGACGGGCCTTTTTGCTGATAAATGAGTTGAAAATTGAGGAAAACTCTGCAAAAGATGATAATATTGAGTTAAAAGCGTAGCGTGTCCTGTTTATGCAAAAACATGACAAAAAGGAGAGGAAAATAGTTTAAAAGGGCAAATTTGATAACGGAATAAGGGCCAAAAACATCATAAAATTTGGTGTTATGAACTCCCCCAAACTTAGCATTTTGATTGTCCTCAATCAATCTTTAAACTTTATTTTGTGACGCTTCTTCTTGACCGGTATAGTTTTTAGACCATGGGTTTGAGCGATTATTGAGATGTCTTACAGAGAATACGGCCCGACCACGAACAACAGACTTTACTTCTCCTGCCTTATTTAAGCAAAAAATTCCTCCACATCTTCGGCGAGATTGGGTGCATGATTTCGAAGTTAGCTTTCACACCAAACAGCTTTTGGGGAACATAAAGTTGTATGTTTGGGTAGGCTTAAGGCTTTTTGGGTTTTTCTTGTTTCCCATCAGTCCATCCAGGTACGGGTCCGTTAGCGGGCGAGTGGTCCCTACAGTCCAAGCCAGTTGGCTTTAGAGCAGTGATTTCACATCCTACGTATCACTGCCCCAGATCTACCATGCCTAAAGATGGGTACTTTTGGAAAACAAGTGTGTATATATATTTTTTTCTTTCTTTTTATTTGGCACAACTCTCATGCTTTTATTCATCTCATAAGGCTATTCTCTCTTTTTGGGATTTTTTCAGGTAAGGTAAAATAAGAGGAATTTTGTTGCTGTTTGGGCAGCTTTTTCCTTCTGCATACACATCTCTTAGCTGTTGTGAGATTATTTTTTGAAATTTTTGGCATGGAAAGTCGTAGTCTTTTGTCGTTTGAGGCTGCATTATCAGAAAGACATGACAAAACCTACATCTCCTTGGTCACATAGAAAACAAACTGGCAAGAAGTCGTATCAAGTTTTTACTATATAGTGTCTTTGTACATATGTATGGAGACAAAATAAGAAAAAACAATTTAGCAAAATTTTTGTATGAGCATGTATATGTATATGTACACATGATATAGGAGAAGAACAAAAGAAAAAAAAGGGTGGAGTTTGAAGATTTTTTTTTATATACCTCCCTCACTGGTACATGGTACCCCCCAAACTTACTCCACACTTTGTCCCAGAGTTGTGAAGTAGATAAGGTAGGGTAATGTTAACCCAGTGAGGGTTAGTTGGTGAGCGCGCCTGTGCCAGATAGAAGCTCCCACACATATTCTCCTTGTTTGCTGTGGTAGTCGATGTGGTGGAGTTGGTCAGGCGTCTCTTTGTTTGATATCTATTCCAGGACGAAGATGTCGCAGTCAGTTTGCCAGCAGCACAGAGTGTTGGGTGGATGGCTACCAAAGAAATTTTGTACCAAAAGGCAAATGTGGGTTCAGAATTGCAAGATTCAATGAGATCAGTCATGCGCTTTTGCTGAGGAAGAAGTTCCAAAACTATTAGGCATTCCCTTAAACCAGGTAAACTTTTTAAGATACTTCCATTGTGAACCTGAACAAAAGGGCTGATCATCAATCTCAGTTTCTTTAAACTTTCATCATCTATTGGATTAGTCAGAGAAGTCCACTTATCTCTTCTAATACTTTTTCTTGATTTGGTAGCCCCCAAGAGAAGTCGGAAGTATATTCCTCATTTCCAGCAATACAACAGAGTATAATTTACATATTATTCCAAACTCGTCATCAAGGATATATGAATGCTTCTCTTGAGTACAATGAATAGAATGATTTTTTTCAGATTGCTTTTCTTCATCCTTTTCACTATCGTATGAACAAATATCAATGGACCTCAAGGATAAGTTATATTCATCCCATAATTTATCCATTTCCTTATCATAGTATGTCTTCTGCAGTGGTTTAGGACCATCTCCAAAAGAGAAAATCAGTGGAAGTCTTTCTCCAGTGGCTTCTAGATTGAATGTGGGTATTTTGGGTTCATCAGTCATGAAGCCACCTTCTTCATGGGGGGCATATTCCTTGGATATAGTATCCAAAATGTTTTCAAGAGCTCTCTGTCTACCATAGGTCGGTTTCTTATTCGTGTTCTAGCCCTCCTAGGTCGGTCATCATCGTCATAATCTGCACGAGCCTTGTGTTTCCTTCTTGAGAGCTTTGCACTTGTTCTGGCTGCATCGTCATAATATGGAGCCATTACTTCTTCTGTCCTTACTCTCTTCTCAGCGGCTGATGGCCCAACTGCCTCGGGATTCGGGCGTTTCTACCCGACCTTTGTTGCTTCAACTACGACTTTAGTGACGATTCTTCTGCCGTGTTCGTCAACTCGAACGTCGGTTTGCTTTGTACGGGCCATATCTGTTATCATTAAACAAGTTCATTGATCATTTAAATGTTCTGATATTAAGTAGGCAAAACTTAAAATCAATGCCGGCGTTTAAGAGAAAACTGATTGCACGATAAAATTCAGCCCGATATAAAAGCTAGCTGACACCACCGTATCAGGCTTCAACACTGGGCGATATGATGTTTGCCCGATACACCTGTGTCCGGCGATACAAAGCTTTTGAAAAATCACCATAGGCTCATGCCCGATACGAGGTCCGGGTGTCATTCATCAAAAGAACATCTAGGTGATACAAAACTGGACAATACGGAGAAAAGTTGCGCATCATACCCGTTGCCTGATATGCTGTGTCGGGCGATACGTGACACCGAGATGGGAGACACTGTCATTTCCCGATACAGGTTGTCGGGCAAGCGCGTGTTAAAGACGTGTCGCACGATATAAGGAAATCAACTAAAGTCATCAGCCTGATACACTGTGCACGATATGAATGTCATGTCAGGCAAGCAAGACGACACGGCTGTCGGGCTATACCTTTGTTATCTGAAGCTATCTTGCGCGACACGAGAGCAAAAGTTAGCTGGACGATACACGAGAAAAAGGGAGAAACTACAGCACGATACACGTAGGTGAAAAGTAAAAGCAGTAGCCCGACACAGTAAAACCTCCGTACTATATATAACAATCCAAATCGGGGGTAAAATGGGTAAATCTGGGACGCGTGTCGTCTGTTGAGACAGGTCATTCCCGAGACGAACAGTCCCATCCGTCTAATCAAGGGTAATTACTCATCTTGCCCGATATGGATGCTCGCCGCCGGGCGTGTCGTCTGACACGGCTTATGGCCTGATGCGATGAGCGATTTACTATCGCCCGATATGAGCATATTCTGTGCACTGGCTGAGTCTTTGCCCGATACGATCAGGAAAAAAGGGGATACTTGCCCGATACAGGGTCCTCAGAACAAAATTCTATATGAAAAGCCCAAAAACAAAGAGAAGGAAAAAGCGATTGATGGGTAAAATATCATGGGCCTAAGGTTAAGTTCCCGGCCTCAGATAGTATTACTCATCAATGTCAATAAAATAGAGCGGTGGCCCATAAAACAGAAGAGTCAGCGCACGTGACGCATGCATTGACTCTGGCCTTATTACAGTCCAAGTGTTCATAGTGTTTTATCTTGCAAGAAAGTAAATAACATCCTATTCTAGGAAAAATAAAAGCTCGGGCTGCCTCCCGAGGAGTGATGTAGTTTGCGTCGCCAGCTCGACAGCTCCAAGTCCTTCACTTTTCACCTTCAACAATATCCATATCTTGCAAGTTGATCTTTTTCCTTCTAATGAAAGCTTCGTCTTCATAGAACCTTTTCACCCTGTGCCTGTTCACTTGAAAAACCTTGGATGGATCATCTTTGTCATATAGCTCCATCATTTCGGATGGGTATATCCTTGATACGGTGAAAGGTCCAGACCACCTCGTTTGTAACTTACCTGGAAAAAGATGAATGGAAGATTTAAATAATAAAACTTTGTCACCTTCACTTACGTCCTTCCTCCTCAGGTGGGCATCATGCCACACCTTCGTCCTCTATTTATAGATCTTTGCGTTCTCGTAGGCATGCAATCTCAATTCTTTGAGTTCTTGCAACTACAAATATCTTTTCTCTCCCGCCTTCTCTAAATCCATATTCAAGAATTTAATTGCCCAAAGGGCCTTGTGTTCCAGCTCAAGGGGTAGATGACATGATTTCCCATAGATCAACTTGTAAGGAGTGGTTCCAATGGGCGCTTTATAGGCAGTCCTATAGGCCCAAAGTGCGTCGTCTAACTTCATTGACCAATCTTTCCTCGTCTGGTTGACAATTTTCTCTAGAATCTGCTTGATTTGTCTATTCGAAACCTCTACCTGCCTAGAAGTTTGTGGGTGGTAGGGCATAGCGACCTTGTGTTTAACTCCATACTTTCATAGGAGCGCTTCAAACTTTCTTTCTCCGAAATGCGATCCACCGTCACTTATTACCGTACGTGGTACACCGAAACGAGGGAAAATAGTCTTTTTGAACAACTTGATCACTGACTTAGAGTCGTACGTTTGAGTTGCAACAACTTCTACCCATTTGGATACATAATCCACTGCCACTAGAATGTACTAATATCCCTTTGATGGGGGAAACGGTCCCATGTAGTCAATTCCCCATACATCAAAGATTTCCACTTCGACCCAATTTGCCATTGGCATCTCATTTCTTCGTCCAATATTTCCCGTCAATTGGCACTCTTTACAGACTTTTACATACTTTGCAGCATCTTTGAACAAAGAGGGCCAGTAAAACCCTGATTGTAGTACTTTTGCGGCGGTCCTTTCGCTTCCCAGATGTCCTCCATAAGGGGAGGTGTGACAATCTTTCCGAATGTTCAGGATCTCTTCTTTGGGAATACATCTTCGGTACAGGTTATCTGCACATCTTCTGAAAAGGAGAGGATCGTCCCAGTAGTAGTTCTTCACATCCGTGAAGAGCTTCTTCTTTTGGTTATAGGTTATGTCAGGTGGCAGCTCTCCGCAGGCAAGATAATTATAGATATCTGCAAACCAAGGTAAACTCTCTTCCTTGGTTTCAATCATCATCAAAGCTTCATCAACATAATTGTCATTAATAAGTGGTTCCTTCTGCCCTTCCACAATGATCCTTGATAAGTGGTCGGCGACCACATTCTCTACACCCTTCTTATCGACTATCTCATGGTCAAACTCTTATAGTAACAAGGCCCACCTCAATAGCCTGGGCTTTGTATCTTTCTTCTGCATGAGGTATCTTATAGCCCCATGATCTGTGTAGACTTTAACCTTTGCTCCAATGAGGTAAGATATGAACTTATTGAAAGCGAAGACTATCGCGAGCATCTCTTTTTCTATAGTTGTATAATTTACCTGAGCTTCATCCAGGGTGCGACTAGCGTAGCATATTACATGGTGCTTTTTATCCTTTTTCTGCCCCAAGACCGCTCCTACTGCATAGTCACTGGCGTGACACATAAGTTCGAAAGGTAACTCCCAGTCTGGAGCTTGGAGGATAGGCGGTGAGACAAGAGCATCCTTTAAAGCCTGAAAAGCGATTAGACAATCATCAGAGAAATTAAATTCAACATCGTTTACCAGAAGGTTGGACAGCGGTTTCGAAATCTTTGAGAAGTCTTTTATAAATCTTCGGTAGTAGCCGGCGTGCCCGAGGAAGCTCCTTATTCTGTCACAGACCTTGGTGGAGGAAGTTTGGATATGGCTTCAACCTTGCTAACGTCTACCTTGATGCCACGCCTCAAAACTTTATGTCCCAATACGATGCCTTCTTGTACCATAAAATGGCACTTCTCCCAGTTCAAAACCAAACTCTTTTCCTCACAGTGATGCAAAACCAAAGAGAGGTTTTTCAGGCAGGTATCGAAGTCTTTTCCATAGACAGAAAAATCATCCATGAAAACTTCCACGATATCCTCCAGGAAATCCGAAAACATTGATATCATGCAGTATTGAAACGTTGTGGGAGCATTGCACAGGCCGAAAGGCATCCTCCTGAAGGCGTAGGTGACATAGAGACAGATAAAAGTTGTTTTCTCTTGGTCATCTGGTAGGATGGGGACCTGATAAAATCCTGAAAAACCATCCAAGAAACAGAAATAGTCATGATGTGCTAATCTTTCAAGAACTTGATCAATGAAAGGAAGCGGATAATGATCTTTTTTAGTGGCTTGGTTTAGCTTCCTGTAGTCAATGCACATTCTCCATCCTGTTACGGTCCTAACCGCCACTTCATCGCCTTTATCTCCCTTTACTACTGTTATACCACCCTTCTTGGGCTCACCCAATTACTATCATTGATCGGGTAAATGATCCCAACATCCCTCAAATCGATTACTTCTTTCTTAACGACTTCTTTCAGCATCTTATTCAATTTTCTCTACGGTTGAGCCAGAGGTTTGGCGGATGCCTCCAAATTGATGTGATGCATACACAATGCAGGGTTAAGGCCTTTGATATCTTCTACCGAGTATCCTATAGCCCGCCTGTGGAGTCTTAACTCCCCAAGAAGTTTGTCCAATTGATCTTTTATAAGATGGGCATTGACGATGACAAGATTCCTTTCCTCTCGATCTAGGAATTCATATTTCAACCCTTCTGGTAACTGCTTCAACTTAGGCTTGGCCTTGGGTGACCTTTCTTCCGGTGCCTCCTCAAGAGAGGCAAACTTAACAGTCTCCACTACCTCATCCTCATTGCTCAGGTCTTCATCAGACTGGTTAAGATAGTTTAGAAACTCCACAACTTCTGGATTTTTAGAGTTAGAATCTTGATTGTTTATCATTCTCACAAGAGGGTCTACCATTAGGATATCATCTTCTACCTCTTCGCATAACTGGTTGTAGCTTTCCGCAAAGTAAGCAGACTCTAACAGGGATGGTCCTTTCATCGCATCCTTTACTTTGAAGTCTAAGTGGTCGTTTCCGACCCTTAGAGTGATTATTCCCTCAGCAACATCGATCAACACCCTTCCTGTAGCCAAGAAAGGATGTCCAAAGATGATAGGACAGCCAGGGTCCTCCACTGTATCAATGACAATGATATCAAAAGGAATGAAGAAACTTCCTACCCGGATAGGTATATCTTCAACAACGCCAATAGGCCTTTTAAAGGTATGATCTGCTAATTCAATTCTCATATTGGTTTTGACCATATCAGTCAAACCTAATCTCTGCGTGAAGCTTAGGAGCATAAGGCTGATGCTAGCCCCTAAATCAGCAAGACCTTTTCATTCGACATTATCTCCAATGGCGAAAGGAATGATGAAAGCCCCTAGATCTTTCTTTTTGTCGGGCAAATCTGATTTGAAAAAAGTAGAGGACATACTTGCTAGATGCACGATTTTGATTCTTCCTCCTCTTCTCTTCTTGGTAATCAAATCTTTGAAAAACTTAGCATAAGTCGGCATCTCTTCTAAAGCGTCCAAAAAGGTACTTCGAGATGAAGTTTCTTTATTGATTCCATGACCTTCTCGTGGCTCTTCTTAAGGTGTGCCTTTATCAGCTTATAAGGAAAAAGAAACTTGGGAGAGTAAGGGCTTCTCTTACCAGACAGTTCCTTAAAGGATCTTGGTTTAGGTTCTTTGTCAAGAGCTTTTTGATTGTCTTCTTCTGTGGGATTATCAGCCACAGTCCTCGGTTCAGGTTCCTCTGATCTGGCTTCTTCATGACGTTCTACTATTCTTCCGGATCTCAGCATTGCCATTTTGGCAGATTCGGTGTTGGAGGGTATCTTACCCAAGGGATTCTTTATCAATTCGGCCATCTGGGCCAACTACTGATCGATTTGGCATTGGTGCGTCTGCATGTTTGCCATCTGGACTTGCATTGTGTTCAGAACTCCTGAATTTGAAAGCGCACTCTGCGCCAGCTGGTTATTGATGGTATCTTGTCTTTTTACAAAATCGAACAACTGTCCAACCAAGTCGGGTTGGTTTGAAATCTTGCCTTGACCTTGCTCCTTGTCTTGACTTTGACCTTGACTGGTGTTTGCCGCTTGGCGACCTTGGTACTTTCCTTTTCCTTGAAAATTTGCCTTGTTTGACTGGAAAGAAGTGGTTCTGGTGAACTGACTTTGCCCCCCTCTTTTCTCAAAAGCTTGGGGTTGCTTGGTGGTGTTATGCAGCTGATGCGAGTTTTCGGCTGCATCCTTGTTGCCATAACTAAAACCAGGATGATCTGGCCTCTTGAAATTAATGAAAGAGACGTTCTCAGACTCCTCAGCCTCGGATTCACTTTCGCTCGACTCGTCAGGTCGGGTGTAGATACAGTTATCTTCCCCGTGTCCACCTTCTCCGCAGGTGACACATTTCATGACTTTTTCGACTTGTTTCTTCCCCTTTCCACTTGATTCTTTCAGCTGTTTGACATCAGTGGCTATCCTCTAGATCTGAGAGGTGATAGTCTCCAGAGCCTTGGATTCAATTGAACGTCCTTCACTAGCCTTCTTAGCATGTCCCCTGTCAGATCTATCGTAGTCGGTGTCGGCTTGTAACTCGGCCATGTTCTCGATGATCTTTTTGGATCTGCTATGCTTCTTCCCCAGAAAGTCAGTGCATGCTGCTGCATTTAGCGAAACCCTTTCCTCAGGGGTTAGACCGTTGTAGAAGGTAGTTATCAAGAAACCCTTCTTATAGTTGTGATGAGGGAAATCCCTCTGATATTCTTGATATCGTTCCCAGACATCGTGTAGATTCTCGTTCAGCTTTTGCATGAAAGATGTGATCCTCTGTCTATTCCGGACGGTTTTCTCGGTAGGATAAAACTTGTTTACAAAGGCATCTACCAGCACACTCCATCCGTTAAGAGCTTGGTGTGGTAGCTCCAGATACCAGGATAGAGCCTTATCTTCTAAAGAAAAGTGGAAACCATTGTAATAAATCACCTCTTGTGGGACTCCCCTCATTTTGATGGTGTCACAGATGTTTTTAAAAGCATCTAAATGGTGATAGGGATTACCATTCTTTGAATTCCCTCTGAAGCTCTTATTCTAGATCATAGAGATGACGGATGGTTTTAGCTCGAAGTTGGTTGCGTTGAATCTCGGGATGACAATAGGACATCTGGAATTATTAGCCTTGGTGGCAGCTAACTCCCTCAGGGTCTTTTCTTCTTCATTGAAATCATCATTGTCACTGTCTCCCAGGTTCTGTTCCTGATTATTTTGATTTCTCCTGCGTCTCCGGTGATGACGACGTCTCTCCCGACGATGGTCATCCTCGAATTGTTCTGTTTCAGGATCGTCATGTTGCTGATTGCCATCATAGCGGTCATTGTCTTCAGGCAGAGGCGAGTGAGGTCTATCTCTCGCGTGTCGCTCACCTTCTGAAATAGGTGGTTCAATGCGAGGCGACATGTCTGATGATGTCGGTGCTCAATTGAGCAGAACGCCTCCCTTCTGAGTACCTGAATAGCACGTAAAAATCAAGTTAGAAAACCTGTATTAATAATACGAATTACTCATTTCAGGTTAAAAAATATAAAAAAAGGAAAAAGAGAGTGTTGTCAAGCTCATTTCTAAGCTTGAGGCACTGAAGTGTAGTTAGTGGATTCGGGTTCGTCAATATTACTGTTTTACCTTGTCCCCGGAAACGACGCCAAAAAGTTGACCGGCCTAAATCGCTCGTCCGAAAAGGGAGCGGATTTGAAGTAGTCGGACTTTTAAATTTATAACCCGAAACCTTCTAGGCCCCCACAACTTTATTACGGGATCGAAGTAGATATACGGGGTCAAACACAGGGACAAGGGTGGTAGTGTTGGGAACGCGGAATCGACACGTTACACTCCGGTCGACGTAAGGAGATGATAAAGTTCCCCATGGGAACAACAGGCTAAGATCGATAAAATAAAAGAAAACTATCTCCAACTGGAGCTATGAGGAAAATTAAGATTTTAAAAGTTTATCAGTTTTTAGGGTTTTCGCGCAACGGAAACAGAGAGGATAATACTAATGCTATAGTAAGGAATGAAGGAGAAATCTTCGGTAAAACAAGCGGAAGCAGAAACATCCTGTACCCCTTCTCTCGAAGCGGGTACCTCTAACTAAGCATCAACACCTCTCTCGAGGTTGCTGGTCTTAAGTTAGAGTGGAAAGATTACTAAAGTAACTTCGATCCTGGGCACTCTCGTACTCCCGTATCGGACCAAACACTAGAGCTACAACACCTCTCTCGAGGTTGTTGCAATGGGAAAACACGATTCGGTAGCTAGTCGAAACATGATCCAAGCGTACAAGCTAGAGTTCGGATGTTAAACAAAACAATCATCCAACAAAAGGGACCAAACATAAAGCATCAGATAATTAAAATTCTTCTAATTCCATTAGCTTAAAAGGGGTCTGGTTACATTATATAAGTAAATAAAGTAAATGACTGAAATAAGTAAAGATAAATATCGCCTTCTTGATTTAGAAGGGTGACATGCAGTAGCAGATCCTCAAGATCCCTCCAGCCTGATACCAGGCGGGAGCCTTGCCTGATACGCCTGTGTCGGGCGGCACACCCTCTCGGGCGATAGGTCGTGACGGCGGACGTATCGTGCGGGGCGCTCATGCCCGATACGATCACGTCGGGCGGCACCCTCTCGGGCGACACGCCGTGACTGGTGATGCGTATCGGGCTTGGTATCGTGTCGGGCCAGAGTTTTGCTTAGAGTATCGGGTAGCTTAGAGTATTGAGTACTCATATCAGGTGTCCTTGTTGGCCGATATCAGTCTGCTGCGGTGCTTGGGGCCGATCCTAAGTGAACCATTCCCTCCCTCTCGGGTCGGGGAAGTGCTCACCTAGTATCGCCCGGTACACCTCTGAGGCACGACACACTAGCTCCAGATGCTTTCCCAAGTTGGCTTTCGAGAGATTCTGACCTGTCCCATCGGAGTCATGTAGCTGCTATTTATAGGCAGCGGTTGGGGGAAGTTATGGTTCTCCGGACGCCACGTGTCCTTCATCAGCTCTATCATATCGGATTCGGAGATGCCCGATATGCGTATCGCCCGGCACAAGGATGTCAGGCTGTAAGTGTGTCGGTCATCGTGACGAGTGGCGCCTGCCGGTGGGTGGCCTGTATCGCGCGACACACTTCAGCAGTCATGGCGAGTCTGGCTCTCTGTCGGGTAAATGGCGTATCGCTCGTCCGCTCCTTCTTGCGCGCCATGTCGCGCGGTAGTGTATCATGTTGCCCTGTGTCGGGCAGCGAGCGTATCAGCCGGCTGGTTGGTAAGGAGGCCGATGCAGGTGGAACACGTTCGTGGGCCGGGACCGGCCTTTTTGCTTATAAATGAGTTGAAAATCGAGGAAAACTCTACAAAAGATGATAATATTGAGTTAAACGCGTAGAGTGGCCTGTTTATGCAAAAACATGACAAAAAGGAGAGGAAAACAGTTTAAAAAGGCAGATTTGATAATGAAATATGGGCCAAAAACATTACAAAATTTGGTGTTATCAGTGGCTTATGTGGTAGAAGAGTCAGAAAACAAGAACAACTAGAAGAGCTCTTTTGGTAAATAAGAGTGGACCAACGACTTTGCCTTGAAACGAAATAGCGGTTGATAGTCGGTGACACATTGGGTGCACTGAGAGAACAACTCTCTTGGTTGATAAGAGAGGGTCAACGACTTTACCTTGAAGCAAAGTAGCGGTTTGCGGTTACAGACACAATGTTTCCATAGCGACAACGGTCCACCCAGTCAGCAGTCACAGCGGCATCAAGCAGTCTCCAGTAACGATAGTAGCCTCGTGAGGAGATCAAATAAAAAAGGAGGTTTTGTACACACTGGGTGCGATTCTCTTCTTCTTCATCTTTTTTTTTCCTCTTCCTCATCTTTGTTTTCGTGTGGGGAGGGCGACTTTGATTTAGAGATAATTAAATCCTAACAGTGTGACTTATAATCTGAAGTACATAGTGTTTGTTGGCCAGTATTGTGCTGTGAATTTTCTCTCCTTGTCTTGGGGAGAGCTTTTCACGTTAAATTTGATATTTTTTCTTTGAATTTATACGCTTGTCAGTAATGGTTCCGCAATAAGATTTCGTCACATCCGGGACCGTATTGGTACAACATCCCCAATAGTATTGTCATTCAGTGCTAGCAAGAGGACAATCTAGAACCGTCCATCATCCCTCAATTGTCATATGAGAAAGAATTCACAGATGGTCTTATACGTATGAACTCGAATTGATAACCATATGTAAAAGAAAAGGAAAGGTAAACTAGTATAAGTGTTGATTTTGTTGGTGATGGAAAGGTTAACAAGGATGCACACAAAAGCTTTTAGTGGTGCATAACAAATACGGAGAAATTCTACACGCAGCGCCTCGCAAGTGGTTCTCAATTGTATTCAGGTGTTATGGCGTGTCTAAAAATGACTTTGATAGTTGCAAATTAAAATGGATGTATAAAAAAAAGTAGGTGCCTAACTTCTGTTGTGTCCCTCAAATAATAAATAGTAGGTGAGTTACGATACACATAGCTTGTTGGGCGCATCCAAAAGAAACCAAAACAACTCAGGCCAAACAACAAAAACTAATGGACGTAAATGGAAAAGTAGAAAAGCAAATATTCAAAGGGATTACTTTTTGTCGGATTGAAGTTTGTTATTGAAGGGATTTTATTTGTGTGCATCGTTGAGTCCAAACGCTTTCTTTTATAATAAATCAAATCACATGCACGCCTTGAACTTAATCAGGTCAAACCAGGCACTCGAAATGAAGTGGTGTCGCAAGGGCGCATGCGTGCCAGTGTATTTTTTAAATACGTATATCTCAGCACATAAACAAGCCCAAACATTAGCCAAATCCCATACCCCTAAGAGATCAAGATGTATATCGGTCCTCACCTTCAATCAGAAAAATCCCTCCCATTGAAGTGAGATATATGGGACTAAAGGCGGCTAGCATGTTTCCCAATAAAAGAAACAAGTAGTTGAAAATATAATACTCCCTCAAACAATTCATAAATCTTAGAGTCTTGTAAAAGGGTAAGAGGTGACCATATAATGTCTATCAATAAAGGCAGCTTGTTGCTTTCAAACTTGCTTAGAAATAATTCATCTACAGTTGTCACTATAGCAATAATGAATCAGAAAATTCTGTTGATACATTCGAAGAATTAGACGTTAATTGAATATTAATTATTATCTATTATTATTCTTTTTAATATTATTAATGACATTTTAGAAATGCCACTGAGAAAAAAAAATGCCGCTAAACATGCTTAGTGACATTTTTTAAGCTTAAAAAATACCTCTAGTACCAATGCCACTAGAAAGATAGTGACATAAGTTGTAAACGTCATTAAATATTTGTTTGTAATGGCTTCCAATAAATGTCAAATTAATTCCACTAAAATATCATCTGACATTTATAAAAATGCCACTACCCATCAATTGACTTTTATTATAATGCCTCTATTTTGTATTATGTAGTTGTATGAAACTGTTCTTATTGAGTGTAATGTCGTATAAAAAAAGTCATTATTGACATACTAGTTGTGTATGACTATATTTTCATGGCTTTTAGTCATTCAACTTTCAATTCACTACCAAAATTTTTAAATGAATGCCAATTAGTTTGAACTTTGATTCTTAAAAGTATGGATCTTTTGTATTTATTCAAATGCAAATTATATGGGGAGGACATTTTACCTTGCCCCTTTTGATAATTACAACGTACGTGTACAATATTTTTCTATTTAATAAAGTTCATTCATTTGATGACATTCTTATTTCTTAATATCCATGCATAACACTTGTGGCTTCAATAAATGTTGAAAGTCCTTGCACCAACTGCAACTGTAATCATGTTTTTTTCCATACAACAATGTCATATGTTATGTTATATAATTTGAAGCATGTGTTCTTCAATAACTTATTTAACTTCTGAAAATCACCCTTTTGCGCCTCCATTGTTTTGTTCCATCCACGCCTACGGTTCTGGTAATTCACCGGTGGACCAGAGGGGACCAAAAAACCACCTGGCCTTAGAATCCTATGTATCTCGATAAGATATAGTTCACCCGAAAAAGCATAAATAGTGTAAGATAAATTTATGATACCAAAATTTTAGGAAAATGAAGAATAATAATTTGGCTAGAAATAACCAAATTTGACATGTAAAACAATTGTGACTTACCTTCTCCGCTCCATAGTGAAGAAGTAGAGAATGAAAAGAATCTATCTGAATCACATTCCGTTCCGCTTTAGAAATAAGCTTCCAGTGATAAAGTGTATCCTAGCTCTGGTGTTGTAGCCAGTGATGATGATTTGTCGATCAATGAGAAAGTGCAAAGAAGCTCTAGATGAATGAAGACGCATGCGAGAAAAAGACAACTACTAAAGTCATGTGATACCTTTTCAAGTGAAAATGTCTTGGCTTGTTCTTTAGAACTGCAAATAGAAGGCATTGCTGCTTCCAACTGTGAATTACCACCTCATAATTTTGGAAATTCTGAGGAGTCTTTATTCAAGGATCCTATTTCAAACATAGAAGAAATGGACTTGGATTGTAACACAAATACTAATAAACCAACAGGAGTAGAGGGTCATTTAGTTTCTCTTCTCAACATAGAGAAAATAATGCTAGATGTTGATAATATTGTAGTTTCATCAGCAGATGGTGATTTTTCTGTCCCTTCTATAGACGCTGGGACAAATACTATGGCACGCACTATAGATATTTTTGATATGTTGGTTAAACATGGTTTCCATGATCAAATCTCTCCACAAAAACCATGTCCATTAGAAGAAGATCATAACAACTTGTATAAAGAACATGTCAATTTCAAGGCATTAGTGAAGGGGATTCATCAGCCTGATTCCCAGGTTGTGACTATAGAGGACAATGATATATGTACAGTAGAAGTTTTCCTAACATCTGACGCAATCAGCAAGTTTAAGAATCACACTTCAACAAGAGATGTTGTAAAAGAGTGAAATCACCCCTTTACTAAAAATATGAAAAATCAAACATCCATTCCCAACATACTCAAAGGTATGTTGAAACGGGTCTAAAATATTCAAATCTTTATTTATATGGTATACAAAGGACCAACAATGCAGCGGAATATAATTTCATGACTATATTCAATTTTATAAAAGTGTACATCATCATTCTCCCATAAAGGGTTTACAACAACAAAAGGATCTATATAGAGGGAAGTCTAAACTACACCAACTATGTCTCCTAGAAAAAACTTCATGAGATAGGTCCATGCTTAAAGTTATGTACTCCCAATCCCAATCCCACTCCTGGGATGGTCCTCCATGCTCCTGTTGCACAACTCTGATCCTAGGCCTTATTTAACACCTTGATCTAACCTTGGGTGGTTGGGAAAGCACCCAACAAAAGGGAAAGAAAACAAGGTATGTGTTAGTGAAAATGAACAAGGACAAAAGATAAGAAAACTATAAAGAGATAAAGGCTAAGATTTCATCATAAGATGAAGATGATTAAAAGAATGAGGCATAACTAAAAAGATGCTAGCCATAATAAAAATAGTAAAAAGTTTGCATGCAAGAATAATATTGACTACCTAAACTATGTAGGGTTGAGTCACCTACCTAACCTCAACTAGTAGGTGAGGGAGAGTAACACATTCCATTCACTTACAAATTTTCTATAATGGGGAGAGTAACACATTCCCCAGAGCAAATTTTCACATGCCCTATCTATGGGTGGTTGTATAAACGTACCACTACACTAGTTTAATAAACTAATAAAACCAACATGGTGAGATATGGTAAGTATAAGCATCAAGTAAAAGTAAACATGGTAGTGGGGTACAAGACCCAAGAAATAAACATTAAAATAGATTTTGAGGCAATTATAGCTAAGGAATTATCAAAAAGGAAAATTAGGGTTTTATAGTAGCCTCATTAGGGAAACTAGGTTAACTTACAAATCTTCCCAACAAAGGTGTAAGGAAATCACAGACCTCTTCCTTAGAGTCCTATAGCCACTTTTTAGATCCTTATTCGAAATTAGAGTCCACTAGTCCTATTTTCAATTTCATACTCATGTATTAGAATCATATACATTCATTAAAGAGTTGAAACCCAAAAGTTATGAACTTTTTACAAAAACCTTTGATTTAGACCTCAAAACTATAAACAATGACTTAGTTAGGTTTTTCTTATTAAGAAAATATATAATATTATATATTTTGGAATTATAGACTTTTTGATGTGTTTTTGGTGATTTTAATTGATTAATTCATTTCCTAAGAATCCTTTTTGAAAAAACTCAAAATCAATTCTCAAAATCATTTTTATTAGAAAGATGGTATTTTTCTGAGTATAGAACATATTTTACATTAAAATTTGGACAAACGGTTAATTAATTATGATTTATTGAAAACTAGACAATCAGAGGATGCCATGTAGGCAACTCATTTTGAAAATCAAGAGAGAGGGTGAGTGAGAGGCCGGGCCCATGACTTGGCCCAATGAGCGGCGACCAAGTCATGATCTACGCCTATGTCACTGCACTGTTGGCACTTGGTCAAAGCCAAAGAATGAAAACCCAAAGGATAAAACTGCCCCCCGTGCACGATCAGAGAAGAAAGAAGGGGAAGGTAGGGGTAGAATCATCAAAACACAATGGGGTTTCTACCCCAAACAGCCCGCGCCATGGCCGTCGAGCTCCAAGGCTGATTTTGGGTGTTTTCATAAACCTTGACCAAACTCAAAAAACAAGGTCCCAAATGAAAGCTTACGAGAAGACGAATTCAAAGGAACCTTTAATTTGTTCAGAGGTGGAGAGGAGAGGAAGCACTAGGCACCGCAAGGTCTGGAACAAAGTCTAATCACCGAGGGTCTAACACATGATCAACGGTGCAATTGAGTGGAGGAACAAGTTGCAAAGGACTCCAGGAAGCTGAGGGTAGGAGTATATATAGATAGGGGTATGAGTTCTAGGGTTTACAAATTTGGGGTAAGAGAGGGCACTGCACAGATTTGGGGGTTTCTCAATCTTTTGCCAAAATGACATAAATGTAGGATTATTCTGTGCGGAATTCTAAAAGGAATCCATAGGAACACAAATTGTGAGAAAAGATGGAGTAGGGAGAGAGATATTCGAATTTGAAATCTTGCACAAAAAGAAGCATGTTTCCCGATTTGCACCAAGGTAGAAGATGACCCTGGTCTGTCCAATCAGTGGATGCAGGTACACAAGTCATTCCTGTCTATCTGATCGAATACAGAGAAGGAAAGTATGCACATGACATTTAATTCGATTCTGAATATAATTTGGAATAAATTGTAACTTGCATTATTTAATGAGTTTCTCTTTCCTCAATTGAGTGCTCAAACAAATTTTCAAATTTAATGAAAATTGACACCCTGACCAATTTTGAGGTGTACAATCTGAATATGCAATTAGTTTTACCTTTTGGGAACTTTTAATGTGTTAAATAAATTAATATTTGTTTTCTCTTTCCTCCTTCATTAATGGTGATAAGATTTTCCAAATTTGATGAAACTTCACCCTAAAGTCCCATTAAGTGCCTTGGATACGAATTTGCCATTAATTTTATATGTTGGAATTGTTTGTATATTTATTTAATATTTTGAAGGTAATACACACTTTCTCTCTCCTAATTTCACATGTATATTAAAGATTATCCAAATTAGATGAAAATTCACCGAAAGGCTATTTTTAATGTGTAAATCAGGTATTTAAGATTATTTTCAACTTTTAGAGTCATTAAATATTTTATTTCACATTTTGAGGAAAAGTCACATTTTCTTTTTAAAATAAAAAAGATGTAGTTACTTACATCCCAAAATTATGAAACTTAGCCTCCAAGCCAAACCAAATCCAATGAAAATGAATCTCAACTTATCATTAACCAATTAATCTTCCTTTTATGAGTTATAGTCCATTATCCAATATTTCCATTATTTAACGTATTAAATAATTCAATACCACAATAACATGTTTAAAGCATTAATATATATTCCTTTTTCTCTTCCCTGATCCATAAGGCTAAGGAATGATCTTGAACGAATATATAAAATTCATATGTCACATCAGTGGTAAGTTTGCATATCAGACCCTTATTAAAAATAGTTATTGAGGTATTTGTGCTTAACTCCTTATAGAGTAATTGGGAACAAATGTACACCAAACCTATATAATTTCCACTAATTCAACATAAAGGCCAAAGAGGATAGAAAAGAAAGGCAAAGCATGGGAAGATGGTCAAAAAGAGAATTTGTCCAAGTTTTGGTATGTTACAGTACTCCACCCCTTAAAGAGGATTTCATCCCCAAAATCACAAGCAAAGAGAGAAGGGTGAGTGTGAAACATCTCAACACTAACTTCAAGTTGTTCCTCCAACAATAAAACTTCCACCAAAACTTTCACTAACAACACCTCATAGGTCAGGTTCTCAAGGATCACCTAGGGTTCCACTATAAAGATTTCTTTATGAGATTTAACATTATTAATATCTTTGGCTCATTAGTAATTATATTTATTAGGATATCACATTATCATTATTATTCTATTAATTATATCTCATTATATTCACTTAGTTTCCAAAAGAGATACATTTCATTATTATGCATGAGGCCTTGTATATTTCTTATTTATCTCATTAGGAATTTTAAGCTCAATTAGGGTTTAATGAATTTTCTCAATATACTTGATCATTATTCTTAATAATTTGGAATTAGACTCCATTATATTCCTATTATCACCACATTGAATTATACCATATTACTTTGCACGAATTAAGACATTTTATCTAATTTGTTTTTGAGTCTTTAATTAATCCAAATTATGTTACATTAATTACTTATATCCATATTAAATAGCTATTCATTGTCACGTTACCTTTCTTAATCACATTAATACCGTCATTTATAATTTTCTCATATGTGTTCACTTCCAATTATTATGCACATTTATATGAATCCATTTACTTCTTATCCATATCTGAGTCATTATCAGATTTTAGTGAACAAGATGAAACATATTATATATTAGAGGATTGATTTACATAATAAGTCATGATTAGGTGATTAATTAGGTGTGTATTATCGATGACTTGATTAATCTATGATTAGATGATGATATAACGTTAATGTGTATAAAAGCATATTATCTGATTATGACACATGATGTCACTAATGTATCATAAAAGGCATTAAGGATGCATATGTTAAGGTTAGATGATTACAACTTAGGATTTAAGTCAACATGACCATTATATTCCACTTATAACTTGTTAGAATATATTAAGTCCAATATTAGGTTACATTTATATTTCTCATCATATCATTAGGGTTTATTGGTTCATGACATTGTTAACATCATGTGTATCCATGATTAGTATTAATATGTGAGTTACTCTTAGTATGTGCATTAGGTGTTCATTTGGGTTCAAACACATGAATTATTTATTAGCTGACTATAATATGTTCATTAACATATTAACAAGCATGTGGGGTTATAGATATAACTTGTTTGGACCAAACTAAGGATTCAAGCACAACAACCTCCTAAGTATGGGGTTTGGGTTTCTAAAGATAGAGTAGGTGGATTTCAAGATGTCACATGGCTCCATCTCCCTAAAGAGGATTTCATCCTCAAAATTTAACTACCCAAACATCATCAAACCACTACACTCCACCCCTTAAAAGGTATGACCTACAAAGCCAAACTAAACTAGGGGTAAAAGGACAAGTCTACTAAACCATACACAAGATCCATCATGCTTCCACTACGCACTCTGATAGCCTTCTAAACACCAACTTCAAAGTCTAGGTTCTTTGGGATATACTATCCAAACATGTGGTCCTAAGGGACATAAGGTAACTATAAAGGGTATCTATCCATAACCAAGTCATCATACCCAATAAACTTAAGTCAACATATTAGGGTTCCCAAAGATGTACAACATAGAAGTCTAAGGTCACTATTACCTAAAAGCATGCTATTTCGGACAATCCATATTAGCTAAGGCTAGGAAGGTGTCATATGGATCTGGGAGTCCTCGTAAACCAAGCTAGTGGCATGGAGGGAAATCTTTCCAGTCCCAAACCCTGATCCTTTCTAGACACCTTTGCTTTTAACTTCATATCCTAGTAGTATCCTAAAGGCAAACCTACACAACATCAAGTTACCATGGTTAATTATGCATATTTTAGTTATAAGTATTTTAGGTTTATATATCATGATGCTAATGTGGAATTATAGGGTCCTAAATAAACCATTCATCATCTATATATCAACTCTAGGGCAACATGTCCCCTAAAGGGGAACTATGTAAGGTAGAGATTCAAATTTGGGAGACAAAATTGAAATAGTCAGATTCAGACTACCATGGGCTCTAACACCATGCTGTAAAAGAGTGAATTCACCCCTTTCCTAAGAATTTGAAAAATCAAACCTTGATTCCCAACATACTCAAAGGTATGTTGAAATGGGTGTAAAATTTACAAATCTTTATTTATATGGTATACAAAGGACCAACAAGTAATGCAACAGACTATATTCAATTTTAGAGAAGTGTACATCATCATTCTCCCACAACCACACCAACTTTGTCTCCAAGAAACAACTCCATGAGATAGGTCCATGCTTAAAGTTATGTATTCCCAATCCCACTCTTAGGATGGTCCTCCATGCTATTGTTGCACAACTCTGATCCTAGGCCTTATTCAACACCTTGATCTAACCCAGGGTGGTTGGGAAAGCACCCAACAAAAGGAAAAGAAAATAAGGTATGTGTTAGTGAAAATGAATAAGGACAAAAGATAAGAAAACTATAAAGTGATAAAGGCTAGGATTTCATCATAAGATGAAGATGATCAAAAGAATGAGGCATAAGTAAATAAATTCTTGCCATAATAAAAATAGTAAAAAGGTTGCATGCATGATTAATATTGAGTACCTAAACTGTGTAGGGTTGAGTCACCTACATAATCTCAACCAGTGGGTGAGGGAGAGTAACACATTCCAATCACCTACAACTTTTTTATAATAGGGAGAGTAACACATTACCTTGGGCGAATTTACCCATGCCCTATCTATGTGTGGTTGTACAAAAGTACCACTACAATAGTTTAATAGTCTAATAAAACCAACATGTTGAGAAACATAGCAAGTATAATCATCAAGTAAAAGTAAACATGGTATTGGGGTACAAGACCCAAGAAATAAACATTAAAATAGATTTTTAGGTAGTTTTAGCTAAGGAATTATCAAAAAGGAAAATTAGGGTTTTATAGTAACCTCATTAGGGAAACTAGGTTAAGTTACAAATCTTCCAAACTTAGGTGTAAGGAAAGCACATACCTCTTTCTAAGAGTCCTATTAGCCAGTTTTTAGATCCTTATTCGAAATCAGAGTCCACTTGTCCTATTTTCAATTTCATATTCATGTATTAGAATCATATACGTACATTAAAGATTTGAAACCCCAAAGTTATGAACTTTTTACACAAATCTTTGATTCAGAACTCAAAACTATCAACAATGACTTAGTTAGATTTTTGTGATTAAGAAAACATATAATATTATATATTTTGGCGTTCTGGACTTTTAGATGTAATTTTGGTGATTTTTAATTAATTAATTCATTTATGAAAAATCCTTTTCGAAAAAACTCAAAATCAGTTCTCGAGATCATTTTTATTTGAAATATGTGATTTTTCTGAGTTCTGAACATATTTTACTTTTAAATTTGGAAAAACAGTTAATTATTTATGATTTATGGAAAACTAGCCAATTAGAGGATGCCATGTAGGAAACTCGATTTGAAAATCAAGAGAGAGGGTGAGAGAGAGGTCGGGTCCATGACTTGGCCCAATGAGTGGCAACCAAGTCACGGTCTGCACCTATGTGGTTGTGCGGTTGGCGCTTGGTCAAAGCCGAAAAATGAAAACCTAAAGGATAAAAATGCCCCCCACGCACAGTCAGAGAAGAAATAAGGGGAAAGGCGGGGGTAGAAGTGTCAAATCACAATGGGGTTTCTTCCTCAAACAACCCACACCATGGTCGGTGTGCTCCAAGGCCGATTATGGGCATTTTCACAAACATTGATCAAACTCGACAAACAAGGTACCAAACGAATGCTTAGGAGAAGACGAATTCAAAGGTAACTTTAATTTGTTCAGAGGTGGAGAGGAGAGGAAGCACTAGACGCCACAAGGTCTGGGACAAAGTCCAATTGCTGGGGGTCTAACACACAAACAACGATGCAATTGAGTGGAGGAACAAGTTGTAAAGGACTCCAGGAAGCCGAGGGTGGGAGTATATATAGATGAGAGAGTGAATTTTAGGGTTTACAAAGTTGGGGTGAGAGAGGGCACCACAAGGATTTGGGGGTTTCTTGATTTTTTGCCAAAATGGCATAAATGTAGGATGATTCTATGCAAAATTCTAAAAGGAATTCATAGGAACACAAATCATGAGAAAAGATGGAGTAGGGAGAGAGATATTCGAGTTTGAAATCTTGTATAAAAGAAGCATGTTTCCTGATTTGCACCAAGGTAGAAGATGACCCTGGTCCGTCTGATCAGTGGATGTTGGTCCACGGGCCATTCTTGGCTATCCGATAGTGTGTGGAGAATTAGAGAGGTCGCGTGACATTTAATTTGATTCTAAATATAATTTGGAATAATGTGTAACTTGCATTATTTAATGAGTTTCTCTTTCCTCAAATGAGTGCTCAAACAAATTTCCTTATTTAATGAAAATTGACACCCTACCAATTTTGAGGTGTAAAATCCAAATATGCAATTAGTTTTGCCTTTTGGGTACTTTTAATGTGTTAAATAAATCATATTAATGGTGATAAGATTCTCCAAATTTGATGAAACTTCACCCACAAGTCCCATTAAGTGCCTTGGATACGAATTTGTCATTAATTTTACATGTTGGAGTTGTTTGTATATTTATTGAATATTTTGTAGGTTCTACATACTTTCTCTCTCCTGATTTCACATGTACAATAAAGATTATCCAAATTACATGAAAATTCACCCAAATGCTATTTTGAATGTGTAAATCATGAATCTAAGATTATTTTCCACTTTTGTAGTCATTAACTATTTTATTTCACATTTTGAGAAAACTCACATTTTCTTTTCAAAATAAAAGAGATATAGTTACTAACATCCCAAAATTATGAAACTTGGCCTCCAAGACAAACCAAACCCAAGGAAAACAAATCTCAACTTATCTTTAACCAATTAATCTTCCTTTTATGAGTTATAGCCCATTATCCAATATTTCCTTTATTTAACATATTAAATAATTCAATAATACATTAACATGTTTAAAGCATTAATATTCATTTCTTTTTCTATTCCTAGCTCCATAAGGGTAAGGAATGAGCTAGAATGAATATATTTTATTAATATGTCATATGAGTGGTAAATTTGCATATTAGACCCTTATTAAAAATATTTACTGAGGTATTTGTGATTAACTCCTTATAGAGTAAAATATTGGGAACAAATGTACAAAAAACCTATATAATTTCTACTAATTCAATAGAAAGGCCAAAGAGGATAGAAAAGAAAGGAAAAGTAGGGAACATGGTCAAAAAGAGAATATGTCTAAGTTTTGATATGTTACCACTGTGCATAAAACAAAGAAACATATGCATGGAGACATGGCCTATGAAGGGGATGTTGACTGGGACATTTTATTGGATGAAAAAAAGTCTTTCTGGACACTGTTTCCTCTGTTGATATGGCACTCAAGTCAAGAATCAAGGATAGAGCTAATCAATTATTGACTTGACTAGATATCAATGATGATCAAGTTGTAGATACTATAACTGTAGGGATAAAAGCTTATGCTGCTGGTCCATTTGAGAAAATCAAATTTAAGGATATATTGAATTGGCTTACTTGTAGGTTCATCATCTAATGATTCACCTGAGCTTTTACCTTCAAATGAATTGGTTTCATTCTTCTTCTTCTCAGAGGGCTCAGGTGTAGCCTTCTTAGGATTCACTAATGTTGTGAGGAATGCCCTTTCACAAAAAACATCTATCTAAGTTTCTTCATGGTTAAGTGCGGCTAAATAATTTTCCTGTAATAGAAATATATATCATAAATGTTTCATTGTTGTTCACTC
The DNA here is from genome assembly GCA_963693085.1 of Alisma plantago-aquatica. Lineage (NCBI taxonomy): Eukaryota > Viridiplantae > Streptophyta > Magnoliopsida > Alismatales > Alismataceae > Alisma > Alisma plantago-aquatica. The sequence continues at coordinate 490,810,862 of OY856413.1, read as the reverse complement.
TTAACAATGATGTCTCCAAACAACCAAAAAGAGGCAATAATACTAAAGGAAGTGCTAGTGAATTTATGTTAAATGGTTTCAGATCCTATCAATGGAACTTTTGTCACAAGTAACCTCAAACAAAATCATCATATAAGACCAGGTATAATGATGAGTTGTTCAAGATAAATATTCTTGACTAAGGATCATTTCGAGTGGTTCAAAAGAATCTTGGAATAGATAGATCCATTGAATCCTAGTTTTCCAGTGGCATAAAGTGACTTGGTGTTATGGAAAATAGTTTATTGGAATGATTAGGTAATCATATTTAATGGCTAATTATCAAGGAAATAAGAGATTCAAGATATACTTTTAGCTATCATATCTAATGCTTAATAACTTTTCTTTCATGAACTATCTCCCAATTTTGTCCTTGTTCAGATAAATCTTTGCTCAGTTATTTTTCCTCACTCTTTCCATATCAGTCCTCAACAGATAAAAGGGATGTATTTGTGTAGACATGGTTTTTAGCTTTTTACTTGGCATATGGAAAAGTTTAAAGACCCTTTTATTTGAGGAATTTATAGCTCCTCAAAAGTTAAGATTACAATTCCTATGAACTATTGGGAAAAATTATAATATCATTTTGTAAAAAGAATACATTAATGAGATTAGTTCAAAAACTCTTTCCTAATTCAGGTACGAATCTAGTAGTAATTTATAAAAGCTTGACTGCATGAAGGACAGATGATATTTGGATGTGAAGTTTGTTACTGATTATTTGACACTTAGATGGATATGATAGGAGTGATAGTATTAATATCAATTGGTCACTTGAAAGCAAGAAGGTCTGACATTATAGATTGCAGTGGGTTCATTCTAAACCCTACTTTTATGTTTTTCAGTAAAGCAGATCTTGCTTAGGGTTTCAGTGGGTTTCCACTGAATCTAGCCAAGTGAAATAAGCCAAAGAACCAGAAGCTAGAATGAGATATATTCTTTATTGTCAAGTCACCCACACTTGTTATATGAAGTGTGGGTGGCAGCCTAGTAATTTCAGGTCCAACTTAAGCTCAACAAGGTCAAATTTTGTCTAGTTTAGGTTGACTTAGGTAAAATTTAAGTTAGTTGATTTTGAAAGTGAGTAAAGTATCCTAGGCATCGTTCATCTCATGTACAAAATAAATGTGGAGATAAATTTTTTATAGAAATGGTTACATATAACTTAGCTAAAAATATCAAGAAAAATGTGTATAACCTAATTATACATACAAGTTAAAGGGGATGAAGATCCTAAGAATGCCTAGGACCCGTCCTTGGTGCTATCCCACTACTAAGTTGTCTTGATAACTATGCTCTATGGCATTTCAAAGCATACGTCTCATTGTTGGACATTATATGAATATCATCATTTTAACTTCATATCAGGTTTGAAAATAGAAATGCATATGACTCATTGGATAGGAAGAATGAACATACCGAAATAACACTATACATGGCATTTTCCTACAATTCAGGACATAGGTACTAACAAATATAATTTATAATAAAATTCTTAAATATAATTAAAAGGAAAAAGGACTCTATAGGGATAGAGATTTTCATATATCTAAACCTTATTTTGCACCATTCCAAAGACATTCGATCATTATATATTAAGGTTTTAGGTAGCAGTAAATAGTTTTAGGTGGCACAAAATATGGTGAAAGATGATTTAGACAATTGAATCTATTTGACATACATATAATTTTAGATGAAGCAAAATAGAAAATTAATACACAAAAAATACATGATACAGTAGCAAGATCCAGATTCAAAAACTAATGAGAAAAGAAATAATCTTGTTTTATATACAATCTTAATCATATAGTTCAAATGTTTTACTACCCAAACTTGTTTTAGGTATAAGTTTGTTTATATAAGATTTATAATATATGAACCTTGCACATTCTAACTCTTCCTTTAAAGCATAGACAAATAACAGTCCACATGTAGAAAAATCCTTATTTCCTTGAAGATGTAAACTAGTTCAATATCAAATGAATAATATAATCTCATTTTAAATTAGTAATATCTAGATTTGCATCTGATAGATACCTAAAAGAGGTCACCAATTAACTAAACATATATGGAGACAAACCTCTAATGTCTTCACAAATGCTTCAGTATACTTTTATGCAAACATAATATTGTCATATGGATAGGCTAGCAAAGTGCTTCAGCAAATAACCACCCCGACCATCCTACTTAAAATGTAAATTGTTGAAGCAATTTTAATGAGAGATATTGCTTCAGCAAATAACCACCCCGACCATCCTACTTAAAATGTAAATTGTTGAAGCAATATCTCTCATTAAAATTGTCAACAAACCTAGAGATGTGCTAGCTACGGGTCCACTTCATGAGCATGTTGAGAACTCTTCAATGTTCCATGGGTTTAGTGTCCTTCCTCTAAACCATACATCATTATAAGATAATGATCCAGGAACAAGCTTCGCTACCAGAACTGAACCTGCAACTTTTAACCTATTGGAAGATATTATATGTAGCGATAGACAACACAATAGATAAATCAAAAGTAGAGGCAAACATATATATGAGGTAAAACCTTGTATAGACCCATGCTACACGTTCAAGAGCTTTATCCTTGAATGTCTTTGAGCCCCAAGTTGTCTTTTACCGAGGGACAAAAATAATATCCTTCAATCCATAAGTGGTACCATGTAGAGGCCTTGTATATGCAATGGTTAGTTTAAAATAAGTATTATACATAACAATATTCTTGTAACAACCCCGCCGCCCGATAACCCCCAATTAAGGGAGACCAAAAGGTCAGATCCGTTATCCCAATTAATAAGATCAATGGTTCGACAAAAAATCAGTAATAATTATGAAATTCAACCAAACTAAACTGAAATCTGGTATAAAATAAAACCTTGCATACCTTTTTCACAAACTTGGATATCTAACTTCTATCCACATCTGGACTCTATTCTAACTAATCCTCCTTGCACTTTATTTCTTAATTTCACAATATGCCACTTCACTATTTGTCCTTTTCAATTTGTACCTAAAACACTGACAAACAAAACGTCAGTCAGCATGAATGAATATGCCAGTATGTGGGGACAACCAAAATTTCACAAATATGGCTAACAATCTAAATATCACAATCAAGTTAATTAACCAGTCAAATTACGCTTTCAGTGCGACATTCTCCACCACTTTTTCCCTAACCCTGGCATACCCTCCTTAGGGTTTCTCTTTTGCTAATGACTTAAGGCCACCTTCTCAATCCCGAGCTTGGTGCCTGGGGTCACCTCTCATGGTGCTCATGATTCATGTAATAAAGACCACCTTCTCAATCCCGACCTTGGTGTCTGGGGTCACCACTCATGGTGCCCATGGGTCTTCCCTCCTGGGCTTCACCTTTTGGCATCATCCATCAGGGTGGCATGTAGGTGCGAGAATACACACATATATTATTATTGTGATAATCATAATGACTTTATCATTTCCAAGTATGAATATCCAAACTTATAGGTTGCATTCCATGCAATGAATCATTTGGAAAACCTTTGGGAAACTAATTTGATTAACCATAATTAACCACATACCTATCAGGATGACTTGAGTGCAGAAATAATCCAACTAACCAAGAAATCTAGTAAACAAGCAAGCACACAAGATGATCCTAAAATATACATCCAATTTTCCTATCACTGATCAGGCCATCAAGGTCTATTAAACCTAGCTCACTTCCTAGGGTTTCTAGTCCACTTTTAGGGTTTCTATTGCCATTAGGGTTTTAGCCTCCATATTTATTACTTCTAATTCTCTTTAATCCACAAACCCTAATTTCAACATCATAGGCACAATTAAATTTCAAATAAGTCTATTATGCCTATTTTCCATTAAAACTACCATTGTCATCCTTTACGGTCATTAGGCCCAATTATCATCTTTGGTTCCTTCCAGATTAACAACTCATAGTTCATTATTTTCTAATTCACATATGAACTATATTTATCATTAATTCCACCTTTATCCATTAGAAAATCCTAATGACCATATTAAGGATATTTATCCACAATTAGGAACTTTTATACTCGAAATATCTTAGAACCATCATATCTAAGCTTTATTCATGAATTTAAACAATTAAAGCCATTAAGAGTCATAATCACTAACAGTAGGGTTTCAAGGCCCATTAAAGCTCATTTATGCACATGGAACCCTAAATTAATCTAATTACATGTAAAGTTCATCCTTTTAGATCTTGATGTGTCCTTTTTATAATCAAAATGTTAACATCAACTTTAATCATCCATATAACCCTTCTCAATACATTAATCATCTCAAATTAGGGTTTCCTAATCATTAATGCATTAAAGTTGATAAATTCCACTACTTTTTGAATTGCATGAGGAATTAGCTTCAAAATCTATTTTTAATGGATTCCTCATATTTTTCTGAGCAAAATACATATATTATGTACCAAACCGATCTACTAATAATTAGATATGAATTTTGCAATAATTCACTTATTTGGACCAATAGCAAGCTACCACACCATCTCTTCCATGCAACGTAACCCGCCCGATTGCAAACATAACTAAATTAATCTTTTACTCCCGCGCGTCTCCTCGACTCTGCACAATTTGGAGGGGCAATTTTGTCTAGGGGATCTTGTCCGTCTCCTACCTCGCGGAACCCTACACTGCCGCCGGCTAGGTCTGTCCGCGGGGGTTTATCTTCCCCTCCCAGGGTCGTGCATTCACCCATAGAGATCCCTTGACCTCCATCGCCCTCCACTGCACTCGGAATGGCCTCCAACCATGACCCTTCCCAGTGTTGGGTCGCCAACGGTAAGAGGTCATCCAACCTCACATGACTCATATCATCATGGGTATCCAAACTAAAAGCATCTCAACCCACATACTTGGTCGACCATGACATCCATCTCAACATACTATCTCTTTCTAACCTTCACTTAGGGTTAGGGTTAACATCATCCTCATAGGATGTGCCATGTCTCTACCTATAATGGAGGTCTCTACCTCCTAGACTAACTTCCTATACTCATCCCCCTAACAAGGAGGTCTAGCCTCAGGTCTCTCTTGAGGGCATGACAACATATGTCATACGACCTAAGCATTCAACTATTCTTTAGATTACGCCTAAACTAATAAGCTTATGTCCATGATATCTTATTTACACGCTTTTCATTAATTTGGTGGAGGATTCCTTAAACCTTATCAACTTTACCCATACCTCAAGAGGGTGAGGAAGAGAGAGAAAACCATAATCCCTAAAATTCTTAATAGCATTTGAGTTGGGATGGGATGAACAAGATGAGAGAGTCCTATTATTTCAAGTTAAATCCTGAGACATTGGACAGACAGTCACACAGATCTGGGAGTCCTCGTATTCCAACTAGCGGTGCGGAGGAAAATATTGTCAGCCCCCAGACGTGATCCTTTTCTAGACACCTCTATCTTTCGGAAAATTCTCTAATAACTCCCTTGGGTTCTACAGAGTTTGTAAAATTTAATAATTACTAAAGATTAGATGAGAAACTAGTGCTCTAATACCAAATGTAATGACCCCGCCTCCTGGTAACCCCCAATTAAGGGAGACTAAAAGGTCAGAGTCGTTATCCCAATTAACAAGATCAATGGTTGGACAAATAATCAGTAATAATTATGAAATTCTACCAAACTAAACTGAAATCTGGTATAAAATAAAACTTTGCATACCTTTTTCACAAACTTGGATATCTAACTTCTATCCACATCTGGACTCTATTCTAACTAATCCTCCTTGCACTTTATTTCTTAATTTCACAATATGCCACTTTACTATTTGTCCTTTTCAATTTGTACCTAAAATGCCGACAAACAAAATGTCGGTCAGCATAAATGAATATGTCGGTATGTGGGGACAACCAAAATTTCACAAATATGGCTAACAATATAAATATCACAATCAAGTTAATTAACAAGCCAAATTACACTTTCAGTGTGACATTCTCCACTGCTTTTGCCCTAACCCTGGCATACCCTCCTTAGGGTTTCTCTTTTTCCAATGACTTAAGGCCACCTTCTCAATCCCAAGCTTGGTGCCTGGGGTCACATCTCATGGTGCCCGTGAGTCGTGCAATAAAGACCACCTTCTCAATCCTGAGCTTGGTGTCTGGGGTCACCACTCATGGTGCCCATGGGTCTTCCCTCCTGGGCTTGACCTTTTAGCATCATCCATCAGGGTGGCATGTAGGTGTGAGAATACACACCTATATTATTATTGTGATAATCATAGTGACTTTATGATTTGCAAGTATGAACATCCAAACTGATAGGTTGCATTCCATGTGATGAATCATCCGGAAAACCTTTGGGAAACTAATGTGATTAACCATAATTAACCACATACCTGTCAGGTTGACTTGAGTGCAGAAATAATCCAACTAAGCAAGAAATCCAGTAAACAAGCAAGCACACAAGATGATCCTAAAATATACATCCAATTTTCCTATCATTGATCAGGCCATCAAGGTCTATTAAACCTAGCTAGCTTCCTAGGGTTTCTAGTCCACTTTTAGGGTTTCTATTGCAATTAGGGTTTTAGCCTCCATATTTATTACTTCTAATGCTCTTTAATCCACAAACCCTAATTTCAACAACATAGGCACAATTAAATGTCAAATAAGTCTATTATGCCTCTTTTACATTGAAACTACCATTTTTATCCTTTACGATCATTAGGCCCAATTATCATCTTTGGTTCCTTCCAGATTAACAACTCATAGTTCATTATGGTCTAATTCACATATTAACTATATTTATCATTAATTCCACCTTTATCAATTAGAAAACCCTAATTACCATATTAAGGGTGTTTATCCACAATTAGGAACTTTTATACTCGAAATAGCTTAGAACCATCATATCTTAGCTTTATTCATGAATTTGAACAATTAAAGCCATTAAGAGTCATAATTACTAACATTAGGGTTTCAAGGCCCATTAAAGCTCATTTATGCACATGGAACCCTAAATTAATCTAATTACGTGTAAAGTTCATCCTTTTAAATTTTGATGTTTCCTTTTTATAATCAACAGGTTAACATCAACGTTAATCATCCATATAACCCTTCTCAATACATTAATCATATCAAATTATGGTTTCTTAATCATTAATGCATTAAAGCTGATAACTTCCACTACTTTTCGAATTGCAAGAGGAATTAGCTTCTAAAATCTATTTTTAATGGATTTCTCATATTTTTCTGAGCAAAATACATATATTATATGTACCAAACCGATCTACCAATAATTAGATATGCATTTTGCAATAATTCACTTACTTGAACCAATAGCAGGCTGCAACGTCATCTCTTCCATGCAACATAACCCACCCGATTGGAAACATAACTAAATTACTCTTTTACCCTTGCGTGGCTCCTTGACTCTACACAACTCGGAGGGGCAATTTTGTCCAGGGGATCTTGTCCGTGTCCTACCTCACAGAACCCTACGTTGCCGCCGGCTAGGTCCGTCCGTGGGGGTTTATCTTCCCCTCCCAGGGTCGTGTGGTTGCCCATTGAGATCCCTCGACCTATGCCGCACTCAGAACGGCCTCCAACCATGACCGAGTCGGCTGGGATCTGGAGCTTCGGGCCTACGAACCTCAACCCCCTTCAGAAGAATTGCAGGTGACCAGTGTGAGGATTCCCTCGAGTTGGCAACCTCATAGTTATCCAGCTTTAAAGGGGGGGTGTCAGGACTCCCCTCAAACTCCTTTGATTGCTCTAAGGGTCGCTCTATTCCCTGTTGTAAGGGTTTACATGAAAAGAAGAAGGAGAAGAAAGAGAGGGATGCGTGGAACTCTCTTGAACTCGAACCAAAGGTTCTACCCCTTATATAGGGGAGGGTATCAACGCCCTAAGATGTTCATCCACGAGGAAACAAGTCCATTTCCCAAAATGAAACCTATTCCTTCATTGAGAAGCAATCTTCTCTCGCTTAATCATCTTCTTAAAAAACATATTCATTGGATTTTTAGGAATTCAAAAATAATCTCTCTTATTCTCTTTATGCTTGACTTTTAATCCAGTTGCATGAAATTATACTTTCTTATAGTAGAAAAAATCTCTTTTCAACAATACCACAAAATTCATTAATTATGTATCACATTATCCTCTTATTTTGTATTATTTGTATTCTCTCTTTATTTTTTTCCGTTGGGGCTCCTTGGACCCCAAGAAACTCTAATATTTCGAAATCCTTTTTAGTGGATACTTATTATCCTTCTAGATGCATCTATATCCATTATTTCTCATTATCTTACTTATTTCTTTATTAAAATATCGAGTATTTCTCTTTTATTTTCATTATTGGAATTCCTTCTAACATTATAATCCTTATGGATACAAAAATCCAGCAAAGATGACTCAATCTTACCTCTTTCCACTTATTTCCCATATTTTATCATTGTCTCTAATTTCCATCTTAATAAAGAAATATTTAATTGATCTTTTCTTTTCTTATTGCATTATCTTTGCAACTTTGGACTCCTTGGGACCCAAGAGGCATGAAATCCACCTTTGGATAATATTCCCTTTCCTTCTAGAGGTTTCTACATCTTTCTTTTCTCCATTTCTTATTTACTCATTTAATAATGGAGTTTCCTTTGTATTTTCCTTGTTATTGGGATGAATAGCCAATAAAGCCCACAAAACAACCAACAAGGCTATTGTAAACGAAATCTTTTTATTCAAAACAAACCATATCAATAGGAGAAATTACGTTTCTCACCAAAAGAACCCAAAAATTGGGGTTGTAACAATTCTAGTCAAAGGGAGAGAATCTATGGAATAGAGACACATCTTTTGGGGGTTTAATATCCTAAAATAGCCATGTAAATGTTATTAAATCAACACAAAAGGAAAACCTAGCAACTCGTGACTTGAACTAGAACACCAATGCAAATGAGGGTTTCCTTGGGCGCTACTTGCGGTGCTACCTCCAACCTTTACTTGTATCCAGAAATGAACATTTTTCTTGAAGAGCTAGTGATCTATCAGGAAGAATACAGTGGAATCATCATTTTAGACCTTAAGAAGTATATCCCAAGAAAATATAAGAAGACAAACATGTATACAACACTATAATATCTAGATAAGAGCTCTATGGTCTTCCTGTGAGGTGTTAATCGTAGTCTTATGCCATGATTGATACAAGAAATCATACCCAAAATGAAGACCATGATCTAGTTTCATAGGGAGTTGACTCTCAAATATAAGAATATAGCAATATATCTATGCCCAGGTTGATACAGGAAATCATGCCCAAAAGAAGACTAATGTAGTAATGTTGCTGACATATTTGAAATTATTGATAGCTTTGTGGATATGAAGCCAAATTTATTTTATTATGTTGATATTAAGAAGTTTTCGTTTTTTCTTCTAGATGCTCAGTCAAAGGCAAGCACATAAGTGAATACTAAAAAAAGTTGGAAATCATTGTGTTAAGGCACAAGTACAAATCAATAAGAACCAACATTCAAATGGGGTGTACCATGTATGGGATTTGGAGCATCTTTATGGGAATTAAGAGGAAAACATCGAGCAACTTACCAAAAATAACCCTCAACCACCTCTGAGGACCTTATGGAGTTCATGAAAACTCATATAGTTTCTTGTTCTGTCAAAGTATCTGATAATGATGTAGTTCATAATGATTCAAAATTGCTTTTTCTGTTAGATAGTTGTAGGGAGCTTGAGGCAGCCAAACCTATTTACTAAACAAGATGTTCAACACAACCAGAAAGAAGGGTAGTAGTCTGTATTTAAATGTTATGATCTAGAAAATCACAAACAATTTGATGGTCATTGGGTGATGCATGAGGCATTCCCAGAACAACTACATGTCTATCATGAACCTTGAGTGACATTTAAGTGATGACAAACTCCAACTTTCTTCTAACTTCCAATAGTCTCTACTCCAATATGATACAAGTTTAGAGAGTTTTCTGAGGGAACATTTTCATGAACTGACATACATCTATGACAATGACAAATAGTTTTAAGTATTGTCATAGTAAACATTGTAAAACAATCTCCTTGATATAAGCTAGAAAAAGATGAGCTTCTGAAGAAACTAATGTTTATCTTCAATAAGCATGTAGTTCAATTTGTAGACATGCTTCAACTTTTGATTCATCATGGATACTAGATTGTGGTGTCTATGTAAGGATGAAAATTATCCACTATGCATCAACCACACCCTATTTGCGCTACCCATAGTTGAGTAGTTTTCCAAACCTGAAAACCAGTTGGTAGTAGCCAAATGAAAGACTATAAGGCATTAGTAGCTCTTAGCAATCTTGGTAAGGCAAGGTTGACAGACTATAAGGCATTAGTAGATCTCATCAAACTTGGTACATATGTAATAGGTGGGATTCCCTTTGGAGCCTAAGTATTGCAAAAATATGGCAAACAAATTTATTCCACCACATAGAAATCAAAGAGGAATGACCCAATTCATAAAGAGAAGGGAAGATATATTTTTTAGAATGAATAATCAGCCAGTCCAAATTTGAGAAACACAACTTTGTCGGTGCTCACCACACTAATATGGTAAGCAAAATACCTACCTCTCACCACAATGATTCAAAATTGTCCTCATCACCTCCAATTGTAACAACCATTTAGCTTAAAGAATCAAATTAAATTCTACAACTCCCCCAAATGATAAACCTTTCTATTTGCAATAAATACCAATATTTCATACACCTTCCAACTTCTAGAAAAAACATCCAACCATTTTTATTAAGAAACACCTCAAGACTCTGATGGAGCTGCATCCTTTTTTTCATCTGCATCCAAAGCAATTTGGTTGGCCTTGCTTGCCTCATTCTGTAAAAAGATTTCCATGTCAATCACAATGTCTCAATATTGGAGATGGCAGGATTTATAGATTGTGGAGAAAAGTATCAACATCAAATATTAGATCAATCAGATAAAATTGTTGTTCCAAGAATTAAACTAATAGGAAAAAATAGAATCTTACATTTCAAGTTGGTCTTCAACTTGTGACTTATTGTATATTTCCTAGACATACCACCTATGGAACTCCAACCCATTAATAGTATCCAACATGAAGTGAAGGTGAGACAAATTTTATTGAAATATACATGCCTCTCCATATAGGAAACTTGATATAATCATTCTCATAGATATATGAATGAGTTTAGGGAGAGAACTTACAATAACAATAGTCTTGAATCAAGCTCACATCATCAATGCATCCTTCTCCATACAAGGTGGAACCAACATTGGACACTATCAAAACTTCTTGACATCGGTAAAGTAATGGTTTGAGACTATATTTGTTTCACCAGCAACAACTTCACAACTATTATTTTTAATACATCACATTCATCATTGCTTACTAGAGAACATGCACATAAGTTTAATACATCACATACATCATAGACCACCATATTGTTGATGGGCAGCTGCTTCAATTGCACAAACTGTCATAGATTCAATTCCTTGACAACAATAAACGTGTAAACGACTTCAAAAAAAGAAACACAAGAATTTACCAAAAGAAACAAATTCATATTTCTGTCATTTCAAATCTAAATCTCACAAACAAGAAGCTCAAACATTGCTCAAAACCACACACCATTCATAGTTCATGTATTATCCATAGTACTAGGATTCTCCATAACAAAATTAAACACAGGTTAAAACAACATAGAATTGTCATTTTCAACGTAGTCTTTGACAATGGACATTAAGAAAAATTATTTGGATTGTGATGCACGATTAAAAAATTAAATTGAAGAAAAACAACTATGTCATCTATTTAGACATTATCCAAGAATGCAAATATCTTTATACTTAATGTCCTACAACAAATTGAAATGACTTCAGATACTACTTTTGGTTTCAATTATGTATAATTATAAGGAAATCTTTACTCTCACCGTGGTAATATATGTGTTTTCGACTATGATATGATGTTTCCAACCACATCATAAATAGATTTATATTGCTCATAAGGTCTCACTGGAGGATCATTGTCCACAAAGAAACCTCTACTAAAACACCAAAAAATGATGAGACTAATATTGTACCTCCCACACTTCATGGGGTCAACCTCAAAAATCCGATGTAACGTAATACTAGCATATAGATATGTGAAATTCAGTGGATACACGTCCTAGAAAGGAATTACAGCTTACATAACAAATTTATATAAATGTAAAATGAAATGCAATTTACAAAAATACAAACAAATATGTCCCTTCTTGAATGATGAATGCCTTATATGTAGTGGTGTTTGCTTTGATAAGTTTGTTTGCACAATTATTTTATTTTTGACATATGACCAAAAAATCATCATAGAAAATAGTTGATATAACACATCTTCTAATAAATGTATTCATACTTGGCCATTGCCAGCATGTTGTGCTTGACTGTTCCCTTCTCTACTTAAGGAAAGTAACTACTATAACTTATGATTGAATACATTCTTTTGTTCTTGAAGTTTTGCATCAAAGTCTAACCATTTCTCTTCAAGCATATCCTAAAAATGCTTCCTTTGCTCTTCTTCAGCTTATTAGAATTTATGATTCTTGCCCCAAATATCATAAGTCTGTTTTCCAAGCCCATATCCATAAACATATCCTAGTCTCTCTTCTCGCATAACATGTCTATAAATTTCATCTGAAGTAACATTTGGTTTTCTTAGCAACTATTTTCCTCCCTCAGAAAAAAATTCCTAGATACAACAAATCATCGGGGATGAATTTCATATCAAACATATACTTCTATATTTTCCAATTGGTATATGTAATATGATACTACAAGATAGGATGTGTTGCACCAAAATTTTGGCAGATTCAATATCAACTATGATCCCATATTTTTTATGATGATTTCTCTCATAAAACATTATGGGATCCACTTCTCTACCTGTTTCCTTCTCCATATTTATCAGACAAACAAGGTCAGTGTAAACATCATATAAAAGGATGTCATTAAACTGTCCATATGGATCACAAAAATTACTAAGCTTACGTCATATTTCTGACACGCAAATGTCGTGGTTCCTGTTGTGTCTCTAAGCTTTTGAAAATTTCAAATTTTTTTGTTAGTTATAGACTTCCTCTATAAAAATTATTCTAGTATGGTTCATATTGATTATCTATGAGGTAAATTAAGTATCAGTGAATAGAAAAAGATATATTACCTTTCCTTTATACTCCTCCAATAATCCATAAGAAATTTCCAATGAGACTTGTCCACTCAGGGAACAACTTGTTCAATCTATTGTTCACATGGACTATATTCTTGGAAGTAAACTCTTTACAGCTCCCACTTGTGGTCCGTCCATTTATTCCCTAGCCTCTTCATTGTCCACTCCTTTAGATCTTAATCCTTTGTGAATTTACTCTATCCACATAAAGGATATCAATTAGAAGCTTCATTTAAAAATAAAAAAAAAATTAATATTGTACCTTCACCAAGTTCATATAGAATTTGTTTTTGTGGGAAATTGCCTCCAATCCTCATAGTTTAGTGGACAAAACTTGGGATCCCTTTCTATAATCATCAGAAGACTTGATAATTGACATTGGTTTTCACCTATTGGTTGCCCAAATTGATTTTTATCAATGGGAATTGGATCATCGGGCTTTCTTTTCTAGACCATCAAACATTGTGTTCATCCACGTTCTCAATGTTTTCAACCTAGGCATTTGATAAAAAAAGTTAAAATATAAATGTCAAATGATATTTTAATAATGCAACATTAAAAATGCAAAGATATAAATAAAACGATTACCTAGCCCATCAGAAGTTGTTGTTGTAATATCCAATCACTCAAAATGGTTATCAAAGATGTCATTTTTCTCCATGTTATCTGGAAATGCATTTCTTTGTTCGTTATTTGCAGCTCCATTTTCTACACTTCTTGATTGAATAGACATAGAAGCATTGGCATTAGCCACACATGTTTCCTATGAATATCTTTATCTAGTAACTTTATCTCTACTTTCTTTATTGGGTTGATTTTGGAACCTTGTTCCCATCTCCTTTTCATTTGTATAGGTTTGTGAGGATTTGGAACCACCGACTATATTAGAGTCTTGTGGGAACATAGATGATTGGGTATTTTTTACAGAGCTAGCAGCAATTTTCTTGAATTTCTTTATCTATCATTTTGCATTTTAGTTTGAAGGGAAGCTAACAAAAATTTAGAGTAGTTTGACGATGAAAGGTTCAAATATTCCCGACAACGATGTCGAGTAAGTATAGGTAAACGAGTCATTGTACAAGAATCATTGTTGTTGTTTTCATCAATCCTTGTTGTTACCTTTACATGGCAGCTGTCACTGTACTATTCTCTCATCCTGAGTATATCAAATCACATATATTATTAGAGATTAAAAAATAGTGAACAACAAATTAACATTTATGTAATGAATATTCAAAAAGTAAGCTCATGTTATGTTCATTATAAACAACACCACAAACAAGGATAAATTTGATAAAGAAGAATGTCAAACATGCAAAATGCATACACCTAGAGCACAAATCCTCAATAGGAAATGAAAGCGAGACACTGAGCCAAAAATGGCTTATAAAAGTGAAACAATGATGACAATGTAAAAAATACATCAACTATTATTTTCTAATCTCCCCAGTCAAAACAGTCATCATCACTACTTTGAGATACAACTTCATGATCCTACTGAATTTAGGATTGGTCATTTTCCTTTCTTGAACTATCAACAATAATTCCTTCCATATCCAATCAAACTATGTTGCAATCAGTATCATCATCCTCTCACGTCATTTTTGGCCCATTTTTAATTTCACCTTGAAAATAAGCTTTGACATTCTCAACACATGATTGTTCTTCAATGTTGAACAAATCTCATGGGGAAATCTTCACAGTAAGATGCCAACCTTTTGTAGTGAGATCTTCTACATAAAATACTTGCCCAACTTGAGATGCCACTAAAAATGGTTCTCCTATAGTTTGAAGTCATATTAAATTAGTAATGGTCAACCCATGTTCATCATGCTTGATTCCCCTATTTGAGTAGATGTCCACCAATCACACTTAAATAATGTCACCTTAAAGTGTTCATAATAATTGAGCACAATAACATCCTTTGAAACACCATAGTAGGTAACATCTCTAGTAATTCGGTTGTGGTAAGTCATTTTAGAATAATAATCAGTTTTAGCTACCAGAAAGACTCCATGATTTTGTGTTGTTCGGTTTACATCTTTTGTCTTGGTATGAAATTTGTGATCATTGACAACATAGCCTTTGTACTTAATGGCCAGTTAATGTGGACCTTGAGAAAGAAACTTTATTTTATCAACCACCATCTATGTTCTTAGGATCATCTCAATCTAACAAAACAAAAGCTTGTTATGTCATTTTCATGAAGCATTACAAAATAAATTAGCCCAACTAAACTTACATATTCTTTAATCCATACATTAAATGAATTACTATGTATTCTCTAAACCTCCTTTAAGGACTTCTGAGGATGAGTTTGCCTAATGATATCATAGTTATTCTTGAATACAAAACATTTGCAATATGTCATTGGGATATGTTATTTTATTTTAAGAATAGAAGATAATTGTTACTAACTTACTTAATTTAGGGTTCAATTCCTTCACAATTAAACAGTACATGCTTATGGGCTTGTTGCAATGTATGTTCGTCCAAGACACATGGTACCATTTTACCAGCACCATGACTGTCTTTTGAGAAAATGGACCAATCATCATTGTCATTTGCTGGCTCATTTTCCAAATCTGCTTTGGAAATATAGTTTCTATTTGACCAATTTAATTTTGTTTCAACTCCATCCAAGTATCTTGAACAAAAAGTTAGGCAATCTTCACTATATCTGCTTTTGATATTGATCCTTCTGGATATCTTTTATTACAAACATATCATTTTAGAGTCATCAGATACCTGATAACAAAGTTGTGAAAACTATTATCACAAATTACATTTCAATCGGTGTAATCAAAGGGATGTATTAAAAATTACCTTTCAATTGGATACATCCAACAATACTGAATAGGGCCGGCTATCTTAGCTTTCTAATCAAGGTGGACTGATAAATTCACCATTATTTAAAAAAATCATGGAGGGAATATCTTTTCCGTATCACAAAGTGTCACAGCTATTTCATATTCCCATGTAGAAAAATCATTTTGATCTATGACCTTAGCACACAACCTTTGAAAATGGTGACGAAGATTAATAATACATGACTTAGCATTCTTACTGGAATGGGACATAGTGAAAACTAACGACAAAAGTTGTTGCTTTACGACATGATAATCATGACTTTCCATTGGAAGCATCTTTTGATCCTTTGGCTGTGCACATCTAGATATTTTAGACGCTTACCCATCTGGAACTTTTACAAATTTTAAGAGGTTGCAAAATAATATTTTTTCATCTTTTCTCAGTATAGCAAGATGGAGGTAGGATGGTATATTTACCAACTACTTTTGGATAAAGAGGAAATCTAATTCCCATATCCTACAAATCCTTCCTTACATTCAAGTTGTCGTTACTTTTGACCTTCAGACCTAGCAATGTTCCAATAATACTCTCACATATATTCTTCTTAATGTGCATGACATCGAGATTGTGCCTTATAATGTTAGATTTCCAATATGGTAGCTCAAAAAATATGCTTTTCTTATCCCGATTGTTTGTTGAATCTTTGTTTCTTGGCCTTTTCTTTCCCATTGTAGTTCTTTCGTCCTCCAATTGTGATAAGATTTGAGCTCCATAAAGTGGTTTAGATAGACTCCTAAATTCTTTCTCAATGTCAAATGCCTTTGCTTCTTTTTAGAATTTGTGGTTAGTTGGAAACAACCTATGATGTCCTCTATAGCATACTTTACGGCTGTGTGGCAACCAATATTAGACAATATCTTTATTACAATAAGGACATGCTTTGTATCCTTTAGTACTCCAACCATATAGATGTGCATATCCTAAGAAATCACTAATAGTCCATAGTAAAGAAGCATGAATGAGAAATAATTTCTTAGTTATAATGTCATATGTATGTACACCAATATCCCATAGTTCTTTCAACTCATTAATCAATGGACGCAAGTACACATCTATATTTTATGGTGAAGTTGGTCCAAGAATGAGTAGGGACAACATAAAATATGTTTGCTTCATGCACAACCAAGGTGGTAAATTATATGGAATAATCACAACTTGCCATGTACTGTAAGAATTGCTCATTGTTCCAAAAGAATTAAATTTGTTAGTTGCAAGTCCCAATAGAATATTTCTAGTGTCTGAAGCAAATTCTGGATGCATTACATCAAATGTTTTCCATGCAGGTGAATCTACCAAGTGTCTTAACTTTTGATCTTTTTCATATCCTTGTACATGCAACCTCATTAAGGAAGAGGTTTTGATGACATGAACAACCACATTAGGCATGGTATAAGTGGAAAGTATTTGAGCACCTTGACATGAATTCTCTTGGTTTGTTTTGCATGCTCCTCAACATCATCCGATCTTGTGATTTTTTCCATCTTGATGCTCCACATGTATCACATATGTATTTATCACCAGAATTCTTTCAGAAAGGCATGCAACCATTTGGCCAAACATGAATCTTCACATAATCTAAGCCCAACTCCTTAATCGTCTATTTTAGATTATAAATTGAATTAGGTAATTGTTCTCCTTTTGGTTACATCTACTTAAAGAACAAAAGAAAAATAGATGATGCTTTCTTACTCAAGTCACTAAGACAAACTAGGTGATATAATTCTAGGATGCAAGAAAGTTTGCTAAATTTCTTACACCCTGGATATAATTCTATCTTAGAATCCTTTAACAAGATATAACATCTGACAACATTGAAATGTTAATCACTTTTTGACTCTACTCCTTCCATATTTCCTTCTTCACTAAAACTCAAAAAAGCATCATGCATCATATCTTGTAAATTTTTAGCATTTGGGCAATCACCCCGATCAGTAGGAGCATCCATTTGAACATTGACATTTTCACTGTGAAAAACCCATGAAATATAGCTTGGTATGAAGCCATGCCACAATATATGGCTCAATGCATTCTTTTGGGTGACCTGGTATACATTAGCACACTTACAAGGGCAAACAATCTTGTCACCAATTGCTAAATGTTCAAAAGAAAAATCCAAAAAATTTGATACTCCACGTAAATATTTACTACTTGTCTGATCATCCTCTGCTATCCAAGACCTATCCATTTTATAAAAAAATAGTAAATCATATAACATATATGAGTAAGTATGTCATATCAAAAAATGACTAAAAAATATGAGAAAATACCAGTGTAATCATGCAAATGAACTATATGTCTAATCCATCACATGCATCATTGCTTACTATCGAACATGGGTTTTTTTGTTTCAATTCCTCAGAAACAATAAATGTCTACATTAGTTGCATTGCTTGGTAGTTTTATCAACTAGAGAATCTAATTTAGGGCTTGCCAGTTCCCTGATAAGGTCCAAAATTTCCTTCATGAGTGATGTATTAGCTGGAAAAAAATAGGTAAACATAGATCAATATTCATTTCACTAAAAAGACTCATGCCACTTAACACTTTGGTGTTTGGATTTATTAGAGGAAAGTGGAGACCTACCACTCAACTGAAAATTAGAATCTTCTTGTGGCATTTTCACTAGATCTCCAAGCCTTCCTTACAACACTTGAGATGAAAAAAAGATGTATCTAAACATGGGATTAAGAGAGACAGATTTCTCCGCCCCCTCCCATGGTCGTGGCGGAGGCCGAATGCCTGGGAGGTTGGTAAATCAAGGCGGCATCTGGGATTCGAACCCATGTCCCTTTATTAGGGGACATTGTACTTGACCACTTGAACTAGTCCTTGTTGACAGATATATCTAAACATGTCTCAATGATATCTTGTTATATATTTTAGAGGCATGCAAACTAAATACTTATTTTCTATATATATATTTTATAACAGATTGCAGCCTGAATAATTCATTGTAAACCTAATTTTCATATTGAATATTGATCTCTTGATAACATTGTTAAGGAGGTAGAGTTCACCTAGCATTTTAGCCTCTTATATAACTTGTAGTATGTCATATAATATGCATAAAATTGTCATTATACATCACCATTTTAACCAAATTAATGTCAAAATTCAATATTGGTGTCAGGAACAATGAACTATAGTATGTCCATGATTCTAGGGTCGTGGTAAATCTTCATGCATTGTAAGTGTTTCTACATATATGTCCATCCATGGTTATTGGATTTTCACAAACCCTCATGTAAAATGATATTTGATGGAGCATTTTATAATATGAATAATGTCACAAAGCCTATTTTAAACTTAGTATGCCTGGTTGAATACTTTGCGTACATTATTTTGTTTGGTTTCTTGTGCACCCCACATGTTTGTAAAGACTTTATGATATGTTCAAGATATATGTAAGTATGCCTACTAGTCAAGGGTACTTATATTGATTCAAATTGGGGCATACAAGATTGGACATCCAACTAGATTAGTTTATTCCTAATCCAAATTGCTAGCATGCTTCATATCTTTAACTCTCTTTCTAACCAATGGCTAACAATGTCATATACCCATAGTGGCATGTACCTAGAATCTTGAGGAGATGGTTAAATGAGTCACATGCATCCTAAAGACAACTAAGGTCATTAACCATTAGCTAATAGTGCCATATGCCAACATGCTCAGTCCTAGGACACCCCTTGCGAGCAAACTATAAAACCATTTTCCACTCACCCTCAAGACTCTATAAAATATTGTCAATTAGCATTATGAAAATCAAATTTCCTATATTCATATTGAGAATTATCTAAGAAAATTGGTACAATTCCCAAGAATGCTCCCCTTTCACATGGTGCAACTCCTATCTACAACATAGAGTTGTACCAACTTGTCAGGTAGAAATAGTAAGCATAGAGGGTTTGTAAATAGGTTCCTCATATTGTTACTAATAATCTCCTACATTGAGATGCCTTACATGAGTTATTTGGCTGAAATATATATTGAAGGTATCTATGTAAGTACCCAAGTTATTATTACATGAATGTGTCATAGTTATTCAAGAAAATTTAGTCCACATAAAATACATTCTTTGCAAGAGCATTAAATTTAGCTAATACTATAGCATTAGGTATGCAGCCATCCAACTTCGCAATGTACATGAAAATTGCTTAGCTTTTTTTTCACTATTATCAAATGAAGAGTCTATATGTATTTACCAATATTGTTCTTATGAATTAATGTTTGAGTTAACTACACTTGAGGAATTTCTGTGAAAAAGAGTGCCACAAAGTGAATCTATAAAATACATCCATTTAAAATGGACAATTTGTATCATGAAACCCAATCACATGGATTACTATATGATGTGTATTTTTACAATGAGTAAACATTATGTCTAGAATGGCATGGGGACAAGCATTCTTGGTGCCCTTGGGAAAATTTATTGTGAATATCTAGAACTAAAGAATCCTTTAAGAGAAGGGGCACATTGTTGAAGATTGGTGGTGAACATACAAATATACTTTTGATAAGGTAACATTAGTGCTTCTTGGCTTCATAATTTTCTGCATTTTATTTGACGCCTATGTTTTTTTTATTTCTCATTTTTTTATTTCTTCAAGTGACACATTTCTATGTATTTTGAACAACTATATTGTTATATAAGACTTGATAATATTGAAGACCCTGATATGTGGATGGATGAATCACAAATTTAGCTTTGTGATTATGAACATGTATTACAAAGTCATGGATTCCTTGATTGATAAATATAATTATGTATTTTTTTGGTTGGATATAATTTTGTCAACATACATGTATTTGAAATTATGTTGACCATTTCTTTAATGATGGATCAACTATGGTCATGGTTGTGATGTCAGATTTGATGTTTTTGTTGGCTCAACTATGTTCATTTGAGACTGAAATTCTATGAATGTTGTTTCCTTAGATGGACTATGGAAGTGTCACCTAGATAATGGTTCATTCTTCAAAAGAATGATGCATTCCCTTCCAGTCTCACTCTTAATAGTAAGGAATTATTTGGTTTCTTAGACTGGTTGGTGTCTTTGCTTGAAGGAAACTGGAAGCATTAAAGGAAACTCGGGGTCTTAACAAAGAATCACATGAAATGACTCCTCAACCCTTCCTAACTCACTTCACAAGACAAAAAATAGTGATTCATATCCAGTTTAGACATAGCAATAAGGATCCTAAGCCCTAAATATGACAACTTAGAGAAAATCCTCACAATAATCTAACACACCGATTAAGAACTAGGTCTAGATGATGCCTAGATATGTAATTATTGATTGCAAGAAAACATCATCGAACAATAGAGGTATGGAAAAAAATTCCTTGAACTCACACCATAAGGGCAATAGAAGAGATCTATATAGATAAAATCTCTAGTAAAAGATCCATCAACTCTCCAATCATTAACAACATATTTGATTTCATTTCAAACATAAGCTCACAAAATATTTGGGATAAAATAAAAAAAGTAACGGATAATAGTTAACCTCAATAAAGTGGATAGATATTAAAAACATGACCAAGAAAGTACTTCTTATGTACACCCTATGAATCTCATATTTCTAAATGAAGAAATATACAAAGATTGGGCAACTTCACTTATAAAAAACAAACATTACTTGTAACATTAACATTAACATTAAATAGCCTTAGAATCTAAATTGCATTAATTACACATTTACAAGCATAATACATGCTCTATATGACTTATATTATAAAATGAATGCATCATTTACAAAGAAAGATCCAATCAGGCTTGAAAGTTTCCATAGTCTTTGTTTGGCTTCAATCAAACATTATGACAAGAAAAGTCAAACTTCAATATGAACAAAAGTCACTGGACAAATTATCCTACTAGATGGCACAATTGGCATAATTGGTTCCTTCAACTAGATATACTATAAAATACTCATGTATATACACAATCTTATCCCTTTTTCCAAGTATCCCTTAGTACCTAACCTTTCAAACTTGGAGTGAAAAAGAAAATTACAAGAATACAGTCGAGAAGGGCTTTAGAACTGAAGATAATGGTGATAAACTTGTTTATATAGTATATCTAGTTGTTTATAAACTTGTTCAAATAGAGAATTACTTGTTTATATAGTATGAAGAAAATACTCTCCCTAGGTTCTCCATTTAGATAGTAAATAATAAATTGTCCAACTCTATATGCCAATGGGATTTCTCAAGAGTACTAATAACTAGATGTGTAGCAAGGTGACATGTCTCCTGATAGTAAAATAGATAAGCTTCTTAAGTATCATTCCATAGCATCAAGTACCATTGGTTAAATATCAACAAATGTATATGATATCGGGACCAAAATTAACTACATTTACTATTTTTAGTCTGCTCAAGTGGACAAATACATGTGGTAAGACATCTTCAACAAAACATCTTCAAAGTTAATGTGGAGATTTTATTCTAACAATATGAGTATTTCATGTTAAGATATGAGGGTAATGTTTTGTGTACACCTGGAGGGAATTAACCTATTTTTTCCAGAAGTGTGTAGGAATTATCCATGACACCCCACCTCCCAACCTTCCTCCATTGAGTGAACTTTTTGATTCAATAAGGGTATTTGTCGCTTTTGGTTGTTCTACCAAATAAACCTCATTGCAGCCTTTGTAAGCTCTTTTCGGTCTAGATATGATGTTTACCCTGAGTAATGTGGATCTGCCACTTAATTGGTATCTAGGAAGGCAATACATATGTTTTCCAATAGGATGGATAGAGGAGAATATTGGTTTATGGAATGATGAGAATCAAGTACATGGGTAGTTTGGATAGTATTAAAGATGGAAGTGTACCTTCCCACCAACTACAGTTGTTGCCCTCCCTCTACACAGCTTTGTGCAGGATCAGTTCTCCAAGATGATCTTCGCAATAGTAGCTCTCCCTCTAAACATCCAACCATGGGATCAAATCTCCAAGTCATCGACGCTCTGCTTCACTACAAGGTCATGGCTTCTTCACAGCACCAAGGGAACACTTTCGTCAAAGGAAAAGGGGCCGCATGCGATCCTCTTGGGGTATCTACCTCTCAGAGGCAATGAATCAGGGTGATAACTTTCCAAGAAGCATGGATAGTATGAAGAACAAGCGAGAATTGAAACATCGAACAGTTAACTAGCACTCAATTTCCAAATTTGCAAACTAAAATCTCCGCTAATCAGAATTAAAAATGTCTATAACTTTTGACTCTTGTTGGAAACTCCATAATAGAGTGTTTAGAGATATTTAAAAAAAATTCCTACAAAATAAAAATAGATGGCCTTTTTATATAAAGGCCACTAATATAAATGTCTTTAATGATTATTTTTGTTCTAGTGTGTGATGAACTACATCTTAGGATTTGACTCTCTAATTCATGTTTCAACAAAAAATACAAATATTTTGAGGGCACAAGGACTGGTTCTTATTAGTGTGTGTATTATGGCAATCATAAGAATTGGTTTCAACAGTTCTCTAGCAACTCGTCCAACTCTCATAAACCTTGGACTATGGTTACATTCACATAGTAGGGATATTTATAGGGTGTTCCATTTTTTAGTACACCCTATCTTAAGAGATCTTCCTCTACCATAGTAGGATTGATGCACAAAACACCATAATGAAAGGTTTATAGTAAAACTCCAAGGTTTGTTTCTTCTACTAAATGTATATGTATCTTCATTGTCCCCTTAAACCATTACTAATGGGATCTTTGGTTTTGGAACATGAGGGGTACAATTGTGGTGTTTAACTCATGCCTAGAAGAATCACACCCTTTACCTACTTAGAATTAGATTTCTAGATAGACCCTTTATAAAATGATCATGAATATTCCCTATAGTGGCCAAAACAAATGTAGAGAAATTAACACCAGGATTAGTGAAGCCTCTCACCTCTTCAAAGCTCAATCTCATAAAAAGTTTTTCTAGGATACACTTAGATTATTATATTTTTCATGGATAACCTACTATGCCAATGAATTGAGATAGGAGGAAACAAACTTGAAACCATATATGAATTAATTAATATATTTCCAATCAACCCAACAACATTCTAAATATATGATTATAAAATAAGTCTATATAGTGGATTTATCTCTCACTATTTTCTTGAATGATTTCTAAGAAACTGCATCACTACTAAGGTAACACATTACTAATAGTTGACTTTGTGACATCAGTGTAAACTATGCATATATACATCAATGTATCCTTCTACAATGGATAGAAAAGTAATGTAGCGAACACGTAACTCAAGATACCCTTTATATAACAGCATACAATGTACTGACATGAACACAATTTTCCATATCAAGTCTTTTGAAGATGTTCTCTACATAGTGAGACTGATCTGTACAATATCCATAACTAGACCTAGTCATTTTAGTAACATTATAAATATTCACAATTCTTAAATATTAAATATCAAATTTTTTGGAAAGAAAATATAAAAACTAAGATATATGATCATCATTACAAATATATCAGAGAGAGATTTGAAATAAATGCATATAGCAATTTCTATATTGAACTTTTCATTAAACAACATAGGTGTTTCTTTTCATCTATACATACACTTTTCATGAATAAAAACTATGTGTTGTTTTCCTTGGATGGCAATACCCTCAAGTTTTATCCATATAGATATCCATTAGGTAGAAAACATTTAGGTTCATTTGATGGAAAATATTATGGGTTGCATTCAAGGCAACAAGAAAACATATGCAGGCGATCTTAGTTACAAGACTATGTGTTGAAATAATAAACTCTTTCTATCTATTTAATAGTTAGATACAAGATTGAATTTAAACTTACCAATGTTATCATCTACCCAAACATCCTTTGAAGTTCCATGTTCATCCAATGGCCTTGCAAGCTGAAGGTTAGTTTTAATCCAAGTATGATTTCTCATTATGGATTCTATTTTATTTTCAATACATTCCTGCCAACTGCTACAATCTATACATGTTGTGAATCTTCATATGTCCTAGGGTCTTCTTCTAATAAAAAGGTGTAGAATTCAAGACATTATTAAGTATTACATTATCCCTTTACACTGACCAAACTCACAGCTCAACCACTTCATGGTTAACAGGTAGGTATTCATGTCCATGTGTGTCATTGATAGGAGATGAATCATGAGTGGGTTCTGAAGGTTCAACATTTAAAAGGCCTTCACCAGATTGTCATGGAAAACTAGGTTTGAAAGAAGAGATGTTTTCAAACCTTATACAAAAGGTTTTTCCATACTACCTCCTTCTACCTTCAGCCACTGGCAGATGCTTATTTCTTTCACCTATTGGTCCTTTAACTCTGGCTTCTCCATAGTACACAATATCTATAAATTGGATTCTACTACAGAATTTTCTTAAATATCACAAATATCAAACTTTATAACCAAAATTATGTCTACATTGTTACATTCAATATAGATATGAAACAAGTATCAATGATTTTGGGACCAAGTGTTATCTTCTTGTTTGTAGAAATTTTAGCTTTAGGAAGCTCCTCTACACTTTTAGATACTTTAAAACAATTTACATGTCTAAACAAATTTCATAACATGTCTTTGTTAAATAGCCTTCTAAGTGTGGCCCAAGAATAAATAATAATCATTTATCAAGTGTTTTCCTATACGGATGCCTCTTTTGGGGTTGGGGTAGATTTCTAATGTAGAATGAAATTACCATATGTTTAGTAGTCTATAAAGATATTCTCGGTCTCCTATATATAAGAAACTAGAGATACATGGGTACACTAAAGTGGGTAAATGGATCCTCACTTAAGCGTACTTACATAATAATAGGAACTACATATATGATGGACCTAAGCCCAATTAACAAGAATTATGAAATAAACCACTTATGCTAACACTCTCCATCAAATTGGAGAGTAGAAATTGTATAGTCCCAGCTTAGAACCCATATACTGGAAAAATGATGGAGGAAGTGGTTGTCAAGATATCAGCAATTTAATAATTGTTCTATACATGATGCGTCACAATTTTTGTTTTAACCTGATCCCATAAAAAATGACAATTATCATTGATGTGTTTTGTACATTCATGGAATAACAAATTATTGGCAAAACGGATATCATTTTGATTGTTTCAATAAAGACAAGATGAAGTTTGATAAAGGATTCCAAATTAAACAAAATGGATTACATTGATTGAGGATTGCAACAGGTGTGCACTATCAATGATATCCAACTTCAGTACTAGAGTGAGACTACTAATTACATTTTTCTTCTCCAGACCCCTTGGTGATTCGTAGTCATGAAACAAAAACTAGAGTTGGACCAGTTTCTTTCACATCCCTTACCCAATATGCATTAGCATATCCAGAACTAGTAATAATCATCTCTTGAGTCGGTTTATAGAATAGTCCTCTTTTTGGGGCACTCTTGAGATATCCATAAGTATGGAAATGCCCTATGTCATTAGTTATTTTTGGCATATCTCCTCATTTATAAACTGAAGACTAAGTGGATCACTCTATAACTTACAACGTACGTTGCCTTTAGCCGGGGTGGAATAGCTCAGGTGGTGCGGCTCGCAAGTCCCCTGCGAGGGGGCACGGGTTTGACTCCCAGCGTTCCACTGAAGTGAATTAGCCCACGCGTCGGCCGGCCAACGATGCGACTCTGTGGTGGTCCCTGTATGGGCGGGGGGGCCATCCGGGGGTTTACGCTGCCTGCGGGGGTCACAAAAGTGGCGCTCGTGCGGGAGTGGTTCCCTCGTCATCAAAAAAAAAATGTACGTTGCCTTTTTTTGCAAACTAAAAACCAATAAAATATATATATCATCGGCTTCATGAAGAAATAACACATCGCCAACGACGAAAATTTGGTTTCTCTTGGGTGTAGCTTGTCAGTTTTTTCTAGAAGAACCGATGAGGTAACTGTTATATTTCTCAGTTTTATCAGCGAATAAATAGTGAAACAAAGGGTTTTAACATTGGTTTATTTCACATGACTGACAAAGTGACTATATGCAGTCAATTTCTTATGAAATAACAGACGATGTATGTGTTTCTTTAAATATAGCAAGTCTACAGACCGATTGTCCAGTTCCTAGCCTTTCTATAGCCTAAAGTTCATTAGAAATATAGGCTCTATAAGCATTATAGCTTAACAATAAACTAGAAAACCCGCAAGAAGAAGTAAATATATATACAAGAAACATTTTATCCATTTCACTCCAATGCACACACATAAGCATGAACTTATAGCTCAATTGATTCAGTTCTCATCTACACATTCAATTTTATACATATGCATAAATACACATAAGAAAGTGGTCTCGGTAACATTCAATCCTCCTAATGCGCTTCACATTTAATTCACAGACATATGCATGAACACATATACACATTAGATGCCATAGAGTTTAAGTCTATATGTGTAATATATAAAACAAATTATTGGCATCAAAGTTTGAATACAACATCAGTCAAGCATTTTAATTAAATAACAAGTCCAAATGCTTGATGAAGCAGTCTTCCCACTCTTTGCAAAGGTGATTCAGTCGTACCAATGTATAGAGTAGTGTCAAAAATCCAAAAAGAGAATGAGACATAATTTAAATTATATTTAACTGTTTGTATTATCGAATGACATTACTTCATAAATTATGATCCAAGACTAATAATAATATCTTTGTAACACATTTGATTTCTTGTAATGCCCTCGTGACAATGTTGTCCATGTACAACATCATCTAATATATGCATGCCCAATCATTGTCTTGTATAGGGATAGATTTACAATGACATTAATAAATGTAATTAAGTAGAGTTGGTAATTAATATGCATTAGAGTGAGAAGACTATATATGTTAACATTCTTCCACGCTATTGATTTCTTTTTTGTACTTACTTTCCGTATGTTGCGTCAAAATGCTTTCATACCCCTTTAAGGTAAATTAACATAAATGTTGCATTATTCAACTATCATATGATGCACACATTAACAAATATATTGAGCATAGAAAAATTCTACTTAGCATGAATCAACAATTTCAATGGGTGTCACTCAATCAGTGTTAGTTTTATACCCAAATGATCAAAGAAATACACAGTAAAGATCTTGAGAACAATCATTAACAACTATCAATGCTTAGTTGTGAGTGAATAGAAGGAAAATAAAATTAAAAACTTCCACAACTATTGTATATTTGTAAGTTAGAAATATAAAAAACATGCTCAAAACTTAATAAATATTGAAGGGAAATATGACCACAGTCTTTGAAGTAGAACCAAAACCTTCATTGTAATAGACACATAATCAGTGACGACATTCAAATCTTGAGCTACAATGCTAATTATTGATGGAATTAGAAATGCCACATTTGATAATCCAAACTAAACAACCATGTAATAAAAATGATTGAACATATATATGAAATAATCAGTTGAATTATAAAAACAATTATAAAACATGTATTTATCACATATAATATTCAAACTTGTTGAATCCTATTTTATATCATGGTTTTTTCAACAATTGATAATGAATAACTCAGAAAAATGTATCAACACTATAACAATGTCACAATCTGCACCTATGACCTCCTGGTGAAGGTTGATTACCATTCTATATGATGGATCTATGTTGTCTAACCATAGTGTCAATGCCTTGCAGTTAGGGCCTAAGGAGTTGAACAACTCCCATGTAATAAAATGTGGGGACAGAGGATTTGGATCCATAAGGGGCTTCTTGTATGTTCTGGTCTGCATGCATGTATTCTTGTATTATCTTCCTTTTATATATAAATTCAGCATACATTTGTCATTCCTCAAAAAATACAATGAGTTTTTTTGGCCATGAAGTATAGCCACCATCAAAATTTTCGATTGTGGTGGCATCCGAGTGCTCGTATGGGAACACCATGAACTATATTAGTGTGTGGAGAAACCTCACCATCTGCCGTGATGTTATATAATGGAACATCGTTGGAAAGAAGGCATTTTATGCCCACCTATAATTTTATGAAAAAAAAATCTTTAAACTGACACACACACATATGTTGACTTGACAGATTACATCAAAATATACATATAAAAACAACATATAAATTAACTTTAGTTGAATCTTACCCCAACCGCACCACATGTGCCCTAAGGAGTACTCCCAATACCCTCCTTGGGCGTATTTTGTTGTATATGATCCTTGACTTCTGGAGGGGCTCGAGCTACCTCAGAAGCCTTAAACTACTACAAGGATTTATCTATCAATCTTTGTACATCCTCGTGGTCCATTCCCCCATTCTCAGTAGATTTACACTTTTACTGGGTGAGTCAAAATAAGATTTTAGCCCAAACCAACTCCAGCAACCCTAACACATCCAAAATGATCTTTGGTCCCTAGAGCAACTATCAATTCATCGCTTGCACCACGAGGGTTGAACTATTCCTCCTTTCTTTGCTCACCCAACTCCAACTATTCATCATCAAAACCCACTAATCAGTAACAATTAATACTCTAGGAAAAAAATATGTACATGCATTGTGAGACTAAGAAATTTTCAAGTTTTATAGCTACCTCCCGGGTTGCTTGGATGGTGATTTCTCTAACATTGTTTTTCCCCGCATCTATCCACTCCAAATAGAAAGGCAACCGTCCAATAATAGAAGACTCAACAGCAGAAGGGGTAAAAGTGGAAGTTTGTTGCTCTTGCTCCCTCAACTGGAGGTGGTTAGCTTAACCATCTAAATTTGTGCACAATCTTGTCACACCTTTCTTTTTTATCATCATGAATGGCTTGATTAATTCAATGTGAATATTGTCACCTAATCATAATAATTTATTATAATTCATAAGAAATCACAAGAATGTAATTAATTCAATACGTAAACTCATTTGTTTATCTTTTCTCAAGAAATTGTTGCCATTCTTTTTATCAAGATAGGGCCATTGTAGCGTGGAGTCTTTTTCCTTGTTGAATTTGAGAATGTAGTCTCTTATTAGGATTGTGTACCAATATATATGTCTTCACTTTATGAGTTGGATAATCATCTTGTGATATGACTTTTCTTCAAGCTCATACATGCCTTGAAAAGGTTCAACATTCACTACTTTTAGACTTGTGAAAAGAAAGAATTGGAAAAGATTATAAAAACATAAATACATATATCTCACCTCTATCTCCCTTCAGATGAGGTTTTTATTGGCCTTATCCACATATCTTAAATCCTCAATATGAAGAGGCACTTTGCTTCAACCAAGGACCCTACTGTAGTTGACGAATACTTTAGTAATCGATGTGACTAATTCATTATTTCAATGGATCCCTTCTTCTCATTATCCCTACTTAAGGATTTTTTTCATCAAAGTTATTGATGCGATGATTTTGAGTCACATTTATAGACTTGTTTGATAGGTGTTTTATGCATTTATTAGTCATTTTCATGGTTAATGTTGCATAATTCATTCGTTTTGGTCTATGTTACTTCTTTATGTCAAATTCCCTTTATTTAAGAATTTTGAGTATTAATTATCGAAAGAATATATTTTTTGTGGATTTATGTGGTTCCGTGTGTTAATTTCAGGAAAAACAAGTATCTGCTGCCGTCGATACCATCGACCGGACCACAGGTTGCCAGCCGCAAGGACCAGAAGAAAGTCGATACTATCGACAGGGATGTCGATGGTATCGAGATACCATCAGGTTGCTGGCGAGAAGTGTGTCGATACTATCGACAAAAATGTCGATACTATCGACTGGTGGAGCTACAACGACACAAAAAGACAAAACCATCGCTACAGAGTTGTCGATACCATCGACCCGCGTCGATGGTATCGAGATGACATCAGGCGCAAAGACAAGAGAAAAGAAGAACGATCGATGCCGCGCTAGGTCGATACCATCGACTCGCGTCGATGGTATCGACACCGTCAGATATGAGTTTGATTCAGAATGATCTTAATCGGACGGCTGTGACTAATTGGCGACTTAACTTGGGAATTAAACCTAATGACGGCACCCTTGACTGGGGGATCACGTCATTAGTTGTTGCACGCATCCCGGAGAGCAAGGAGAGAAGAACAGAGCACGAGAGCCCACCCCAATCGATCCGGACACCAAAGAAGATGATTTCCACCACCGAAAGGCGGGAGAACGCGGATTCTACGCCAAGGATCGCTTGGACCTTCTCCGTTCAGGGGTTTTACCACTCAATCACGTTTTTCTCATGTTTCCCCTTTTCTCTACCACATTGTACTCTGAGATGAACATGTAGGGCTAATCCCCTTTGTCTTTAGGACCGAGAGTAGCCCGGGGATTCATTGTATGATGATTTTATAATAGTAATTCATATCTTATCTCTGAAATCCGTGGTATAATTTCGTTTTCTCCAATATATTGTTATGCTTGATCACCATAATAATAACCTAATGCCCTTAATTGCTTTGAAAGAAGAATTAACGGTTGAAAAGAGACGGAATTTACATTAATTGACAAATCCCTTGAACAAGGTGGTGTAAAATTAATGGTGGATACCGAGAGGTCGTTCCGAATGCACCTAGTTTAGGATATAGGTTACTACGACGGTGGAACTGACCTAGACATAGGTAGTGAATTGTACCATGACAGTGGACAATTCTGATTTCAGGCCACTACCTGGATAGAGAGATAAAATCGAGTAGCTATATAGAATTTAATACAATGAGAACCCGCGGTGAAACCACAACCCTAAAGATCTTCTTTTGAATTGATTAAACCAACATTTAATCGATTGATTGTTTTGTTTTTTTTTTAATTTTCACAACAACTCTCAACTATTTAATCGGCTTAGCTGATCGCGAGTAGTTAGTAGGAGTCCCCGACGATTTCATGTATCCCTGAGTTCGACTCGGGTCTCACAAAGGCATGTACTACTTCGACGCGTTCACTTGCGTTTCTGCGCACGATAAATTTGTGTCAAGTTTTTGGCGTCGTTGCCGGGGATACGGAAATTTGTCAGCACTTCGAGTGCTGTGAGCGGCCACTCTAGGCCACTTTTTTTTATCATTCCAAAAATTATAATCTATTTTCTAAATATTTGCAATCGTCAAGCACTGTACTGAAATTAAAAAATTTTCTATTTGTAGGTACTGTGCATGGTGCAGACGCGTAGTACAGATTACACGCATCACGCACCAGAGGTTCTGCTGCCGGGACCGGAAGACGAAGGCGAGAATAATCAAGACCATCTGGAGGATATACTTTCTGAACCCGAATAAGAAAAGATGGACGAGCCAAAAATAATATGGGAGAAGATCAAGGCTTCTTCCTCATCCACTTCCAAGGGGCCGATCAAGAAGTAAGTCGTGAATATTTTGACATACAAGATTGATCCAGTTTTAATTAACTTGGTGAAGCCGAATGCTTTCCATGGGCTCAAAAATGAAGACCCCGTCGCGCACATAAGTCAATTTGTGGAGAATTGTGATATGATAAAAATCGACTGATTTCCACAAGATGTGCTCTACTTGAAGCTCTTCCCGAGTTCTCTGGCGGGAAATGCACCCGAATGGATACACAACTTGGACGATGAATATGTGGAGTCTTGGGACCACATGGTGGAGGTTTTCTTCGAGAGGTTCTTTCCACCCAAGAAGACCAATGACATGATAAGAAAGATCCACAACTTCACCCAACAAGAAGGAGAGACCTATTCTGAGACCTGGGAGAGGTTTCAAATCATGCTCAGGCGATGCCCGCATCATGGGCTTGATAAGGAGACACAAGTCAAGATCTTCTATTTTTCTCTCTCCGAGCATGATAGAAGCAACCTCGATTCATCTGGTTCTAGATTCTTCTTGAATAACACAGACATGAGATGTTGGGAGATTTTAAAGAACATGGCCAAGAAACAATCATGGGGCGAAAGAGGCGCCGTGGAGCAGGTACGAGTAGTAGGTGAATCTAAAGCAATAAAGGATCTGAATGAGAAGATGGATCTTCTCGCAAAGAAATTGCTTGCAAAGGAGGATACTGAGTCTGAGGATGAGGCTCAAGTGAAATTCATGAGGCAGCAACAAGGCTACAGGAACAACGACTATTCATGGAGGAAAGATAAGAAGTTCTCCTAGAAGGATCCAAATAACTTCTTGCAGGATCCGGATGCTAAACCCCAACCAGTAGTGGAGGATAAGAGCACAGAGCTTCTAAATCAAGTGATAAACCAAAACCAAGAACTCATGGCTACTTTCGGCCAGCAAATAAAGCAACAAGGGGAGTTCATGAACCAATTCGGGCAGACACTGCAGAGCCATGGGGCTCAAATGAGGACAATAGAGACATCTATGGAACAGATGGCTGCGGATATAGCCAGTTTGAAGAAGCCGGCACACCCAGGTTTCCTGGGAAATACTAATGTTCCAGGAGGAAACCAACAAGCGAAGGCCATCTTGCTAAGAAGTGGCAAGAAATTGTTAAATCCCAGGGCTGATGAAGCAAGCAAACACCAAGCTGAAATTGAAGTTGAGGCCACCAAGGAGCTGTCGGTCACAGAACCAGTTGAGGACACAGCAGAGGATGCCACTGAAGATCATATTATAGAGGAGGAAGGGCCTAAGAAATAGACACCCTATGTGCCACCGCATCAAAGGGCACAGGCTGTCCCGGTCCCTTATCCGAACAGTGCTAAGGCAAGGAAGGTAGACACCCAATTCAAAAAGTTCTTAGACAGTTTTAGAAAGCTTTCAGTCAACATCCCTCTATTGGAAGCTATTGAGAAAATTCCGTCTTACGGGAAATTCATGAAGGATATCATCACCAAGAAAAGAAAAATTCTGGACACTGAAGTAGTTGTGCTTAAGGAGCAGGTGAGTGCCTTTATCATGGGCACATTTCCACCAAAGAGGCAAGATCCGGGTTGTTTCAACATTTCATGATATATCGGGAAAGTCAAATTTGGTGAGGCATTATGTGACTCAGGAGCGAGCATCAATCTAATGCCCCTGTCTACATTCAAGAAGTTGGGTTTAAAGGAGTCACGGAAAAGCAACATGACAATTCAATTGGCGGATAACTCTGTGGTGAAACCATATGGGATTTGTGAAGATGTGCTTGTGAAAGTGGATAGATTTGTATTTCCTGTAGATTTTGTCGTCATGGAGATGCAAGATGAACAAGGCAATGAGCTATTACTTGGAAGACCATTCCAAGGTACATCCGACATGATACTCGAGATGGGGAGAGGTCGGTTGACCTTGGGTATAGCCGATGACCGATTTGACATGGTCATGCCTTCCAGCACCACTTCACCTAAATCCAAGGAGCAATGCCACATGGTAAAACATTTTGATAATACTATCTCACTTTGTCTAGGGAAGCCATTTCTGGATATGGCTCATGTAATGACCAAGGTGGACAAGGGGACTTTGGCCGTGGATATAATGGAGCAGACTAAAGTAGTATCCCTTTGCAAGGCTGTCGGGTTCCCGAATGATGAGGATGAGGACATTCCCCCCTCTACAGAGGATGATGTCGTAGCAAATTCAGTTTTTGATGCATATTCGGAATTACCACTGGAGGCTTGTTTAGTCAACATCACTCATGATTGGATGAGAAGAAAATCACTCAAGGAGTGTGCCAAGATGCTTCAGATGCTTCCATGTTTCTATGCGAGGTATTATGAAGATTTAGGTGAACTTCCCCCTCCGTTTCAATCATCCTTGATTAGCCCGCCAGAGTTAGAGTTGAAGCCACTGCCACCGCATCTCAAGTACGCCTTTCTAGCTGAGGAAGAAAAGTTACTGATGATCATTTCTGCATATCTGAGTGCGGAAGAGGAGGACCAGCTGTTGATAGTGTTGAAGAACCACCAGGGAGCATTTGGGTGGTCCGTTGCAGATATCAAGGGGATTTCCCCTACTTTGTGTCAGCATAAGATTCGGCTCGAGGATGAAGCCAAGCCGGTAATCCAACCGCAACGTCGACTGAATCCGAGCATGATGGAGGTGGTGAAGAAAGAGGTGATTAAGCTTCTCTCCGCAGGTATCATCTATGCAATTTCAGACTCGACATGGGTAAGTCCCACGTAGGTAGTCCCTAAAAAGGGGGGTATTACTGTCACTCAAAATATTTTAAATGAACCTGTCACCACCCGTTTGGTAACCAGGTGGCGAGTTTGTATTGATTACCGGCGTCTTAATGCCGCTACGCTGAAGGATCATTTTCCTCTCCCATTTATTGATCAAATTCTAGAGTGCTTAGCCGACCGATCTCATTTCTATTTTCTGGACGGGTATTCGGGATATAATCAGATTTCAATTGACCCTAAGGACCAAGAGAAATCTACTTTCACTTGTCCTTATGGAACTTTCGCGTATCGCCGCATGCCTTTTGGATTATGCAATGCACCAACGACTTTTCAGCGTTGTATGCTCGCCATTTTTTCTGATATGGTAGAACGCTGTCTTGAAGTCTTTATGGATGATTTTTTAGTTTATGGTGCTTCGTTTGATGAATGCCTTTATAATGTGGATAAGGTGTTACAGAGATGTGAGGACACACATTTAGTCCTCAACTGGGAGAAATGTCATATGATGGTGAGTGAAGGGATAGTGCTAGGACATAAAGTGTCTAGCAAAGGTTTGGAGGTAGATCCGGTGAAAATTGAAGTAATTTCTAAATTGCCCCCACCAAATTCGGTAAAAGGGGTAAGAAGCTTCTTAGGACACGCTGGATTTTATCATCGGTTCATAAAAGATTTTTCTAAAACCGCCAAACCTCTATCCGAGCTTCTCGAGAAGGATTCCGTTTTTTATTTCAATGACAAATGTTTACACGCGTTCAACGTGCTGAAGGACAAATTGATTTCCGCACCGGTTGTTCAAACACCGGATTGGACTAAGTCGTTCGAACTCATGTGTGACACATCGTATTTTGTTGTAGGAGCTGTGTTGGGAAAGCGGGTGGACAGTAAACCCGCCGTAATCTTTTATGCTTCTAAGACTTTGAATGATGCTCAATTAAATTACACAACTACTGAAAAAGAATTGCTTGTCGTTGTTTTTGCTTTCAAAAAATTCCGGCAATATTTAGTTGGATCGAAAGTAGTTTTTTGGACTGATCATGCCGCTATTAAATATTTGATGGAGAAAAAGATGCCAAACCTAGATTGATTAGGTGGATCTTGCTCCTACAAGAATTTGATATCGAAATTAAAGACAAGGAGGGGATAGAAAATGTTGTAGTGGATCATTTGTCTAGGTTAGAGAGGGTAGATGAAAAAGATTTACACATACCCATAACCGAGACATTTTCGGATGAACAATTGTTGAAAGTCAATTCTAAAGATCCGTGGTTTTCATATATCGTAAATTATCTTGCTTGCAGGATCATCCCGGATGATTGGACATATCAAGAGAAGAAGAAATTTTTCCATTCTCTAAGATATTATTTTTGGGATGACCCCATTCTTTTGAAGCAATGCATGGATGGTGTCTTGCACAGTTGTGTACCTGAGATGGAGTACGAGAGTGTACTTCGTCATTGTCACACTCTACCTACGGGCGGACACCACGCGAGCTCTCGTACGGCGGCCAAAGTGTTGGAAAGTGGCCTATATTGGCCTACCTTGTTCTGAGACGCCTATGAGTTAATGAGACAATGTGATTCCTGCCAAAGGGCGGGTAACATTTCAAAGAGACAGGAGATGCCCCTAAATGTTTTCCAAGAGGTTGAGGTATTTGACCTATGGGGTATAAATTTCATGGGACCCTTTGTATCCTCAAATTCGAATTTATATATTCTCTTAGTTGTTGATTATGTATCGAAGTGGGTAGAAGCAATACCCACAAGGACTAATAATTCTTCTGTAGTGTGCAGATTCATAAAAGAAAATATCTTCTGTAGGTTTGGAGTGCCCTGAATGATCATCAGTGATGGGGGTACGCACTTTAAGAATCAAAAGTTCTCGGCACTATTGAAGAAATACGGGGTCAAACATAACATAGGTACCCTGTATCACCCGCAAACTCAAGGTCGGGTGGAGGTCTCCAATCGCGAAATAAAAAAAATCTTGGAGCGTACGGTGGCTTCCACGAGGAAGAACTGGAGTGCCTTACTACCGGATGCATTGTGGGCATACAGGATGGCATACAAGACACCTATAGGCACCACACCTTTTAGGTTGGCGTACGGCCGGGCTTGTCACTTACCGGTGGAGTTAGAGCACAAAGCACACTGGGCGTTGAGAAATCTCAACTTGAGTTATGATGAAGCGGGGAAGAAGAGATTGCTTGAATTAAATGAATTGGATGAGCTGCGCATGACTGCATATGAGAACTCTCAGATATACAAGGAGCGCACTAAGTTGATCCACGATCGCCACATTCAGATGCGCACCTTCAAGAAGGGAGATCGTGTGTTGTTGTTCAATTCACGGCTGAAATTGCATCCCGGGAAGCTAAAATGCCGATGGAGTGGGCCATTCACGGTGGAAGAGGTCAAACCACATGGCGCAATCTTAGTGCGTGATGGTGAGACTACATTTTTGGTGAAGGGACAAAGGTTGAAGCTATATTATGGTGAAGATTACACGAGGAAGGTAAATGAGGTCAAACTCATTTCACTTTTGGACCAATGATGTGATTCAAGTCATCTAGCCTAAGACGTTAAATAAGGGCGCTTGTTGGGAGGCAACCCAGTCATTGGTACCTTAGTTTAGTTCATTTACATTCGTAGTTTAATTTGTTTCACTTAGTTTGTAGTGTAAAAAAAGATATCGTGATCGTTTGTTACATGTGCAGGGCTGAGGTAGAGTCGATACCATCAACCCTTGTGTCGATGGTATCAACCATGGTACAGGTTGGCGACTGCAGTAATCGCACTGCGTCGATACCATCGACGGCCTCGTCGATGGTATCGACATACCAATAGGCAGATCGCAAGAAGAAGTTGATGGTATCAACATGGGTGTCGATGCTATCGAGATCTCTGAAGATTTTCAGACCAAATTGTCTCAGGAAAGTCGATACCATTGACGGGCGTGTCGATGGTATCGACACATTAATGCAAAAAAGGCGGCGGCCGGGCCTCACGAGGGTTTGCCCTAATCAGAGAGTCGATCCTATCGACTCACGTCGATAGTATCGACGCGCCACGTCAATGATCCGTGAGGAATGATCAACGGCGATCGCAACAACCAAGAAGTCGATCTGGGGGATGGGTTGATACTATCGACCTGTGTCGATAGTATCGACGCGTCAGCAATCCGGGCCCCGCAGATCCAGCCATCGACAACCGTCGATACTCGTGGAGGTACGGATCGTGTTACCCGAGTCGATACCATCGACTCGCGTTGATGGTATCGACGGGCGGACAGTAGCGCCGGCCACGGCTATATATGAGGATTGTTTACGTCAGATGATGTCACACCTTCAGTGCAACTCTCCTTCACTTGTGCCGAGCATGTTCCAGAGCTGTCCAAGCCCGACGACGAGCAACACCGAGCTGGTTACGGTGCCACCGGGGAAGTCAGTAAGCTACCATAATGCTGCGGTAGCTGATTTCGAGCACCCTTTCGTCTGGATTCTGCACCGGATGCTGAGTTCTACATTGTTTTCTCGGGGTGATTTGGCCCTCAGCAAGTTTCAGGAGACGGACTTATTCTTCTTGTATAAGCTCCTGAAAAATCAAGAATGCAATTGGGGTGCCTTCTTTTTGCAGCGAGTTTTGGCGGTGAAGAGGAGTACATGGAAAGTGCCAATTCACTTTGGAGGGCTTATCACACAGCTAGCCTCCTACCTTGGGTTGAATTTCCAGATGCTTACTCCTCTATCCACCAGGAGCAAGGTGAACTTGCAACATCTGCACCACTCCAACCTCATACTTCTTCAAGATGGCTTGGCGTATGCACACTGCCACGTCAACCATGCCTACCAGGAATGCTCACTGCCCGATCCAGTCTTCAACATCGAAGGGGCGCAACACTTCTGATGGCCAATCATAGCCATTGCTGACTCTGATGAATACGGCGGCAACGATGACGGCAACGACAATGACGACGAGGCTAAAGAAGAAGAGGAGGCTTTCACACCTCTTCGAGCACGAGTGGCACCACGGAAGCATCCTCGGATGCATCCGGGTGCATCTTCATCATCACAGCCTACGCCGCCACTGCCACCGCCCTCGCAGCCAAGCGAGGATGCCTACTCGATGCAGGGCATGTATACTATGTTGCAAGACATACAGCAGATGCCTCAACATCACATGGCGATGTACACTGGTATTCAAGACACTACAAACCGGTTACTGGACAATCAAAGGGCAATGTTCGAGAACGCGCGTCTTCTCCTCGACAACCAACAACAAATTCATGATCGGTTGCAACGGATGGAGATGCAACAGGAGCCCTTTTATGACCACTATTGGAGCCAAAATTACTTTGGTGGCTATCCACAGCCTCCACCTAGGGCCCAGTTTGATCCGAGCTTCCAGGGGAAGTATCCTTCTTAGGACCCTACGGTTCCGCAGTACCCGCCTCCACCTAAAGATTAAAAGCGGTATCTCTGTTCCAACCTTTAAGATTGTTTTTGACTATGAGGCCGTAGTTTAATTCAAGCTTAGGGGAGGGTGTTGGAACATCTCTATCTTTTATTTTCTCTGTTTTTAGTTTTCTTGCTTTTATTCCTTGTCATTTGTTTCTTGCAGTTTTAGTTGTCTGTAGGATCCACATTCTATCTAGTGTAATCGTGGATGTCGTCATCTTAGTTGCATGTGCATGGGAATTAAGGGAAACTAAAATTTTTTTGAGTGTTC
Organism: Alisma plantago-aquatica; assembly: GCA_963693085.1. NCBI lineage: Eukaryota > Viridiplantae > Streptophyta > Magnoliopsida > Alismatales > Alismataceae > Alisma > Alisma plantago-aquatica. Next base: position 490,770,966 of record OY856413.1, on the reverse strand, counting down.
GCAAGCTTGAGTGTTGTTTAACCTTGATCACTTGACTTAGAAGATGATTGGTTTTGTCAACTTTAAAATAGAAAATCACAACTGTACATTCCTAATGATTCATGAAAGTGGACGGAATTGGTTGTTTGAGCCTAAACTGACCAAATGATAATGAGACTTTAATTTGAAGTAAGAGAGAAAAACTTCTTAACTACTACACAGGTCAGTAAGGAGGGACACATAATATTTTTCAAAGGTTCAGTCAACTAGTCTTGTGATCTTTCCACCTCATTGTTTTTCACCATCCACCAAGATTTGGAAGTAAAGTACGGTTTTAACTCTCTTTGATTGCATGGCATTTAGATAGGACTTGCATAGCAATCACCTTCATATGTTTTTCATGAAAAAAAAATGAAAAAAAATTGAAAAAGATTAGAATAGGTATACATGCACATTACCCTTAGGTGCATGTCATGTAGTTGCATTCATAACTTTTAAGCATAAAGTATGTCATGTACCTTATTTATTATTTAATGGTGAATTCAATTGTTCCATACCTTCCAAATAGTGCAAATATTGAGTTATGCAGGAAAAATAAGCCCAATAAGTATTCTTTGTCAATCATGGATAAAAGGGTTTGAAAAAAAAAAGAAAAAAAATATGAAATTGAAAAAAAAAGTTATTCAGAAGCAACAAGAAAAAGAAGGAGAAAGGAACATAATCTCACCTGTATTTCAAGATAAGTGAGTACATGATGTAGCTTAATTAGATATTCATCTCATTTTGAGATGGATTGTTAGTGTATGCATCATTCCACCTGATCTTAGGCATTAGGGCTTTTTTTTCATGTGAATTTGCATCATTTAGGATATTTTTGTTTTATGCATGTTGAAATCGTATGATACTTCCACTTCTTCCATGAGCCACCCATTTCATCCACCCGTTGCTTGAGTTGGTAGGCCACCGTGAATTTCTCATCACTAATGAATATCAGGAGAACTACTTCCATGTAGATGGTAGTTAGGGTGAGCAACGTAGTATAGGAGATCACAAGATGCACTAAGTCTGGACCGGCGAATTTTATTATGTTAACTGCCTTACGTGATCGTGTTCATCAGTTTTGAGGTCAATATCTTTTATGGATGATTACTGTCACCTTTAGGGTAATTATCATTCTGTGGTTAGCGAGGTCCGGTATGTGAATGTCCAGTGGGAGTCATATGGGATGTTTGTTGTGATGTTGTGTTCTTTAGTTGACTCTGGCAATTATATTCTAAGGGTTAGATGCTCGAGGGTGAGCAATGTTAAAGCTTAGGGGCGTTTGATGCGATGATTTTGAGTTGCATTTATAGGCTTGTTTGATAGGTGTTTTATGCATTTATTAGTCATTTTCATGGTTAATGTTGCATAATTCATTCATTTTGGTCTATGCTACTTCTTTATGTCAAATTCCCTTTATTTAAGAATTTTGAGTATTAATTATCGAAAGAATATATTTTGTGTGGATTTATGTGGTTCCGTGTGTTAATTTCAGGAAAAACAAGTATCTGCTGTCGTTGATACCATCGACGGTGGTCGATACCATCAACCGGACCACAGGTTGCCAGCCGCAAGGACCAGAACAAAGTCGATACTATCGACAGGGATGTCGATGGTATCGAGATACCATCAGGTTGTTGGCGAGAAGTGCGTCGATACTATCGACAAAAATGTCGATACTATCGACTGGTGGAGCTACAACAACACAAAAAGACAAAACCGTCGCTACAGAGTTGTCGATACCATCGACCCACGTCGATGGTATCGAGATGACATCAGGCGCAAAGACAAGAGAAAAGAAGAACGATCGATGTCGCGCTAGGTCGATACCATCGACTCGCGTCGATGGTATCGACACCGTAAGATATGAGTTTGATTCAGAATGATCTTAATCGGACGGCTATGACTAATTGGCGACTTAACTCGAGAATTAAACATAATGACGACACCCTTGACTGGAGCATCACATCATTAGTTGCTGCACGCATCTCGAAGAGCAAGGAGAGAAGAACGGAGCACGAGAGCCCGCCTCAGTCGATCCGGACGCCGAAGAAGATGATTTCCACCACCGAAAGGCGGGAGAACGCGGATTCTACGCCAAGGATCACTTGGACCTTATCCGTTTAGGGGTTTTACCACTCAATCACATTTTTCTCATGTTTCCCCTTTTCTCTACCACATTGTACTCTGAGATGAACATGCGGGGCTAATCCCATTTGTCTTTACGACCGGGAGTAGCCCGGGGATTCATTGTATGATGATTTTATAATAGTAGTTCATATCTTATCTCTTAAATCAGTGGTATAATTTTGTTTTCTCCAATATATTGTTATGCTTGATCACCATAATAATAACCTAATGCCCTTAATTGCTTTGAAAGAAGAATTAACGGTTGAAAAGAGACGGAATTTACATTAATTGACAAATCCCTTGAACAAGGTGGTGTAAAATTAATGGTGGATATCGAGAGTTCGTTCCGAATGCACCTAGTTTAGGGTATAGGTTACTACGATGGTGGAACCGACCTAGACATAGGTAGTGAATTGTACCACGATAGTGGGCAATTCTGATTTCAGGCCACTACCCGGATAGAGAGATAAAATTGAGTAGCTATATAGAATTTAATACAATGAAAACCCACGGTGAAACCGCAACCCTAAAGATCTTCTTTTGAATTGATTAAACCAACATTTAATCGATTGATTGTTTTGTTTTATTTTTATTTTCTTTTAATTTTAACAAAAACTCTCAACTATTTAATCAGCTTAGCTGATCGCGAGTAGTTAGTAGGAGTTCCCAACGATTTCATGTATCCCTGAGTTCGACTCGGGCCTAACAAAGGCATGTACTACTTCGACGCGTTCACTTGCGTTTCTGCGCACAATAAATTTGCGTCAGTTGTCCCTCTCCTACACATAGAGCAAGCAACCCCATTAGGAGGCCCAACAGGATCCACAAGCCCAAGAGTCCTGGTAGGATCATCACCCTATGGATCATTGTGCTCCTAGTCATATTCCATCTATAAAATCAATAGTACACATATGAAAAAGTCAGATCACATATGAATAAGTCAAATCACATATGAAAAAATAAGCATACGACATAATGGAAATATAACATATGAAGTAGAGAATGTATGTAGTATACCATAAACTAATATCCCTTATATGTGATCTTCATGTGTATATCTATCAGTGTTAGATTCAACACTTACACTTGGTAAGACAACAAAGAATGGACTACAGTCATCATACTTATCATAGTATTCTTCTTCATCAATAGGATATGAAATGAACAGTCTTTTCCCATTAAGTAAGGCAAACCAATTTTCTTTTTTTGGGGTTGTTGACATAGAATACCTACTTTGCTTGTGATGTCATGATGAATTGTTCAACCTTCTTGTATGTCCACTCAAAATTCACTTTTGTGAAACCAAGTTCAACTACAACTCCTTTGTTGTAATTAACCCATTTACTATGAAAACATGTTTCCCTTCAAGTCTAGGGCTCCAAAAGATGTTGGTGATGCTCCTTCAAATGTTAAACTTTAGAACCTTTAGTACCCAATCAAAATTCAACTTCTATTACATATCCATACATGAACTTAAATCGTTGAACCTTGACATGGTTGATCCTCTAAGTGACTTTGGTTGGAGTGAAAGGGCTTTTGTTCTGACTTCTAAACCTTTATCATGGAAGAAAACATTATGACCTATGAAGATTCCATGAAATCCATAGATGTTTGTTTCTAGAATGAAGATGTTGATAGTGAAATATAATCTATCACAAACGATCATAGTCAAATTGTAACTTATCTTCTTTCAGGTAGCAAAACCATTGGGTGCAAATGGGTAGTTAGAAATAAGTTAACCATAAATGGTAGCATAGATAATTTTAAGATCAGGCTGGTATCTATGGGCTACAAATTGCAAGAAGAAGTCAATTATTTTGACACCTATGCTTCAACAACAAATATCACCTCTATATGTGTCCCCGTTTCCTTGGTGATGATCTATAATCTTAGAATGCATAAAATGTATGTAAAAACCCCTTCCTCAATGGTGACTTAGAGGCAAAAATATAGATTGACCAATCTAAGGGTTTTGTGGTCCAAGGACAAGAACAAAAAGTTTGTAGAGTTATAAAGTGCTTATATGGTATTAAACAAACACCTAATCAGTTGAATGATAAGTTTGATATAACTAATCTGATAGATACATTTATTCTAAGTTTTTTGGTAATGCATTTGTGATTCTATACTTGTATGTTGACGATATCTTAATTTTTATATCCAATGTTTATATTATTGCTAAAATTTAATCTTTATCTCCAACAATTTTGGTATAAAAGATCTAGAAATTGATGATGTTATCTTGGTAATAATTTAAGTAAATCTTCTTTGGTTCATTACTTAAATCAATATAATTATACATAAAATGTACCCTAGTGTGCCTTTTAGTACTACATACAATCCCTCTGTACATCATAAGTGCATAAAGGTGATCATGTGGATCAAGGAAGATATGCCCAAATTATAGGAATCTTGGTATACTTAGTGAACTGTTCCAGACATAATATTGCTTATGTTGGAAATAGGCTAAGTAGGTACACTAGTTGTCCTAACGCAATCAGAGTAAGGTTTGTGTTAGAATTTTTAGGTATCTTAAAGGTACCATGAGTCAAGGTCTTCATTACATTGGTTTCCCATCCATTTTGGGGACCATATGGATGCAAATTGAATTGTTGGTTCTAATGAGACCAAGTAAACTAGTGGTTATAAGTTTTTCCTAGGTGGTGTTGTGGTTTCTTGGAAATAATCTAAGAAAATTATGAGGGATAGATCCACTATGGAGGCCGATTTTATATCTTAGATTTATCTTGTTGTTAGGTTGATTGTCTTAGATCTCTTGCTTGATTTACCCATGGTTTCAAAGTTGTTACCTCCTATCTCAATAAATTTTTATAGAAGGTTAGCCATAGACACAACTATAAAAACATAATGCTAACTCTATAAAGAGCTTGATGAAATTAAGGTATAAATAGTAGAGAGACTTCATTACCCATGGTATTACATTTCTACTATTTGTTAGGTCAGTAAAGAATGTTGTTGATACTTTTACGAAGGTCTAACTAGAAGCTAGTACTCAGTGTGTTGAAGGGGATGTGTCTTCTACTCATGATTTGAACATCGTACTGGTAACTATATCAACCCAAAACTAGAAATCCCATGAGAAATGGTTCAAAGGGATGATAAGCTATGCATGTTGTTGGTAGAAGCATAATTTTAGATTTTCACTCCATACACTTCCCTCTGGTGTTTTTTGATTTGGTTTTGTCTTAGTACAGGAAGAGATTTGATCTGAATGCAGTCGAGGCCATATATCTAGTAGGATGTAGTAATAGACAATATACCCTTGGGAGATCCCTACTACATGAGTGTAACACTAGGGCAAAGTTTGTGTGTGTTTTAATACACACTAGTGCGCTTATGAGAGAGATTCATGTGAAGTATGTAATTTTCACACGGATATGATAAAGTCCTCCTTCCCACACTGTGTGCCTTTTATTGAAATCCAAATTAGAGAGTCTGGTTGAAGACATAGTTCATCACATTTCTCTAGATGTAGATGAATCATTTCTAGGCAAGGTTCAAAGTCATAAGCTACCTATGATGAAAGAAATAGTTTTATTTGTCTTTCTTTTTTACTTTATAATTTTATCAATATTTGTGAAATATGTGGGATATGTTGTATTTGCAACATAACGAAACATAGCTTTCTGACTCTAGAAACTCTAATCATATCATTGGGTGGTTAGTATGATTGGTTCCTTAGATTTGACCAAACAAGGATGAAGTTATACCTTAATGTATATAGTTAATGCATGTAACATTAATAATCAAAAGGTAACTCTAATATGTATAGGCTTAAAATAAAATATAACATATTGAGTGTCATTAATTTCTATAATCAACATCACATATCATAATAGATTCATATTAACATAATAACATATATGTAACATTTAAGTGAGTTCATGAAATATTTCATATATTCTTCAAATTTAACTTATACTCACATAATGAGTAAGATATTCTTAGTAAGAGGTATAATATGCTTAATGTATAATTGGAATAATAATTGGAGTTTTCATGTCCATAAATATGAATAATGTGCCATTGTTTAAACGAATATTGGATTAATGGACATAATGGGATAATTGAGTGAAATATGGAAATATGGGAAAACTTTTATTAAAAAAATTGAAGATAATAAGATTCAACTAAATGAATTTTGATAATAATGATGTAATATTTTGATAAATATAATGGTAATGAGCTAAAAATCTTAATTGTATTATAACTCACAAAATGAAACTTCAAAACACAAATCTAAGGGTAAAATCATGATCCTTGGGTCCCAATTTGCTAGGATGCCAAGTTTCGCATCACTTGAACAATCATATCTATCCTATATTCTTTCAGGAAAGAAAATATAAGATAAATTCAAAAATATTAGATAGTATACTTAATGACCCCAAAGATGGAAATAATGGAAAATTGGATCCTAGATGCCAAAACTAGTCTATGTGTTAATTTTTATGTTAATTGGATAATCCTAGACTTGTAAACTAAAAATAGGAAAGAAATACAAGATTTAGAATACTTGATATTATTATCATTAAGTTGATATTTTTGGTTTTTATATAGTCGGCGATTTTCTCGTTTTCACAGTTGGTTTCCCTATTTTATGTTAACTCTGATTTCTTTGAATTTCTTGGTTTTTAATCATGAAATTGATAGCTTTTCATCTACCTCTATCTATTTAGAAAAGTCTGACTTATTCCCAACACCATATTTCATCAATTCCTCTTCAGTCTCTTTCTCCCTCATGTTTTAATGATTTTCTAAGATTCTTTCAGCACCAGTTTCCTTATTTGATCCTGCACCTAATGATCCCTATATGTAACCCTAAATCATGATTTAATAAATCCCCAATCCACCCTCAGATGACATCTACCATCTAAGTGGTAGGCTTCCCTTCATCGCCTCATACCCATACTTGAGAACCTAGAAGCCTTTGTTGTGCCCCAACAAACCATCCTCTTCCCTCAATTGGATTGGTGCTCGCATGTATTGCTCTCACAATCTTGATCTTCTTTCCTAAGCCTCCTATTTTGGTGGTGGCAGTTGTGGTCGCTCTCCTGAATCAACCCATGGAGGTTCCCAGAGATGTTTGTAGACTCAGATCCCATCACCATGATACCCAACACTCTTGTGAACTCGACTTGGATGTCCCCGTTGGAGCTCAACTGACAACCAAATCCAAGTGATGTCAGGGAGCAGGAAGTATCTATTTGGGTTTTTTGTCCACAAGTCCCACCACCTCCTATTGATCTACATCTACAAGTATTTTCCAACACTAAACACATGTTCACGAGCATACATTTTCCCAACCCTGGTGATTACTCTTATCTGAAACAACTTTATTGGCTCAATTCTTTCATCGCATGGTCCTTCACATATTCATAAAAATGATCCCAGTCTTAGTTTCTTATGTCTTTGTAGTTGCAGGGGAACTTTACTTCCTTACTTTGGCTGATTGTTCTTGCAGACTTTGCTTTATAAATATCTTGATCGTCTCAAGTTAAAGTTTTGGATCATCAACCTTGGATTGGTCTCGTGAGTTTGTTGGTGTTGTTCTCTAGTGGCATGGTAGGACAAATCCTAGGTTCTGATCATGGATCAAGGTCCCCAACGCTTGCTCGTGATCTTCTCATTGTAGAAGGTTTGGTGTGATCATTTTATCCTTATGCCCCTCTCATCGATTTTTATGTAGCTCTAAGGTCAAGGGCATGTGTGATAACCTGACCTTTTCTCTCTCCTCAAATGATAGGTTCCTCTCTCATAAAGTGGCCCATTACTGAATTGGATGTCAATTTCATAATTGTAGGGTTGAGCATTTCTAATTTGTCCACTATAATGATCAAGTTCACAATGTGTACATTTGATTTGCTCTCTTGATCTAATTTTCACTATTTAATGATTCACTAGTTTGTAAATAATCTTGAACCTCATTAGTATGATCACCTTGCTCTATAATATGTTTCAAAATATAGAGTGTTCATTTATCTTCCCAACGGTACAAAAAATACCTCATTTGGACCATCCTAGCCCAAGATATGGGTATTTGAAATTTTGACTCATTTTGTACATGTTTTAATTTTCCTTGTTGAGTTGCAACCCTTATCGGGCCCAATATCATAGACGTGCGGCCCATCTACTAGTTGTTCCTTCTTCCCAAAAGGGAAATAAGCGATCGACTGGAGAGTTATCCCTCTCCTCTAGCCATATCTGGAAAGCATTGAAGACGCATCTACCTTTGAACGCAAACCCTAAACCTAGCCCCAAGTCCTATAAAAAACCTCACGCTTAAGCCCCCTCCTCCCTTGTTTGCCCTTCTCCCTTTGTCCCTAGTATTCTCGTGCCACCACTTTTCTTCTCCCTGCACTGCTAACAGCCAGACGCTCTACCCAGAGTGCTGCCGCAGCCAATGAATGGCTGCTACTTGCACCTCCAGGGCGCCGTCAGCCCTAGTCGTCCACTCCACACGACTTGCCCTTGTCTCCGTGCTCAGGCCGGCCACCAGAGCTCCTCCTTCCCTGAGCAGCCTCTCCCCTCACCTCTTCTTTTCCGTTCGGTTGCAAGGTTGTGGAGGTGGTCCTCCAGCTGTGGGCAGCAACCTCAGGCGCCAATGAGGCCGCAGACCAAGTTGAGAACAGGCGGCACCCCCGGAAGCCACCCCAACCCTTGTGCTCTTTTTCCCCTCTCCGCCAGTAGGTGCAGGGTGCTGTAAGCGTCGCCCCTGTTCCTCCCCTGTTTGGAATAGAGAGAACGACGAAGGAGGGGGGGGGCGAGCGGGCAGTCGTCTCATCGACCCAGACCCGGTTCAACCAGTGCAGTAGTGAACTGCCCTGAACCAGCGGGCCATGCCCCATGGACAAGTGTGCCCCTATCTAGCCATCAGATCGATGATCAACGGCCCAGATCTACTGCTATCCGGATGAGGTGACACGCCTAAGTTCCAAATGCTTGATTTTCATATAGTTTTAATATGAACTTGAAAAATGCATATCTCCTAGTTGTTTTATCCAAAATATGCAAACCAATATATCAAATCGATCAACTCGACGAGACCTACACTTTGGGCCTAGTCCCAGACTCTAAGTCAAATATTTGTTCCCTAATTTCTTGAAAATACTAACATTGGTCATGTTTGAGAACATTTATTCATTGTTATGATCAATCTTGCACCTTTAATGACTATTCACTCTCATAATCATGAAATCAGTAATATTTATCCACCTTGAACCAAGTTGAACTCTTAAGCTCCCCTTTTGATCCATGGTTGTCCCTAATGCATGTTGTAGCTTATTCATGGACTTTAATGCATGATTATGATGAAGTTTGAATCTTTGATATACTTATAGCCTCCTAAGCATTGAATTAGTAAATCTTTTTCTCTTGTGGCTCTAATGAGGGTCTTGATCAACCCTTTGTTCATGAATTACCTCAATTGTACTTATGTGCCTCCTTTGGACTATAATGTTGAACTTTACTCTATTATGGGTCTAGTGACCTAATCTGAGTATAAATATCCTAAACCTTGGCATGTCCGCATGAAACCTTGAAAATGATATGAAACTTGAACCACACCCACATGATGACCTCTAAACCAGTACAAGATCATCTAATGAACTAATAAGCAAACTTGGAACCTATCTTGGCAAAGACCCTAAAATGCATCTAATTAGGGTTAATGATGAGAATCTAATGCATATATGTAATCTTGTTGTTAATCAGGTCGGCTTATGATCTAGATGGTAATGGACGTGTTAAGTTAAGAATCTCTGAATCAGGTATGGGCCTTATCTAGTTATATGACTACCGTTTTCTTGCTTGAAAAGACATATATTGTATGCTTGTTTGTCTATTTTCTCAAATATTGCCATGTAATATTGCTATGTCATACTCGATGTTTGCTTCGTCTGTTTTATAACTTGAACGCATATATATATGGAACTCCATTATAATATTGTTGATAAAGGGCTCTTGGTTACGACCTTGAGGTCCCTCTCGTATAAAAGGGTTAGCTAAGCTTGAGCACCCTACGGACCCTTTCGACGGGAAGTTGGTCAAAGGCCTTAAACATGTTTGATATTGTTAATATAATGGAGTGAAATGACATAAAATATGGTTTTGCATTTGTTAAATAATTAACATGTTTATTCTTGTTTGTTTAGTCTTGAAATCTTTTCAAAATTATCAAAGCTTATATATATATGTATCTTTCGGCCCCATACTCAACACCTCATGTGTTGACCCATTTCTCGTATGTTGTTTTTAGGTTCAGAGATGGCTAGAAGGTTGATGGGCTTGGTGAGCTATGTTGGGTGTACTTGTTGTAAGATCCAGATATAGTATACATGAGCAGACTTGTACAAAGTGACTCTTGAATATGTAATTCAAATCATGTAATATAATGATGTTGCTTAATATATCTTGTTGATTGTTGAGATTATGTTGGTGCTTGTATCTTGTTATCTGTTCATGTGTGCTAAGCTTTACACTTCCGCATATCGCCTTTGGTATACGTTTGGTTCATGGGACTTGGATTCTGGTTCCGTGACAGCATGTCAATCTTTTCACCTAATATAGTAGTGCTCCTTGTTGGCTGATGGTCTGGGCTAGATGGCCAATTCTTGTTGGGCCATATAATTTTGGTTTGAAAACAAGATCTACATGGATTTGTGGAATTTCCTTTTTGGTCAGGAAATGAAAAATTCATAATCAATTGATTATTTCTTAGAAAATTAAAATAAAATATGTTTTGAAATGAGAAAATTATAAGTTATACACTGATACTTGTTTAATTTTCTAATTCTAATATAATAAATATGTGATATTTATTGGTTTCCTAATTAGTAAGATTTTTAATAAATTCATAACTAATAATCTATAAGTCACAAAACTAAAGTGAAATATGATATGAACACATAAAAATATAATCTAGAAGGTCACATTGTTTTCATAACCTAATTGATTAATAATAAAAAAGGTATTTTTAGGGTTCATGATGTTGATGTGAAACTAACCTGAATTCTATATAATATACTTAATAGGCATTTAAACAACCATGGCTTTGGCCTAGGGTTGAAGTTGGATATTTGTAGATTGGATATCATGTATGATGCATTTCTTATTACTCATATTGACCAATCACCTATATTCACTCATTAATTTTTAATCCTATGGACATTTTACCCTACACAATTTCTCTCTCCTATGAGGATTTGCTTATGGGTCCCATGACCCCACATGATAATTGTTCAATGTTCTTATCCTTGTATTTGAAGCTTGACTAAACCTACTTATTGTCTCTACATTAGTGCATGAGTTAGACTAACTTTATTTCTTGTAGTGGTACATGAGTACAACCATATTAGGGTGCAGATTTTCAGCCCCGAGTGTGCTTTTACACTTGTTATATATAGGGTATGCTTATTCTGCCCAGGGTGCGCTTTTCCACCCACTTTTTGTTTGACATTCTATGGTGTCCCAACCCTACTTGAAATTACCTTAGTCTAATGTTTTTACCTGAACTACTCATGAATTGGGATATCACTATCGTGACATTGTTTATAAGGTAAGAAACCTCTTAGTGCTTATCTTCTTTAAATTTTCTTTTGATATCCACTTGGACGGGAAGCCTTACTATATTTAATATCCTTTTTTCAAAAAATTTCTTAATTCATATTACATACACATTCCAACTTTTTTGAATAACTTCTGTTTTGTCTTCTCTTGTGGGGTATGTTTCCAACCCCTAAGTGAAAGAAATAGAAAAATTGACATAAAGACATGGACCAAGCTTAGTCAAGCGAACTCTAGGAGATATATTTCAGATATGTTGGATACCCCTCTGCTTAGATCCTAAAGTTTTTTCTTTCATGTATGACCCTTTGTGGGAGTCTATTATGTAATATTTTAAAAATTGAAACTAGTCATGACAAATTATTCCACTACTATTCATGTATACCATTATACGAGAAATAAAAAATTTACACATATTCCAACATGCTTCTTAATGTGTTTGGATTAGATAGGTTTATTCCTGAAATTAAGTAGGGAGTAGATCACCTTTTGTGTCCCACTCCTAAAAGATGGTATAAGAGCCATAGTAGTAGGATTCTAACTACTTTAGTTCTGTCTCCCTTCGGTTCCCTACCTTTTCCCATAAGTTCTTGTAGGACCCTTAACTTATGTGAAAATTCTTGATGAGATGTTTACCCTAGATGACATGATGGAAGAAAGGGAGGTGCACATAATGATCTTGTTGAGTACGTAAAAGATTATATCCTATGATCTAGGATAATGGTGAAATATCTCTTTAGATGTTAAGATTTGACTTTATGGTGGATTTTGGCATGAGAACGAGAAAGTAGTTGATAAGGAGATCATATATGTAAAATTGCAACTTGGTTCTCGCTTTGATTTTGAGTTGATCTTTATTTCATTTGCATGATTTTTTTGATAAAAAATAAAATTTCATTACACTAATCTATGTACAAAAATTTCTTAGATTTTATCAATTTTTTCTTGAACTAAGTCCCAATAAAGAGATATATGAAGTTTCATAGAGAAGCCTTAGAAATAGTAATATTAGAGATCTCAACCCTAATTTAACTACAATGTGGTGACTAGAAATATGTGGTTTGTGCTAAAGGTTTAGTGAACTTACCCTCTTAACTCCATTAGGTTGTGTAGTTTTTTATCTATTGTCTTTTGGGATGCTCATGTGAACCTTAGGATTTTTAGTCTAAGAAACACAAGGACCTAAAGCACAACCCTAGTTGGTTATGACTATTAGTCAGATGCATGATCTATGAAAACCATACACACCTTTAAGATTCACAACTAAAAGATCCATAAATAACCTAATACCTTGATGTGATTTTGGGACAAAATCTTTTTAAGGGTGGAGTGTTGTAACATACCAAAACCTAGCTTTTTGACCCTAGAAACTCTAATCCTATGATTAGAAGGTTAGTATGTTAGGTTCCTTAGATTTAACCAAACAAGGATGGAATTATATCTTAATGTATATAGTTAATTCAAGTAACCATAAATAAACCAAATGTAACTCTAGCATGTATATGCTTAAAACCAAATATACCACACCAAGTGATATAAAGTTCTATAATTAACATCACATATCATAATACACTCATATTAACATAATAAACTATATATGTGTAAACATGTAAGTGAGTTCATGAAATGTGTCACATGTGCTTCATTTTCTAACCAATATTCACATAACGGCTAAGATTTGCTTAGTAATAGGTATAATATGCTTAATGTATGAATTGGAATAACAATTGCAATTTTCATGTCCCTAAAAATGAATAATGCACCATTATTTAAATAAATATTAAATTAATGGAATTAATGGGATAAATAAGAAAAATATGAAAATTTGTAAATAATAATATAATAAATCTTTTGGAAACAAATTGAAGGTAGTAGGACTCAATTCAATGAATTTTGATAATAATAATGTAATATTTTGATAAATAAAATGGTAATGAGATGAAAATCCTAATTGTGTTAGAACTTAAAAAAGAAAACTTTAAAACACAAATGTAATGGAAAAATTGTGATCCTTTAGTCCCAATTATCCTAGGTGCCAAGTTTCACATAATTTGAACAATCATATCTATCCTAAATTCATTTAGGAAAAAAATATAAGATACACTTAGAAATATTAATAACATAGTTAGTATCCCCAAAGCTGGTAAATAATGGTAATTGTAATTGTAGATATCAAAATTCATCTACATTTTAATTTTTATATGGATTGAATAATCCATACTTTTAATGCAAAAATAGGATAGAAATACAACCTTTAAAATACTTGATATTATTATCAATAAGTTGATATTTCCAATTTGAGTATAGTTGGAGATTTCCTCATTATCACACTTGGGTTCCCTTTTCTTTATTAACATAGATTTCTTTGGATTCATTGATTTGTAGTTGTGCAACTCATAGTTCACCATCTACCTTCATATATTTAGGAGTTCATTATTTTGTATCTAGTTTCTTTCTCCCTCATGTGTTGATGATTTTCCAATATATATTCAACATCAATTTCCTTATCCAATCATGCACCTAATGATCCTATATGGAACTGTAAATCTTAGTATTTAAAAAACCCCAATCCACCCTCACAAGAGCTCCATTCTTTGAGTTTCATACTTCCCTTCATCACTTCCTACCTATACCCAAGTACCCAAAATCCTTTGACGTACCTCAGGAAACCCTCCTCTTCCTTCAAATTGATTGTTGCTCGCCTAGAATATTGTGACAATCTTCATATTCTTTCCTAGACCCCCCGAGTTGCGACAACACTCATGGAAACCTCCTACCAAATCCTCTTACCTAATAAACCCCTAGAGCTTCCCAGAAATGTTTGTAGACTAAGAGCCCCTCACCATGACACCCAACAAACTGATGATCTCGATTTGGAAGTCCTTATGGAAGCTTAGTCGATAACCATGTCTAGGTTTTTTTGGGCAATAGGAAGTACATATTCGAGTTTGGTTTTGGTCCACGGTGTTCACCCACCTCGTATACATCCCCATATATAGGTTTTCCTAAACTTGAACTCCTATGTAATGACCTCACTTTTTGGAAATACCCAAGTGAGGAAGCCCAAAAAATAAGAGCCATTATCTAAATATTCCTGAGGATACCCATTATATCCCTTACTATCACAAGTGACCCATTCTTCCACATTCTTACTGACAAGAGCATAACCCCTATGGTCGACGAAGTTGAAACTTCCTTCTTTAAATTTAGCAAATAATAAATAATAGTAAATAATTTCCATTAATTTAAATATATTATTTACAAGATGTTCCTCTAGAACTTACATAACCTTCCTTCATCAAAATTGTACATATGAGAAGAAGTATCATCTATCTAATCCTACTTAAAAGTTAACTTTAATGTCTTCAGGTAATTTTGTTTGATCGTCATGTCTCGCTACCATCTTATCTAGCATGTAGCTAAACTGTTGTGTATGTGGAGTGATTGCAAAATGTGTGCAATGTTGGCTAAAATGGACATTATTATAATCCCTTTATTTTGATGATGACAAAAATTTCATTCTTGTGGATCTAACGTGCTACTTGAGTGTTGCAGGAACTAGGTGGATGACACAACTTGAAAGATCTATATGCTCAAATTGCTTTAATTCATGATTGTAATCAAATGTAAAAACTTGTACAAGTATATAATGTACAAGTACTTAGATATCATGTAAATCAAGCGTTTAGATCTTCCCTAGTCAATCACAACACTTAGATAGGTCATCCCCTACAATAGTATCACAACTGCACACTCATACACACACTTAGTATTTAGTTTAAAACATTGAAACAGAGTCATTCTCGGTCGACAAACTTCTCGACCGAGACACTCTCGGTCGACAAACTCTTTGACCAAGAATGGCCCAGGTAGCCATTAGACACAACAGACAAGGTAGTTGGGAGTTGGAAATGAACGTTGTAAACACTTGCCCCAGGATGTCCCTCGGTCGACAAATCCTCGATCGAGAAGGACTCTCGATCGACAATTTGTCGACCGAGAAGAGTTCTATTTGCACTTTTCAGAGTTAATTAACTAGCCATTGCTAAATCAACTAATGGATACCTAACGGCTAGTTAAGCACTAAGAACCCCCTAGAAAGTGTATAGAACGTCCTTAAGCATTCATAGGCCATTCCTATAAATAGGACAAGCCTTAGGACACCCAATACACAATTGTGCAACACTTGAGCATATTACTTGCAATCTGCAAATCCATTTGTGTGAGCAATTGAGCAACTCCAACATTGGCTATTCATTTTCATTGCTCCAATTTCGTGTCCTATAGGCTAGCATCTCCTATCCACTACACTTACACTTCCATATACATTGGTTAGGAGATCAAAACGCTTGATATAGGAAATCAAGCCTTGTGCTACAACGGTATTGTAATTTCTATTTTTCCTTCTTGTTCCTTTATATTGTTTGTACTCTCCTTGCTACTCCTAAGGTTAGAGATTGCAGATTGGAGAGTGTTTGACTTCTCAGGTGGAGAAGGGTCTTCCTGGTGGAGAAGGTTGACTTTGGACTACTTCAAGAAGGTTGCCTCAACGGGAAGCTACTTCAAGAGGAAGGCTACTTCAAGGGGGAGCTTGAGGTTACTTCAAGGAAGGCTGCTTCGAGGTTGGTGAGACTACTTCTAGGTGAAGGTTGTCCGAAGGGTTTGGTGAAAGTATTTGTAATTTTATGTAACATCCTTGTGAGGTAATAAAATTTAAGTACTTTCAAAATCCCAATTAGGTAAGCAACCGGGTAGTGAATTGACTGCCTTAGTATTTGCTAAGGTTGGAACCACTCTAAATCGTTGTCCCCTTGTCCAATATTTTTATGGTTGCTTGCTTTGGTTGAATTATTATTAAAATATCTATAAAATCCTATTCACCCCCCTCTAGTGGTTTTTCATTTGGTATCAGAGAAGGGCTTCAAGGAACTCTAACAAAATCTTGAAGAATGGGTGACGGGGTACTTAACAATCTCAACCTAAAAGGGACACTCGTGGCTAGACCTCCACCTTTTGATGGCACTAACTACTCCTACTAGAAAAAGAGGATGCAATTCTACTTCCAAGGAATTAGCTGGGATCTATGGAGAATGGTATCAAATCCATATGAATTCCCTCAAACAAAGTATGCAACTTGGGATGCTAATACGGTAAGATCATCCCAAATGAATGCAAAAGCTGTAAGTATACTCCATTGTTCAATTTCCGTTGGTGAATTCAATAGAATATCAAATTGTAAAACAGCATATGAAATATGGCATAGACTCTCCATAACTTATGAAGGAACTGTTCAAGTTAAGAAATCTAAAATCAGAATGCTTAAGCAAAAATTTGAACAGTTTTGTATTGGTCAAAATGAGTCAATTAGTGAAATGTATGCAAATTTTTCTTCTATTGTGAATGGTTTAAATGCTTTAGGTAAAGTGATTAGTGAAGAAGATCAAGTATAAAAAATTCTTAGGTCTATTCCTCTCAAGTACAAGCCCAAGGTGACTGCTATTGAAGAAGCAAATGATCTCACCCAGCTAAGTATGGAACAACTCATTGGCAACTTAGAAGCACATGAGGCAACATTAGAAGAGGAAGAAAGATGAGAACATGAACTTCAACAAGGGAGAAAGAAGGACATTGCATTCAAAGAATCAACCAAGATTAGTCATGACACAAGTGAAGATGATAGTGAAGAAGAAACTCTCATTGTAAATGGTAAGCAATATGAAAGTTTTAAAACTAACAAAACTTCTAGTGTTTCTTCTTCCAGGTGCTTTGAATGCGGCAAAAAGGGACACATGAAAGGTGATTGCCCAAAACTCAAGAAAGCGAAGAAATCATCTCACAAAAAGAAAGAAAGAGCATTTAAAGCTACATGGGATGATTCAAGTGATGATAGTGATGATGGAAAAGAAGAAGTAGAATGTCTTATTACTAAAACAAATGAAGAAGAAGAAGAGGTAAGTCTTTTTGATCGGCCAAAAGAAGATTTAATTGCTAGTCTTCAAGTTACACATGAGAAATATATTGAGTGCAAGAAGAAATTTAAGTAATCAAATAAAGTAAATGATGAGATACATGCTAAACTTCTTGCTCTCACATCTAAAAATGAAGATCTCAAAAAGGCTATTGAAGATCATGATATTAAGCTAAAATCTATAGAAGCAAATTGCAATCTTCTTTCCCTAGAAAAGTTAAACTTGCAAACTCAAGTAAATGATCTACAAAAACAACCTATTTTGTGTACACATCTAGATTATGATATTATTGTGAAAGAAAGAAATTCTTTGTTATCTAATCTAGATCAAGCAAAGTTAGATATCAAGAAGAGAATGGATGAGTTTATTAATTTGTAACAAGAAGTTAGTAGCTTGAGTAACAATGATACTCTTGATAAAATCTTAAATGATTCTTATCATCAAATTGGAAGGAGAGGACTAGGTTATAAGCCTAAAGGAAAATCTTATCAAAAACCTAGTTGGAGAAGGACACAAGTGCTAGAGAATAAATCCATGTATGTACCCAAGAACAACTCAACTCCTAGAAAGAGAAATGAGATTGACTCTATTAGTTGTCATTATTGTTTACGTCTTGGACACTACTCTTTTTCATGCCCATACAAGAAAAGGAATTATGATCTAGCTTGGGTTCCTAAAACTTAGAGGTTTAAATTTGACTGTTGATATTTGACCTAAAATGTTATTTTGATATACAAATGTCATATCTCAACAAAATTGAGCTTTAACTTTCATATTCTTGTATCTTGTTTGGAAATAATTTCTGAAAAACAGCACAGAAACATTTTTGGTCAAGAAACTGTTCGACCGAGAACACTGTCGGTCAAGAATTAGTCGACCGAGCATGTTACTATTTTGAAGTTTGCAACAAATCTGATAAACTTGTACAAACAACAACATTATCGTTCGAGAAAAACGTCGACCGAGATAAATTCGGTCGACAAAAACTTCGATTGAACCAAGTTTTGCTGAACCTATTTTAATTAATCTAGTTTGCTATCAATTTATTATTAATGATTGATTTAATATGAAAACCAAGAGTGAATCTTAGAGACCATCTTAAAATCAAAACATATTGATCTTTTAAATCATGAATTGTTGAAAGAAGGTATAACATTATGAATATGAAATTCTTAAACATATTGCAAAAGTGATGTATGAAAACTGATATTGAACATACTTTCTTCATTGATTGACCAAGTTTGTTAAGCATGTTCATTTACATGGTTTATCATAAATTTGAAAATCCATGAACAATAAATGAGATTATTTTGGTTTATCCTCTACATGGTTTGGCTTAAAACTAAAAAATTATGAACTATGTTGGTTTAATCAAGGAAATTACTATTTTATCATAATCCACATGGTTTTTTCCTAAGTATTCTTGGTCTATCTATATAGGAACCATGTGTATTGAAATAAATGATCATAATCATCGTATGTATATGTTTATATCTTGATATTGTGTATATACTTCTACTGTTCTATCATAATTATTGTGTCATGATCATTGTGTTTCATTGGTTTGTCTAAAATAATCTTTGATCCATATATACAAACCATGAATGGATATTGTTTTTGATCATTGTGATTTATCTCATATGAAGATTCCATTTTGCATAAATAATAAAAATTCATGGCATAAATGCATTTTAAAATTAAAATCTGTAGAAATTATACTTCACATATAAGTGTTCAAATTGGAAATTTGTAGAAATTGCCTCTTGGTTGTAATCACGCTTGACCAAGGGGCGCTATGGTCGAAGTCAAGGTCGACCTAAAATAAGCTTGACAAAATTCTTATTTGTAAATCATTTTCTTGAAATCAACCTTAGTATATTAAACAAGATTCTAGTGCATAGCTCTCATAAAAGTTTAATTTATTATGATCTAATGATTGTTATAACCTTAACATCTTAAAATTATCTTGATTATAAGATTAAGGGGGAGTTCACAAAACTTTGTAAACATGTTATGACCTTAGTACTTTTAATCTTGGTTATGAAAATAAAGGAATCTACAAATTTCATGAATGTGATATATATCTTGTTCTTAATGGAATTCTCTAAACAAATCAGGGCTTAACATCCCGTGCATTTGGTTAGAGACACTTTTCATGTACTCTAAGCTTAAATGATTCTCATATCATTTTCATGGCTTAATATCCCTTGGAAAATGGATGAGAAATCAATATGTATCCATCATCAGCTTAAGGGAATCTCATATCATTTTCAGGGCTTAACATCCCTTGTAAAATGGATGAGAAATCAATACACATATGCCATGCACTTAAAAGGAACTCATATCATTTCAAGGCTTAACATCCTTTGCAAATGATTGAGAAATAAATTGTGGCTAAATTTAGCAATAATTGGTTTGCATTAATCCCTTGCTTTTAAATTGAATATCTCTTTAAGGGGGAGCATAGAATAAAATTAAGGGGGAGAAATAAAAAGTCATACTAAATGATTATGTTGGATATCTTTCTGAAATGACAAAGGGGGAGAAATAATATAAAATCAAAAACTAATGTTGTTACACCCCGATCTCACAATTTCCTCAAATCATGAGATTAGGGCATAAGATAGGATTTATATGTAATACAAAGAACACCTTTAACTTTTTCTTTTCTTTTAAACGCTTGTTTCATCGCATTGAACCACATAAAACATCTTAACAAGGGAATCAGAACATTTCTTTACAAATCAGACTTCAATAGTAAAGATACATGTGTAAGCATTCACGATGTCTTTCACACATTATGCACATTAAACTTGCTAATTAGCATACATATCAAAGAGGAACAATATTACACATTGTAATTACAACTCTCTCTCTCTCTAAAACTCTTACTGAGGACCTAGAGTGACAAGGACCGACTGACTCAACTAATCTCATACTTGACTCCTGTGACAGATCTACTCTGACGCTCTGATCATCTTCAAGTCCATGCGGTTAACCCTAAAATGTTTGAGTAGAGGGGTGAGCCTACTCGCTCAGTGAATGAGTACTTCATGGAAACAGACTAATGCACTAATGTGATTACAGATATAATTTGAGTAAACGATATGAGAATTAACAGCAATAAATAATACACTGAGCAGTTCTAAAACAATATAATTGAAATAATAAAGAATGTAAATATTTCATCCAAAGAATAACTACTAGAAGACTATGCTCTAGTCTTCCTTAACTCTATCATTTATAAAGAACTCTGTGAACCTATATGATCATATTTTAGATTATGCCCCAAACATATGCAGTGCACTCTGCATATGAAACTCGCAGTGCACTACGAGTCCACCGTACAAGACTTAGCGACACACCCGGGAAATGCTAAGTCTGACTTCTCGTCCTGGTCTGCACAGGACTCTCAGGCTCACAAGGCCTCACTGCACTAACTCTGAGTGCTCTGGACTCCTCCGCAACCTGTAGTGCACAGTGGAGGGTCTCTAAGTCTCCGATGCCTGGGCGTACCCCCAGAACTGACCGGGACTTCTCCGATGCCTGGGCGTATCCCCAGAACTGACTGGAACGTACTCTTGGATTTCCGATGCCTGGGCGTATCCCCAGAACTGACCGGAATCCTACCACTCAGACAACGTGTCACCGAGACAATCAGTATTTGTTGGACACGAGTCTCCGATGCCTGGGCGTATCCCCAGAACTTACCGTTTCACCCCAAAGGTACAGACCGCGCAATGGGGTTATACGATGTTGGGGCACCTAAGTCTATTAACTGTTTAACAGATAAATATCATAGCTCATGCATTCAACATATACCATGTCTCAGTAACATCCCTTTCTAGGGCATGTCATATCTCATCACCTGCAATTGACGAGATATGTATTGAAATATATGAAGCCCTGCAGTATGTAAATATCATTTCAGAGAGAACAAGCATATAAAGTTAAATGCACTAGAAACATACAATTCAACAATTAAGCATCACCACATCTCATATCGAGACCTTTCATATTACCATAGCATGATTCATTGAACACCCCATCCTTAGGGTTTCATTTGCCTTATTCATTCATCACATGCCAACACCCTACTCTTAGGGTTGCATTTGCCTCATTCACCTTTTCGTTTACTTCATTCACTTGTCACATGGCTCTCATAAGGATTTCATAGGATATAAGCATTCACTAAATAAAGATTGTTTCCAACAAATCATATGCAATCAATATAGACATGAAACCATGGAAATTTAACTAAATTTAGGTTTTCCATATCATTCACTACGATATCATGTACCCAGAATAAGATTCAATTAAGATAACCCACGAGGTACACTGCTATATTGCAGTCTGCAAAATATATTCGGCCGAGTTTGTCCTGCACAAACTCGACCGACACCCTTACTGTAGGGATTCAAAAGTCATCCAAAAATTACGCAAATTTAACAGAGTGTCTAAAATTGTATTTATCAAATAATTTTAAAATTTGAGATCAATTGGATATACCAATAAAAAGATAAAATTCAATTACCACACTGCTGTAAAATTCTGAAATTGTGATCGGTCGAGTTTGAAACTCGGCCGACAAACAGATCAGAGCATTCTTCAAAAATTCTGATATTTTTCAATGTTGTTCACATTTTATATATCCAAATCATATCCAAATTTGAAGTAAATCAGAGTTACACATAAAATACTAAAAATCATTTAGTGAGACATTCTACTTATCAAATTCTGTATTCATGTATCATCAAAACCCTATTTTGGGCCGATTAGGGTTTATGTTTCTCAAACCCTAATTCTCAAGACAAAAGAACATTTAGACTTCTTATCATAATTAAAACATCCTAATTGTGTTATCGTCATTAATTAGATTTCAAGAATGATTATTCTAATTAATCTTTGCAATTGTCTAGGTAAACCCTAATTTACCAGTTAAGCTCAGATGGGGTCGTAACAAATGTAAAATCAAAAAAATGAGTTTCATAAATTTCGGGCCAACACACACTTGCAAACAAGAGAATGGCTACAAAAGGTAAACTTCAGGTATGAAACTCATATGATTTATATTTCCTTATTTTATATTTAGGAAATGTTTGTCATCTTCAAAAAGGGGGAGATTGTTGGCTAAAATGGACATTATTATAATCCCTTTGTTTCGATGATGACAAACATTTCATTCTTGTGTATCTAACGTGCTACTTGAGTGTTGCAAGAACTAGGTGGATGACACAACTTGGAAGATCTATAAGCTCAAATTGCTTTAATTTATGATTGTAATCAAATGTAAAAACTTGTACAAGTATATAATGTACAAGTACTTAGATATCATGTAAATCAAGCGTTTAGATCTTCCCTAGTCAATCACAACACTTAGATAGGTCATCCCCTACAATAGTGTCACAACTGTACACTCATACACACAGTTAGTATGTCATCCCCTACAATAGTGTCACAACTGCACACTCGTACACACACTTAGTATTTAGTTTAAAACATGAAACAGAGTCATTCTCGGTCGACAAACTTCTCGACCGAGACACTGTCGGTCGACCAACTCTTTGACCGAGAATGACCCAGGTAGCCATTAGACACAGCAGACAAGGTAGTTGGGAGTTGGAAATGAACGTTGTAAATACTTGCTCCAGGACATCCCTCGATCGAAAAATCCTCGACCGAGAAGGACTCTCGATCGACAATTTGTCGATCGAGAAGAGTTTTGTCTGCACTTTTCGGAGTTGATTAACTAGTCATTGCTAAAGCAACTAATGGATACCTAATGGCTAGTTAAGCACTAAGAACCCCCTAGAAAGTGTCTAGAACGTCCTAAAGCATTCATAGGACATTCCAATAAATAGGACAAGCCTTAGGACACCCAATACACACTTGTGCAACACTTGAGCATATTATTTGCAATCTGAAAATCCATTTGTGTGAGCAATTGAGAAACTCTAACATTGGCTATTCATTTCCATTGCTCCAATTTCGTGTCCTATAGGCTAGCATCTCCTATCCACTACACTTACACTTCCATATACATTGGTTAGGAGATCAAAATGCTTGATATAGGAAATCAAGCCTTGTACTACAACGGTATTGTAATTTCTATTTTTCCTTCTTGTTCCTTTATATTGTTTGTACTCTCCTTGCTACTCCTAGGGTTGGAGGTTGCAGATTGGAGAGGGTTTGACTTCTCAGGTGGAGAAGGTGGACTTTGGACTACTTCAAGAAGGCTGTCTCAACGGGAAGCTACTTCAAGAGGAAGACTACTTCAAGGGGGAGCTTAAGGCTGCTTCGAGGTTGGTGAGACTACTTCTAGGTGAAGGTTGTCTGAAGGGTTTGGTGAAAGTATTTATAATTTTATGTAACATCCTTGCGAGGTAATAAAATTTAAGTACTTTCAAAATCCCGGTTGGGTAAGAAACCAGATAGTGGATTGACTGCCTTATAATTTGCTAAGGTTGGAACCACTCTAAATCCTTGTCCCCTTGTCCAATATTTTTTTGGTTGCTTGCTTTGGTTTAATTATTATTAAAATATCTATAAAACCCTATTCACCCCCCTCTAGTGGTTTTTCATTTGGTATCAGAGTAGGGCTTCAAGGAACTCTAACAAAGTCTTGAAGAATGGGTGACGGGGTACTTAACAATCTCAACCTAGAAGGGACACTCGTGGCTAGACCTCCACCTTTTGATGGCACTAACTACACCTACTGGAAATGGAGGATGCAATTCTACTTTGAAGGAATTAGCTGGGATCTATGGAGAAGGGTATCAAATCCATATGAATTCCTTCAAATAGAGTATGCAACTTGGGATGCTAATACGGTAAGATTAGCCCAAATGAATGCAAAAGTTGTAAGTATACTCTATTGTTCAATTTTCGTTGGTGAATTCAATAGAATATCAAATTGTGAAACAACATATGAAATATGGCATAGACTCTCGATAACTTATTAAGGAACTGTTCAAGTTAAGAACTCTAAAATCGGAATGCTTAAGAAAAAAATTGAACAGTTTCGTATGGATCAAAATGAGTCAATTAGTGAAATGTACGCAAAATTTTCTTCTATTGTGAATGTTTTAAATGCTTTAGGTAAAGTGATCAGTGAAGAAGATCAAGTATCAAAAATTCTTAGGTCTCTTCCTCCCAAGTACAAGCCCAAGGTGACTGCTATTGAAGAAGCAAATGATCTCACCCGGCTAAGGATGGAACAACTCATTGGCAACTTATAAGCACATGAGGCAACTTTAGAAGAGGAAGAAAGACGAGAACGTGAACTTCAACAAGGGAGAAATAAGGACATTGCATTCAAAGCATCAACCAAGATTAGTCATGACACAAGTGAAGATGATAGTGAAGAAGAAACTCTCATTATAAACGGTAAGCAATATAAAAGTTTTAAAACTAAAAAAACTTCTAGTGTTTCTTCTTCCAGGTGTTTTGAATGTGGCAAAAAGGGACACATGAAAGGTGATTGCCCAAAAATCAAGAAAGGGAAGAAATCATATCACAAAAAGAAAGAAAGAGAATATAAAGTTGCATGGGATGATTCAAGTGATGATGGAAAAGAAGAAGTAGAATGTCTTATTGCTACAAAAAATGAAGAAGAAGAAGAAGAAGAGGTAAGTCTTTTTGATCTGCCAAAAGAAGATTTAATTGCTAGTCTTCAAGATACACATGAGAAATATATTGAGTGCAAGAAGAAATTTAAGAAATCAAATAAAGTAAATGATGAGTTACATGCTAAACTTCTTGCTCTCACATCTGAAAATGAAGATCTCAAAAAGGCTATTGAAGATCATGATATTAAGCTAAAATCTGTAGAAGCAAATTGCAATCTTCTTTCCCTAGAAAAGTTAAACTTGCAAACTCAAGTAAATGATCTTAAAAAACAACCTATTTTGTGTACACATCTAGATTATTATATTATTGTGAAAGAAAGAAATTCTTTGTTATCTAATCTAGATCAAGCAAAGTTAGATATCAAGAAGAGAATGGATGAGATTATTAAGTTGCAACAAGAAGTTAGTAGCTTGAGTAACAATGATACTCTTGATAAAATCTAAAATGATTCTTATCATCAAATTGGAAGGAGAAGACTAGGTTATAAGCCTAAAAGAAAATCTTATCAAAAACCCAGTTGGAGAAGGACACAAGTGCTAGAGAATCAATCAATGTATGTACCCAAGAACAACTCAACTCCTAGAAAGAGAAATGTGATTGACTCTATTAGTTGTCATTATTGTTTACGTCTTGGACACTACTCTTTTTCATGCCCATACAAGAAAAGGAATGATGATCTAGCTTGGGTTCCTAAAAATTAAAGGTTTGACTAGTTGAGATTTGACCTAAAATCTTATTTTGATATACAAATTTCATATCTCAACAAAATTGAGCTTTAACTTGCATATTCTTGTATCTTGTTTGGAAACAATTTCTGAAAAATAGTACAGAAACATTTTCGGTCGAGAAACTGTTCGACCGAGAACACTGTCGGTCGAGAATTAGTCGACCGAGCAGGTTACTATTTTGAAGTTTGCAACAAATCTGATAAACTTATACAAATAGAAGCATTATCGGTCGAGAAAAACGTTGACCGAGATAAATTCGGTCGACAAAATGTTCGACCGAACCAAGTTCTGTTGGACCTATTTTAATTAATCTAGTTTACTATCAATTTGTTAATTATGATTGATTTAATATGCAAATCAAGAGTGAATCTTAGAGACAATCTTAAAATCAAAACATATTGATCTTTTGAATCATGAATTGTTGAAAGAAGGTATAACCTTATGAATATGAAATTCTTAAACATATTGCAAAAGTGATGTATGAAAATTGATATTGAACATACTTTCTTCATTGATTGACCAAGTTTGTTAAGCATGTTCATTTACATGGTTTTTCTTAAATTTGAAAATCCATGAACAATAAATGAGATTATTTTGGTTTATCCTCTACATGGTTTGGCTTAAAACTGAAAAATTATGAACTATGTTGGTTTAATCAAGGAAATTACTGTTTTATCATAATCCGCATGGTTTTTTCCTAACTATTCCTGGTCTATCTATATAGGAACCATGTGTATTTAAATAAATGATCATAATCATCGTATGTATATGTTTCTATCTTGTTATTGTGGATATACTTCTACTGTTCTATCATAATTGTTGTGCCATGATCATTGTGTTTCATTGGTTTATCTAAAATAATCTTTGATCCATATATACAAACCATGAATGGATATTATTTTTTATCATTGTGATTTAGCTCATGTGAAGATGCCATTTTGCATAAACAGTAAAACTTCATGGCATAAATGCATTTTAAATTGAAAATCTGCAGAAATTATACTTCACATATAAGTGTTTAAATTGGAAATCTGTAGAAATTGCCTCTTGGTTGAAATCAGGTTTGACCAAGGGGCGCTATGGTCGAAGTCAAGGTCGACCTAAAATAAGCTTTACAAAATGCTTATTTGTAAATCATTTTCTTGAAATCAACCTTAGTATATTAAACAAGATTCTAGTGCATAGCTCTCATAAAAGTTTAATTTATTATGATTTAATGATTGTTATAACCTTAGAATCTTAAAATTATCTTGATTATAAGATTAAGGGGGAGTTCACAAAGACTTTGTAAACATGTTATGACCTTAGTACTTTTAATCTTGGTTATGAAAATAAAGGAATCTACAAATTTCATGAATGTGATATATATCTTGTTCTTAATGGAATTCTCTAAACAAATCAGGGCTTAACATTACGTGCATTTGGTTAGAGACACTTTTCATGTACTCTAAGATTAAAGGATTCTCATATAATTTTCATGGCTTAACATCCCTTGCAAAATGGATGAGAAATCAATATGTATCCATCATGAGCTTAAGGGAATCTCATATCATTTTCAGGGCTTAACATCCCTTGTAAAATGGATGAGAAATCAATACACATATGCCATGCACTTAAAAGGAACTCATATCATTTCAAGGCTTAACATCCTTTGCAAATGATTGAGAAATAAATTGTGGCTAAATTTAACAATAATTGGTTTGCATTAATCCCTTGCTTTTAAATTGAATATCTCTTTAAGGGGGAGCATAGCATAAAATTATGGGGGGGAAATAAAAAGTCATACTAAATGATTATGTTGGATATCTTTTTGAAATGACAAAGGGGGAGAAATAATATAAAATCAAAAACTAATATAAAATCAAAAACATGAGTTTCATAAATTTTGGGCCAGCACACACTTACAAACAAGAGAATGGCTACAAAAGGTAAACTTCATGTATGAAACTCATATGATTTATATTTCCTTATTTTATATTTAGGAAATGTTTGTCATCTTCAAAAGGGGGAGATTGTTGGCTAAAATGGACATTATTATAATCCCTTTATTTCGATGATGACAAACATTTCATTCTTGTGGATCTAATGTGCTACTTGAGTGTTGCAGGAACTAGGTGGATGACACAACTTGGAAGATCTATATGCCCAAATTGCTTTAATTCATGATTGTAATCAAATGTAAAAACTTGTACAAGTATATAATGTACAAGTACTTAGATATCATGTAAATCAAGCGTTTAGATCTTCCCTAGTCAATCAAAACACTTTGATAGGTCATAACCTATAATAGTGTCACAACTGCACACTCGTACACACACTTAGTATTTAGTTTAAAACATTGAAATAGAGTCATTCTCGGTCGACAAACTTCTAGACCGAGACACTGTCGGTCGACAAATGCTTCGACCGAGAATGACCCAGGTAGCCGTTAGACACAGCAGATAAGGTAGTTGGGAGTTGTAAATGAAAGTTGTAAACACTTGCTCCAGGACGTCCCTCAGTTGATAAATCCTCGACCGAGAAGGACTCTCGATCGATAATTTGTCGATTGAGAAGAATTTTGTATGCACTTTTTAGAGTTAATTAACTAGCCATTGCAAAAGCAACTAATGGATACCTAACGGCTAGTTAAGCACTAAGAACCCCCTAGAAAGTGTCTAGAATGTCCTTAAGCATTCATAGGCCATTCCTATAAATAGGACAAGCCTTAGGACACCCAATACACACTTGTGCAACACTTGAGCATATTACTTGCAATCTATGAATCCATTTGTGTGAGCAATTGAGTAACTCCAACATTGGCTATTCATTTCCATTGCTCTAATTTCGTATCCTATAGGCTAGCATCTCCTATTCACTACACTTACACTTCCATATACATTGGTTAGGAGATCCAAATGCTTGATATAGGAAATCAAGCCTTGTGCTACAACGGTATTGTAATTTCTATTTTTCCTTCTTGTTCCTTTATATTGTTTGTACTCTCCTTGCTACTCCTAGGGTTGGAGGCTGCGGATTGGAGAGGGTTTCACTTCTCAGGTGGAGAAGGGCCTTCTCGATGGAGAAGGTGGACTTTAGACTACTTCAAGAAGGCTGTCTCAATGGGAAGCTACTTCAAGAGGAAGGCTACTTCAAGGCGGAGCTTGAGGTTACTTCAAGGAAGGCTGCTTCGAGGTTGGTGAGACTACTTCTAGGTGAAGGTTGTTCGAAGGGTTTGGTGAAAGTATTTGTAATTTTATGTAACATCCTTACGAGGTAATAAAATTGAAGTACTTTCAAAATCCCGATTGGGTAAGCAACCGGGTAGTGGATTGACTGCCTTAGTATTTGCTAAGGTTGGAACCACTCTAAATCCTTGTCCCCTTGTCCAATATTTTTGTGGTTTCTTACTTTGGTTGAATTATTATTAAAATATCTATAAAACCCTATTCACCCCCCCTCTAGTAGTTTTCATGCAAGTAAACTAACAAAATATAATCCATTAAGTATTTACAAATAAGAACTGTCATTTTATTTACATAATCTTTCTTTATGTGATACTCATAGTGGCATTATAATTGAACATAACTAAATAAGCATCCATCAATTTAGTTGATCAATGTTCGAGAAATACTTAGGAAAACACAAAAAACTAATGTGGGTAGTCATACGCATAACAAAGTACCTTTTTTAGAACCATGTAGATATTGCAATAATACTTTAATCATATTATCCAATCAAGCAACCAACATTTAATTTGCATGTATGTAAATCCTAAATTGTTACCATCATATTCAAAATTCTAATCATGATTTAGCCTAGGGTTTAGGTTTCCTTAGTATCCTATTTCCCATGTTCTTTGTTCGATTGACTCAAGAACCCTAATTCATATTAGGTATAATCATGATTATCAAAACTATCATGTTATTGCATCATGAACACTTATATTAGATTATGCACCTTAAGTTCATAACAAGTTACACCATTGGATTTCAAAATCATAATTACACATGTCGAATAAAATTGGTCTAGAAACCCTGATTATTCATCGTCCTTATTATCATCATCTTAGATCAGTTTATATTGAAAGGTAAACATTTTGAATATACTCAACATGTTAAATATCTAATCTTAGATTTCCATGTATTAATCATTAATTAATCATAAACTAGTCCTACTTTTGGAATTAGGATCAGATCCAGGTCATCATACTATTTTATTTGTATTCTATTTTTTCTCCCCGTCGATGTAATAGATAGTTCTGCTATATTTTGGCAATCCTAGCAATTACCATGATTTAAACAATATAAACATATATACCTCAAACAAGGGGTGACATGGAGGACTATTTCATGGAGACTCGGAAGGAAAGGGATGAGGCACAAACTACTTCATAAGATCATGGACTTCTATGTCGTTGTGGCAAGCCCCATGTTACGAGATACAACAAAACTATCATAGATGAGGAAGATCATTCCCATTATGAGGGGAGTTGAGATATGCTATTGCACTGTTGTGGAAGGATGCACATCAAATAGGAGGGAATTGGGGTAGTCCATCATCTCTTTGTACCACTTCTTATATAGCATAAGGGTTGGAGATCAATGGGTCTAGTTTCATAAAAGTTTCCTTATGCAATTGGTAAGGCATCATGCTAGGAAAGTATTACCTACATTCATCCCTCATGTCCATATAATAACAATCTTATTTATTTTACTTTATAGACCCAATAGTTACATAAAGAAAACAATCCCCCATACCATTATTCTAAAAGAACTCTATTCATACTATTACCTTGCATTGGGAAAAGGAACTCCTTCATTATTCCTTTATTTATTCCCCTATATATCTGAAACTTGATTTTTGAGGAAAATAAGATGATTACCAAATAAATCACCTACTCCACAAGATACCTTATCATCCTCTATATATTCTTCCAGAATTCTATATTAATATTTTCTATCACATAAAAATTATGTCGAACATTTATTATGAGCACAAAATAGGTATTTCCCTATTTGGTATCCAAGGGACCCCTTTTTTTAACCATGTTTGGGGAAATTAAGTAATTCACATCCCTCTCTCTATATATCTCCATCTCTCTCTTTATTTTGATGGGTCCCAAAATTAGATATTTTCTATATAATCCTATCATATTGTATTGTACCAAATTTTGTGTCAAAATCATAAATTTAAATGGCAATTTCTCTTGCTTAAAATAAGGGAAACAACATTTAATTGCTGCAAGCAAGTCTCTCTTCCTTCTTGATTTTCCATAGGCTACTAGGAGAGTCCTTTCTTTATGAAATTTGGAGGAAGAATCTTAATATCATTCCAAACATATCTTTGTTTCTTGGGATTTATTGGGATAATTGTCGATGGAGAAACTTGCCCTGTATGTATTTCCTTAAAATAATTACCATTATCACATGGAAAGTCCATTTTCTCTCAAATTCTAGAATTTTCTTAGTTTCTTCATCATATTTATGTGTTCTGAAAACAACTTGGATTTATACTTATTTAATTCTTCAAGCTTGTGTTGGAAGACATGGTTAGCTAATTGCTTCCATCAATTATCTAATTTACATGTTATGTTGGAATATTTTGGAAACTTGTCTATTATTCCACAATTCCATTTTCTAACAAATGAAAAAAGTCATTATCCTTTATTTGTGAAAAAAAATTCTCTATTATATAATATTCCTCTCAATTCCATATTTAAATTACAATTGTCCATTACTTTTAGGAATCTCTTTATTATTGGATTTTTCACACTTTCTTTTCCGAAAAGTATTAATGGATTATTAAAAACTATAGAACACACAAAATTTCTTTTATTTATTTTACTTGTGCTGTAAGGACATTATTATTCCACTAATAATACCATTTGGTATTTTACTTATCAACCCATGCATTATATTTATATAATTCAATTTTACCAAAATTGAGGATATTACATTCACCCTCCTTAAAAGGAATTTTGTCCCCAAAATTTGCACCCAATAAGATTAAGGTGAATGATAACTAAACTTAATTTCAAACCACATGGTTATCAACCCTATTTAGCATTTTTGCAAATTCCTCATATCATGATTAAGTTTTATACCCAAATTCAATTCTAAATATTTCCACATTCCCATTCATTTAATAACATTATCATTTAGCCACTTCATTTTCACTTGAATTCTCATTTTCCATTTGGTGGTTACCTTTTCACCTTTATTCCCTACCTACCATTGATTTATTCCCACATAATAGTGAGGTAACTCCTACAACCCTAGATCATGTCATTAAGTTCAACTTGTGGTATTCATTATCATATGTCAATTTTAAGCACAGCATGTGTCTACCCAATCTCTCTCCCAAATAATGGAATGAAATAAGTGTTTGATTGCAACCCAAAAATAAAGTTCATCCATTCCAAGAGCACAGATGGTGTATACACACATTATCCTAAATCTCATCATGATTCTAAGCCATACACTTTTTAATTCCACAATATTCTTATATTTCATGAAGTCAAGTGTCTTTCTCACTCTTGATATTATGCACCTCTTAAGATTTAATTATTATATAACTTATTTCTATCTTTTACATTTACACCTCAGGTATTATGAGCCCTAGTCACTTCCTCAAGGTCTCTAGGGGTACATGTACTTTTGGAGGTGATCTCATCTTTATCGGAGTGCCTCTGACATTCACCCATTGGCCACATGAACATCATGAAGGTGGGCAATCTCCTACAACATGGGTATCAGGAAAACATAGTTGTTAGCTCCTAACTAGATGGTATTGTCCATTCAAGGAACAATCAACTCCTAATCCCATCGGTGCCATGTACCATTAGTACTCCCTAATTGACCTTAGGATTGACTTAGGGATCTACCCTCCCCAAGGGTTTCTTTGAGATGTCACAACTTTAACCATTTTTAAGCACATTATTTTCTTATGTAATTCTTTAAATCAAGTTCCTCCATCTCTTATGATGCTCACTATCCATTTTATGTCCCCTCATTGGGATCATGGAGACTTTGCATTCCGGACATGGTCTTATACTATCAACCACTTCCATAGTGAATTTTCCTCATGTTCCTCAAAGATTTCATACTTGGATTCAAAGAATCATAGTCAATATATGTGATTTCATATTTGATATCCTTAGTTCTTTACACATTAGGTGACATTCAAGGTTACCTAAATTTTCAAAATTGATTTATCATCTCACCCTTCTAGGGAGGTGATAGGTATTTTCTATATGCTTAAAATGCAAGCGTACACTATCATAGTAATATAGGCCAATGAGGCCCAGATATCAAACATGGGGAAACATAACTTTAAATACTATTAGTAACTATAATACAATCAGCTTAGGCCAAAAACACTTTATGGATTGGTTTAATTATCTAGAACAGAAAATAAATCTAAATTATTTTTTGTTGTTCTCAATCTGTGTGAATTCCTTAGGGTAGTGGTTTCACCACGGTTAACGTTGCAATTTAATATCAATACATTAATAAAAATCTCTCCTAACCCTAGATTAAGAGCATGTAGCAAGAATTACCCATTCTTACGATGTAATTCACTACCTAATCTAATACCAACCCCAGACTCATATCGATTGTGTTATTAGACAGGTGCTTTATTGAATGCTCTGGGTAATCTCCTCATGTTTGTAAGCAACCTTTCTCAAAGGGCTTTTTGAATGTGTATTACTATGAATTTTCGACCATTAGGTTTCTTATTTAAAGCAATTAAAGGTCCAATTACTTCCTACGGTGATCAAGCATGGATAGTTCGTTCATTCTCATAGAAATAAATCTAGATATTAAGAGAAACTAATGAATTGATGCATAACAATCAATTACAATGCATAACCGGGCTACTCTCGGGTCCTAAGGAATGTGGGGATTAGCCCTGCATGGTTTGCATAGTCAAAAACATCAAATAGGAAGGATAAAATGTGGAGAACATGAAGAACCCCTAAAGTAGATGATTCAAATGATCCCTTCTCGTGCCCATGCCGATTTGCTATCTTTTGACAGCAAATATGTCCGATGTAAGTGCTTGGATTGTCCAGAACGTTGTCTTCTTCTCTGTTTTCTCCTTTCTCTCACTCTCGACCATCATACGATGAAATAGATGAGATTGATAGGTCTGGCCACCCTTCCCCTAAGTCAAAAGAGTAACTTAGGGTGATTTAAAACCTCATTCGCCGGATTGAATGAAGCCTTTAGATCTTCCTAATCCTAACATGTCAATACTACCGACTCCTCTAATTGTGTAACCACCTATCAAGTTGTTGGTACTACTGATAGGGTGTCGATAGTACTGAGTAGCTTTGATAATTCTTGACCAAAACATTATAATGTTGTCTATAGTACCGACTTTCCAGTCAGTGCTACCGAGTGTTCTCGATTTCTGTCTGTTTCAAATTGAGCATGTGTCAATACCACATACTCCAAAGTCGGTAGTACCGAGTTGTGTAGATTCTTGTACATTCACCTGAAATGCATAAAATCTAAACATAAGTTCTGGAATTATACTAAATCATTTAGAAACACCGAAACTATATTTATTTGATGCAAATAAGTATCACAGGCTAATAAAAACAAATCATGCACAATTAATATGAGAATTAACAAAAAGTGCACAAAAATCAATATAAAATAGCTTGTGAAAATGACAAATAAACAATGCATAAAAATCCCCTAAGCTTAAATGTTCCTCGTCCTTGAGCAACACACTCTCATATATGTTTGAGACAAATCAGCAAAAGAACATAAGCTATGAATATCATTTCTCAACTATCCCCACTTGGTGGTCCCAAACTAGCCGGCCTTAATCACTGAACAATTAATTGTTCTTAAGCTACCAAAAACATTCATAAAAGATGTCCACCCTTAAATTAATGAACATTATCAAGAGATTAGGTAACATCATAATCAATCAGGCATTTTCTTGGTGCATTATGTGATTTTCTACTCTACATTTCTCTTTTCCTAACTACCAGCTAATCGAATAAACATTAATGAGGAGAAAAATCATTTAAGTGGCCTACCAATAAGAGCAATGAATTGTATAAAATAGGTGGTTGTGGAGAAACACAAGTATTATCTAAATGATTTATGAAAAATAAAAAATGAATAACCTACAATGGTGACGAGAATGAAAAATGGATGAATCCTAATGCCTAAAATTATGGGTGTAATGATGCATGTAACAAAGATCTCATCTACTCGAATGAGAATGAAGTAAAGCAAACAAAAGACTGCATCATGTGAATGTCTCCATCTTCTATGTAAAGAATTGAAGGCATCCTTTCTCTGTCTTAACTTTAAAACATTAACAAACCCCTTTTTTTTTTTCATTGGCCCGCTATTCTAGCAATGATGAAACGTTATGCTTGGACTTTACTATATATCATTCATTTTTTCTCTTTTTTTTTCTGAGAGTATGGATGTGTATCCCTACAGTCAAATTTTGAAGGAAAATGATATCCACGTGATATAGAAATGATGATATGGAATGCATGCAATTTACATGTAATGCAACTAAATTGATATGTACAAAAATTGTTGATGTAGTAACACTTTTTTTTTCTTTGTTTTCTACTAATACAATTAAAGAAAACTAACTATTATGCAACCCATCATGCCATGCAATGCAAACAAGAGGAAATAATTTGGACTTACTTTATCATCTTAAGGTGGTGAGTCAATAATGAGTGGAGGATGGGTGGAATCACATAATTAAGAGACAAGGCCTTTCATAAAATTATGATATGTCCCTCTCTAATGACCTGTGTACAGTGTAACCTTAGGATTTCTTTATTAAACTTCAATTTAAGGTCTCATTGACTATTTGATCAATTTAAGATCAAATCCCATATTCATCCATATTTCATGAATAATTAAGATGTCCGTTTATATTAAATGTCCTTAAGATGACTAGCCCATACACTTCTTCTAAGTGGTACAACTCAAAAATTTGTAATTTAAACCACAAATTGAAAAAAATTATTACACACAATGAAAGCATATGACATTGACCTGAACCATGAATTAAATTCCACTTTTACACTAGATGGATGTGGATCCTACAACTTTAAAACATAAAACTAAAAGCAAATAAAGTAACAAAAGAAAATAAACTAAGGATAGAAACTTTTCCACTTACCCCCCCAAACCTGAACTTGACTACACCCACATAGTCAAAATTATAACTTAAGAGGTGGAATAGTGGTATTCGATCACATGGGTGGTGGTGGAGGATGTGGAATGGTGGAATCAAAGGGGTAGAACGTCTCCTAAAAACTTGGGGGCTACTTTGGTGTCAGAGGTTGTGGATATCCACCAAAGTACCCTTAGTTCCAATAGTGATCAAAGAATTACTACTGGTATCCCTCCATCCTTTGCAGGCACAGATGCATGTTCTCTTGGTTTTCCAAGAGAAATTTCTCATTCTTGAATATTTCTTGTTGGTTGTAGTAAACCATCCTTACACGTTGTGGATGTCCGTCAAGGTTTCTGACTGTTGTTGTTGTCCTTGTTGGAAATTATTAGGATCCTTCTAGGAGAACTTAGGATCCTTCCTACAAGAGTAGTCATTATTCTTGTATTGTTTTTGTTGTCGTGCAAACTTGCACTCCTTGTCCTCCCCTCCTGAAGAATTTCCATCCCTTAGCACACAACTTCTTAGCAATTAAGTCCAAATTCTCATTCAGTGCTGAAATAACTTTAAGGGTTGTTGAGTGCTCTCTCTCTCTTCCTCATGTGTGGTTCTTGGACATGTTTTTTAAGATTTTGTGGCACCTGGCTGGCTTATGTTGAGGAAGAAGCCCGCTCCCACACTTCTTAGCAATTAAGAATTTCTGCCTTGTGCAGACCATAATAGAAAATCTTTGCCTACCCTATCAAGTCAATGTCATGGTGAGGGACCTTCTGCGTCATGTTTGGGAACCTCTCCCATGCCTTAGAATATGACTCCTCAACTTGTTGTTTGAAGTAGTAGATTTTCTTGACCAGGTAATTTGTCTTTTGGAGTGAAAAGTACCGCCTGAAGAAGGCATATATCATTTGTTCCCAAGTTTCAATGTATTCATCTTCAAGTTTATGGAACCAAGACTTGGCACTATCCACAAGTGATGATGGAAAGAGCTTCAAGTATATGACATTCGTCGACACCCTATCTATCTTAACCATATTGCAACTTTCTATGAAATTATTGATATGTGTCATCGGATCTTCAAAGTTGTGGCCATGAAAGGTGTGTGATTTGACCAATGACACCAACCCTAGATCAATCTTATAGCTTCCACATTTATGACTTTTCTCTTGATTGGCCCTTTTTGAGCCGTCTAAAAAGATGCATTGATCCTTTCCCAAACCATATGTTCTTCTTCTTGGTCACCCATTTCTGATGGCCTAAGTTCCTCCGGTGGAGGTGTAGGTGGTGGCATTTGATTTATTTGATTAAATCTATCCACTGATGCATCATACTCTCATCGTCCACTTAACCAAAGCCTAGTGAAGTCGACTCACTGTAGTCATGGGCTCTGGTATGCACCTTGCACTAGTACCTGAAAATAGAAAAAATCATTGTGAGACCATGCCACTAATGGTAAGAAAAAATAAATATTAGACATTATATTTTGAATGGATAAAAGAAAAATAAAGGGTTGGCCTAGAATGTCTGATTACATCACTCGTAGTCCTGAAGTTGTCATCTCCTTAGCATCGGTGCCAAAAACTTGATAGGTATTTTCTATATGATTAAAATGCAAGTACACTCTATCATAGAAATATAGGCCAATGAGGCCCAGATATTGAACATGGGGAAACATAACTTCAGAGACTACTACTAAGTGTAATACAATCAACTTAGGTCGAAGAAACTTGATTGATTGATTTAATTATATAGAATAGAAAATAAATCTAAATTATTGGTTGTTGTTCTCAATCTACGTGAATTCCTTAGGACAGTGGTTTCACCATGGTTAACATTGCAATTTAATATCAATATATTAATAAAAATCTCTCCCAACCCTAGATTAAGAGCATGTAGCAAGAAGTACTTATTCTCACTATGTAATTCACTACCTAATCTAATACCAACCCCACTCTCGTATTGATTGTGTTATTAGATAGGTGGTTTATTGAATTCTCTGGGTAATCTCCTCACATTTGTAAGACACCTTTCCCAAAGGGCTTTATGGAACATGCATTTCTATGAAGTTCTGACCATTAATTTTCTTTTTCAAAGAAATTAAAGGTCCAATTACTACCTATGTTGATCAAGCATGGATAGTTTGTTCATTCTCATAGAAATAAATCTAGATATTAAGATAAACTGATGAATTAATGCACAACAGTCAATTATAATGGATAATTGGCTTACTCCTAGGTCCTAAGGAACATGGGAATTAGCCCTGCATGGTTACCATAGTCAAAAACATTGAAGAGGAAGGAAAAAACATGGAGAACATGAAGAACCCCTAAAGTAGACGGTTCAAACAATCCATTCTCGCACCCTTACCAATTTGGTACCTTCTAACTGCAAATCTATCTATTGGAAGTGCCTGGATCATCCAGAACATCATCTTCTTCTTTACTTTCTCCTCATTCTTACTCTCGGCTGTCCTACAATGGAAAAGATGAGATTGATAAGTCTGGTGGCCCTTCCCCTATGTCATAAGAGTGACTTAGGGTGAGTTAAAACCTCAGTCGTTAGATTAAATGATGCCTTTAGATCTGCCTGATCCTGACATGTTGGTACTACTGATAGGAAGTTGGTACTACCGACTCCTCTAATTAGTTGGCCACCTATCAAGTTGTCGGTAATACTGACAGGGTGTCGATAGTAATGAGTTGCTTCGATAACTCTTGACCAAGCTGTTGTAATGTTGTCATTAGTACCGACTTGCTAGTTGGTACTAACGAGTATTCTTGATTTCTATTTGCTCCAAACTGAGCATGTATCGATACCACTGACTCCAAAGTCAGTAGTACTGAGTTGTGTAGATTCTTTTACATTCACTTGAAATGCATAAATCCAAATATAAGTTCTGGAATTATACGAAGGTATATTTATTTGATGCAAATAAGTGAGCTCCTCTGGAAAAATGTCAGGGAAGTCACGTACCACCTCCAGACTTTCTATAGACCCGCTACTAGGACTGGTCTCTGAGACTAATGCGAGGAAGACTTTACATCCTTGAGAAATGAGATTTTTAGCTTTAAGAGAGGAGATTATAATATTATTATAGAATCCGCTTCCCCTAGGGATTTTCACAGGATAAGAATGAGGTTGAGAGAGGACTACCATCTTATTTCTACAATCAATGTGAGCATGGTATGTGTAAAGCCAATCCATACCAAGTATGACATCAAAGTCTTCCATAGTTAAGAGAATGAATTCAAAGGGCATATCATGATTTTTGTATTTAAGGGAACTTCCACAAAATGACTGAAGATAACCGCCTCTTAAGTTCCCTCTTCATTTTAAATAAAAACTCGCATTTTTGAAATGCTAAAAGTACTAGAGACATGGCGTGCGTCCAAAGTGCACGCTGTGCAAAACCTTCGTCAGTTGCTCCAATCTGCACTGCACGCGGCGTGCGCTGAAAAAATGCACGCCGTGCAACTTTCTAGAAACTTTTAGCTCCTAGGTGCATGGTGTGCGCTGAAGAAATGCATGCCGTGTAACTTTCCTCAAACTTTCATCTCCCAGATGCACAACGTGCGCTGAAGAAATGCATGCCGTACAACTTTCCAGAAACTTTTAGCTCCCAAGTGCACGGCATGTCTTTTTAAGACACGGCGTGCACCTGGCTGTTCTGGGCTGTTGTGTATTCTGCTCATAACTTTCAGCGTATAGGTTCGATTTACATGCCGTAAAAACTGGTATTTGTGTAGTTTTGAACCCAAAAATATGTAGATACTTGAGGAGTGATACAATAAGTGATAATATGATATATTCCTCATCATTTAATTAAAAAATATAGTACCTACAATCCAAACCATGAGACAAGTAAGAATAGCTAAAAATATAGAATCTAGCATGAATGAGAGTGATAATTGAGTCAAAACAACATAGATATGCAACCAAACATGATCCAAAAGATGATATGATTTGTGCACATCAAATCCCCCTAAGCTTAAACCATTGCTTATCCTCAAGCAAAAAGAGCATAGAAACACAAATAAAGAATTGTCAAGTTCATGCATAGATCAAATGAAAAGAAAGATATGTATAAGACCAAGCCATCTATGGTCAACATGTTTATACTCACAACCATCAATTCAACTTAACACCCAAGAAAGAGATTTTTAGTTCAGCAGGGGTGGTCACGATTAAATGAATCAATCAATTAAACAACACTAAGTAGAATTTGAATGACCAAGCCAAGCAATTAGTGGATGTACAAATCAAACTCTCAACTATTAAGGATACAAATGATGAAATCTTAGTTAAAATTGAAAATTTTAGCTGTACTCTACTTCTTTCCCAAAAATGATATGACAATGGATTATGGGTTCCGACACTCAGCTGCTAATGTAGGCTTATGCACACGTGGAATGTCAGTTGGGGTATTTTACCCTCTTTTAAGACATACCACCTAACCATCATGGCCAGACCAGACTTACACTAGGCTAGCATGATATTGGGCAGTGTAGCCATCTTTTATGGGGTATAAAGATGAGATAAGCCAAAAGAAATTTAAAATTTTTCCAAAACATAGGAGAGTGAACTAAATTGCAACATTAGCTAGATTTCATTCATTTGTTTTGAATTTTTTTTTCATTGAAAGAGTGGTTGAAAATGCACTAAGAGCTTGGAAAGGGCATCCCATATTCTAAATGATGTTGTAAAGTTGATTTACTCACAAAAATTGAAACCATTACATGTTTTAAGCAATCAAGGGTGTGAAAGATGAATGTTCAGGCTAGAATCATAAACCAGAGTTAAGCACAAGTTGATGGCCAAAAGGTTCCATTTGATTAATGCATGCCTTTTACAATTTATCCAAATGATATTTCTCATCAAAAGAGGACAATCAGTTAAGCATAGAAGTTCTATCAACATATAAAAGATAAACCTTATATCATACTAGATTTTCCACCAAAAGAGCAGAACTGAAAACAACAACTAAGAAAAAGATGATAAAAGGGAAATAGAACTATACTGATGGTCGTTTACTCTCCCCCTAAGCTTGAAATTTGTAGTGTCCTCACTGCATATAACAAACTCAAGAGGATTGCAACCAAATACCTATCATGGTGAATGATGAAGATGGAGGTCCATTGCTTTTATTTGAGGCTGGAAATTGTTGTGCTAAAGATTGATGCCTCCTTGCAAATATGTCCTTGATTTGGGGCAAGCGAAAGCACCTATCAGCTGCAACAAGAATAATCATGTGTATACCAATAGTATTTGTCTTTTCATTCTCCTTTGAAGCATCATCAAAATATGAGTTGGGAAGAGAGTTCTCATTATAAAGCAATGTGTCATCTAGAGTGTGAGGAGGAAGGACATGTGGCTTGCTTAAAGAATCTAAAAGTAGATCATGTGTTGTAGTTTTCTCCCCTTGATTTGTAGCTTCATAATCCTCATAGGTATTAACATCATCATATCTTGAAGGATATACTTCTATAACAACTCCATTCTTCAATGTCTCTGTCACTACAACAAAAATATCCATTAGTTGCCTTTCAAAAATGCCATTGAAAAAAAAGCCAGTAAACAGGTTTAGCGGCATTTGTTGACATTTAAAAAATGCCACTAGCGCCAATGCCACTAGGAAGATAGTGGCTTAAGTTGTGAAAGCCACTAAATGTTTGTCTTTAGTGGCTTCAAATAAATGCCACATAAAGGCCACTAAACCATCATTTGGCATTTATAGGAGAGAAGAGGAGAGCAATTTTGAGGAGAAAGGAGGTGGTTTCTTGCCAAAGGAGCCCATTTCTTCTTCTCTTCTTCTCCATTGTCTTCTCCAAGGTGCAGCCAAGCTTCCCCAACTTCATGTAGCTTGTTAGGAGAGGAGCCAGTTTGTTTTGGAGCAGTTAAATGAGGAGAATTTTATCCCCAAGTTGGAATTCCTCCTTCTTGTGGTTACATTTTCGGATCTCTTTGTTTTTCCTCCTCTAGATCATGTTAAACCTGAACTTTTCTATAGCAAATCTGCCAAGCATGATTATGGACGAGTAATTCCCTTTTCTTGGGCATGGGAGAGTAGCTCCCTTGTCATAGCATGTAAGGAACATGATAATTTCGTACTACATGCTAAGTTGCTTATTTTTCATCCTTGAAAGTACTAGTTTTGTCATCTCTTGCATGTATTGTTGGCCACTTTATATGCATGTGTTCTGCTTTCTTACTTGATCTGAGAAGATAAGTAGAAGTGTATGGAGGTTCTCTTCTTGGAAACTCTTTTTCTACCACGAGAGTGGAGATAAATGAGTTGAGGAATAGGTTGTGATCAAAAGTGAAATTTATGCATGAGAATGTGACTTTGAGTTGAGATCGTTGCACTTATACCGGGAGGTGAAGTGCAATCAACTTTTTCTTTAGAACAAGTGCTTATGTATGTTTAGATTTTCATGTTCCTATGATGTGCTATGATATGTGAGTGAAATTCTAATGTCTAAGATCCATTAATTTCTAAATCTAAACCCTTTTAGTAATCTTTTCATTGCTTGTTTAAATCTCAATTTCTACAATTAGATAAACATTACCATCCTTTTTAAACCGATCTAGATTATTGAAAATCATAACTCTTTCATCTAACTAACCAATGCTCCTTGTGTTCGACCTCGACTACAACTACTCTCATATACTTGTAGGATATAGCTAGTTGAGTAAAAGATCATGCTTATGATTGAAACTCGTTAGTGTAAACAACCAACAATTAACCTTTATCACCTACTTGTATTAGGGTTAAGTTGAACGAGATAAGTTGAATCAATGTAACAAGTTAATACTCAAGGGTAGACCTTAATTCTTAGCATTACCATCGAATCATGATGGCATAAAGTCAACATCACAGGTCATCGGTCAGGACGACATAGCGAGCATGAAGACAAAATTTTCATCGATCGCATAGGTTGTCATCCTCAGCGACCATGAAGGGTTAGGTCCCATTGACTAATAGGGTTAAAACAATTGGTGACTACAAGGGTTAAAAAACATAGTGACCACATAGATTAAAAACGTGATTGACCACTAGGGTCAGAGAACATAGCGACTGCTAGGGGTAGATGACTTTGGTAACTGCTAGGGTTACAAACCATAGAGACCACTAGGATACTAAAACTTCATCGACCACTGAGGGTCCAAAAGTTGGCAACCACATAAGATCAAAACTAATCGACCAACCATGAATAAATCCAAAACATGGCTACCACAATACATACAAAACTTGGCAACCAATTAGAAATCAAAAATTTGACGATCACTATAGCTCAAACCTCATCAACCATGTAAGGGTGAAATCTTGGCATCCATCAAGATGCAAAATTTTTGGTGACTATGAAGAGTACAAAAATCTCATCGACCACCAAGAGTCCAAACAAGTTAGTTACCACTATGAAGCAAAAGTCATTGGGTTGCATCAAAAGGACGAAGATCAGTTCAAAACCCTAATTAGAAACCCTAATTAAAGAGACCAAAAGACATCATTTTCCACAAGAATTTAAGT
Organism: Alisma plantago-aquatica; assembly: GCA_963693085.1. NCBI lineage: Eukaryota > Viridiplantae > Streptophyta > Magnoliopsida > Alismatales > Alismataceae > Alisma > Alisma plantago-aquatica. The sequence continues at coordinate 490,727,236 of OY856413.1, read as the reverse complement.
ACTAAAACTTCAATCATTAAGAAAGGTTTGTGCACAAGGATTAGGGTTCATACAAGAAGATACACTACTGAAGAATCACCATGCAAACACGAACCCTAAGTAAAGACATCATCTTTCTACTTGGAACAACATTTTAGGGCAAGATTATGTGCATGCAAGGTGAGGATAAGAAATAATCATGAAGAAAGTTATATAACTTTCCTTAGAGAAGATGAAGAAACCCAAATAGAAAGGGAGCTTTAAGGAAATATGGTAGAAAACCCTAGCTTGAGCACTCCTCTTAGCCAAGATAGCTCCTCCACCAAAAAGGAAGCAAACCCTAGGTCAAGGAAGAAAGAAAGTGGTGTTCTTTCACCACTAAATCAAGATCCACCATGGATCTGACCAAGAAGAAGAAAGTGAAGGTTAAGACAGTAAGAAAAACAAAGAAAAATAGAGATATCTCACATACCTAGGCCAAGAAACCAATAAAGAAATCAAAGAATGACTTCGACTAGGGTAGATCCAAACCCTAGGTGCACATGCAAGCTAGATCGGCCACCTTCTTCAACCTTGAGCTCCATATTCTCCAGCAACACAAAAGGGGGATGAGATCCAATAACAAGGAATAAGAGAGAGAGAAAGAGCTACTTGTGTAAAGAACTTGCATGCATGCAAGAAGGGAGGTATATGTCAGGTTCAAGGTGGGACAGAGAAATGGAGAGGTGTCTAGCCATGCATTTCATGTGTTCATAGTCCACACATCTCGTCCATGCAAGCATATTACACATGGAACCAGGTCAAACATGTTGATCACAAAAACAACAACCACAATAAGAAAACTCATTCACCAAGATGATCAAAAATCATAGCGACCACATAGAAATTCTTAGCGACCACGATGATTAGAAAAACCTAGTGACCACACAAGATTGTCGAAAACCAAGATGAGTTAGAGTTATCATCGATCGTCAATCTAGGTGGTTCAAGAAATATTGGCACCACCAATCCTAAAGATCTCTTGAGAACAACCTTGATGACTTCCAACACTAGGTGGCCCAACACTCAAGGTCAACCATAGGGTTAGGGCATCAAAGAGATCAAACCCTAATCTCAACAAACCTCAAACAAGGATGTAACAAGGAACCCCAAAGTACAACTAACTCAAGAATGACATGAAAACATGTGAGGCACAACAATCATGTGAAAAATTGCAAAAAAACCCTAGATAAGGTTAAATTGCATAAAACCCCAAAATAAGCATATAATTGCATAACTTGCTCAAACAATGGCCAAACTAAACCAACCTTGATACTTAATCTTGTCACATGATATCAAAGAAAATATTAGGTTTTAATCAAGGTTTTAAGAATCCAATTATGATAACTAAGCATATTCAACCAAAAAGCAAGGTCAGGGGTCTTACAATTTGTGATTTAGTATTCTCAAAAAATTGCAAAAAGAATGAGACTTCAAATTAGATTTGATTCTTTGTATTATCAAATATGACTACTTCATTTAATAGGATCCAAGACTAATAAGTTACATTCTCTAAACATTTGATCTATTGTGTGTGAGTGATAATCGTATGCATATACAACATCACGTATGATGTGCATGTCCAACCATTGTTTTGTACATGGCCCTATAGATATACAATTATGTTAATAAATGTAATTAAATAGAGTTGGTCAAATATTATGCTTTTAGAATGAGAAGAATATATCAATCAACTGTAAAGTCCCAAGATTTGAGGCCTCAATTAAAAATGATCTTAAAAGGAATGATTGGACTACCCATATCACCAAGGTGCACCTCCTTTTTAGGGAGCCTGTTACGACCCCACCTCCCGATAACCCCCAATTAAGGGAGACCAAGAGGTTGAGCCGCATCCATTAATCCCGGATCAAAGGTTCGACATATAACCGTAAACAATTATCAAATTATAACAGACTATACTGAAAATGGTAATAAAATTTTTCTTTACATACCTTTTGAAAACATGATCTCTAAACTTTTATCCACACCGATACTAACCTATCTAATCCTCCTTTGTACTTTAATTCCCTTTTCGTATCACATGTGCCACTTTACTGTTTGTTCTTTTCATTGTACCTAAAACGCCGACAAACAAAACGTCGGTCAGCCGGAGCTGGTATGTGGGGGAAACAGATAATCGTGCAACTATGATAATCATGTAATCATTCAATTAATCATTTAACAACCAAGATTACGTTTTAAGCCAAACTACTCAATCCATCTTTTCCCAACTCTGTGTTGTCCCTTTAGGACTTACATGGTACCTCTATAAGGTGACTTGATGGACCTGCCCTCTAGGCAGCCAAAGTCATTCATGACCCTACCCTCTAGGTAGTTAAAGTCATTCATGACCCTACCCTCTAGGTAGTCAAAGTCATTCATGACCTGATGTACCTACCCTCTAGGTAGTCTTTTATCAGGTCAACCATTACGACACAGAGGGAATCAAGGATTGATCTAGAAGGCATATACATTATGTAATAGTCATAGTTGCTTTATACTTTGCATGAAAGAAATAAACATTCAACAGTTTAGTTGCATTCAACACGATTAAACATTCGGGAATCCATCGGAAAACCTAAAGCGGTTATTCATAATCGTAACCACATACCTTATTCCTTGCAGAAACCATGCCAAACATCATAGACTTTATGAGTGCATCCAAACATCCAAGTAACCAAGCATATAATCAACAATATCTGAAACATGTATACTACATATGTGTCACCATGTATTCACATTACATTACTCAGATCTAGATGTGCTCCTAAACTAGGGTTTAGGGTTATTTCTTGTTTGGACTAAGGATTAGGGCTACGGACCCTAATTCCATCATATTATGATTTATAAGATTACAATCTCACTTTTGCATACTAGGTTAAACCCTAATTATCTTCTTAAGCATATTAGACTACTCATTGCATCTAATACACATTATCAACATTAAGATCTTTGGTACTCAAATTGGATTTATAACAAAATAACATTGTTATATTCATGTAATTGCACAATTAAATCATTAAAAGGCATATCTTCCTAAATTAGGGTTTCTAAGCCCATTAATGCAAACTTAGATATATGAAACCCCAATTTAAGCCAATTATGTGCAATTATCATCCTTTTATTATCAACTTGTTAATATTCATTCTAAACATTCAGAGAACATCACTATATTCAACTATCATCAATTTCAAGGGTTTTTCACTAATTAAACCAGTAAATATGATGACTTTATGTACTTTTCCAATTTCAAGCATATAAACTCTAAATTAAACTAATCATGTGCAAAGTTCTTCCTTTTTGAACTCAATGTTCCTTTTTACATTTAACAGGTTAATTTAGACCCTAATGATCCATTAAACCCTATTAATCACTTTAATCATATCAAAGTAGGGTTTCTTTAATCATCATTATGCTAAAGTTGATAAATTACACTATTTTTAAAATTGTAAGAGGAATTGTCTTATAAACATAATTTATTCAGATTCCTCACGTCTTTCTGATCAACTTTCATATAAAACTTGTTCTAATCGGAGCTACGGTTATTTATCTATGAATTTTGCAAAGTAGGCATACCTTTGGCCAATAGAGAGGTGCCACGTAGGCAACCAACTCTCATGCACATCCCTGCGCGCGCCCCTCTTTAGATTAGAACCAAATGACGGTTTTGCCCTTCACTTAAGAGATCCGCCTTTTGTCATGCTGAGGGTAGAATCGTCCAGCGTCGATTCTCCTTTCTTCAACCTTGCGCAGGCCGAAGGCAGCCGCCCCAGTCGCCGTTCTGCAGGCTGGGCGCGGCTCTCTCTTCTCCTCCGGACCCCGACGATGACCAAAGCTTGGTCTCCTTGCTCCGCCACCCCCTTGCGCACCTGGAGGTGCCTTTGGCGGGCGGCAGGTCAGTTTGGGGCGAGTCCAGCGGGTCTGCCACCATGGCTTCCCGGAAATCTAAACTGCAGCGCCGTGCGGATGTTGGGGCCAAGGGACGATGTCCAAGCTCCACCTCTAGAGACCTGGGAGCATCATGCCCCAACTACGATCCTCCTATAGCCGTTAGCCGCCAGGATGATTCATACATTCATGGTTAGGTTTTAGTAGAGAAAGAAGAAGAAGAAACGTGCGTAGAATCCCTCTGGATCTCGAAGCAGGGGCTCCACCCTTCTTATAGGGTTGGACATGAAGCCCTGAGGCGTGCCTCAAGGGGTCCCAAGTCCAAACATGAAAGGAAACACATTTCCTTGGTTGTGAAGTAACAACCCTTCTCTCTCTCTCTTCATTATATTTTTCTAATATCCTTCCTTATTTGGATGCTTTAGGAATTTCGAAATTTCTTTTAATTACTTGCCCTTTATTCCCAAGGCACAAATTCTCTTTTCCTTTAATAGGAAAAATGCTTTCTTTTTATCAATATCACAAATTCATTAATAATGTATCTCATTATCTTTTTATTTTGCAATTTGCTATTTTCTCTTTCCACTTTGCCATTATCTTATTATGTTAGGTCCCTTGGACCTTAAGAAACATTCAAGGCACGGATTCCCACATTGGGAAACATTCGTTTGCCTTTATCTTCCTTTAAAAGTCAATTTCTCATATTTTATTTATTTCTTATTAAAATATCTCCTTTTTGAGGATTTCCCTTTATTTCTCTTTTATTCTCTACATTGGCATCCCTTTTATCTTTAGAAATCTCATGGATACGAAATTCCATAAAGGGAACTCAATTATCCATCTTTTCACTTAATTTCCACTTATTACCATTATTTCCCAATTTCTTTCTTCATAAAGGAATACATAGAATAATCTCTTTTTTTTTCTTATTTTTCTTTACAACTTTAGACTCCTTGGAACCCAAGGAATACAAGAGGCACGAAATCCTCTTTGGATTTTCCTTCTAGAGGTTTCCATTATTTCATTTCTCAAATATCCATTTACTAATTGAATTTCCTTTGCTATTTTCCTTTTTATTGGGCCCAATAGCCAATAAAGCCCACAAATCAAATAACAAGGCTATTTCAAACGAAATCCAATTATTCAAAACAAATCACATCATTATTTGTTCAATTATTCTTAACATGAGAAATTGCATTTCTCATCAATTGAACCCAAAATTTGGGGTTATAACATCCTTCCCCTCTTATAGGAATTTTGTCCTCAAAATTCAAACAACCAAACAAACAATTCAGGATAAGGCTTCTCCATGTCCATCATTGGCCTCTATGTGGCTTTGTCGTACTCATGGCATTTTCAAAGAACCTTTATCATCACATATTCTTTTCTCTGAGTTCTTTCATCCTGGCGTCTATAAACTACACAGGTGGCTCAGGCCATTTCAGCCTCCCTTGGGGCTCACTAGGTTCGTTGCTCAGCACATGGTCGGGTACCTCACATAGTGCTCTAAATTGGACACCTGGAAAACATCTCCCATTACTCTATCCTGAGGGGTAGGGTCAAACCTAACCTTCTCCACCCATCCATCTCTAATGGACCCATGTATCGGGGACTTGGCTCTCTTAGATATAACTTAGAGGGTCGGATTTTCATGTCATATTTTCTCCCACAGTAACTTGTATGTCAGTCTACTTTGCATATGCTCATGACTCTCATCGTCTCTAGGCTCCTTTCAGCCCTTGCACAACCAAAGTGACTTCATCTACACGTACTGGGGTCCCTTTTTCTAACCATCATGTGGTACTTTTCTAACCATCATGTGGTCCTTTCACCAACATTACCTTACTAAAGTGGTGACCGACACAACCTCCCTTATAGAGCTTCATATACAACCCGATACTGGCTATGGTGGTTATTGCCACTTCTTTCATAGGACAAGAACTGTCTCTAGATATCACCCTGAACGAGCACACCTGCCCTCATCAGACCCTTTAGTCTGGATCATACTAACCATAGTTAGGGGTGACAACTATACTAACATTGAGTTCTTCATGTACCAACTTTCACTTTATGGAAGTGAACCTTTACGTCAAACTCAAGAACCATTGAAATCACTTTATGGTGTAGTTGAACCATCTCTCTCATGGTTAATTCAACTAATTCTGTCCCTTAACAGAACTCTCCCTTTCTAGGTAAGGTGACCTACCATAACCCATATTGTATCTCGACCTTCTTTGGTCCAGAGAAGACCTATCACAACATCCATAGTGTTGAGCTCCCATCCCCTCTCAGGGATTCTTTTGTCCTCTATATCGATACACTGGGTTACTGGGGTTTGTCCTTTACCTCCTGGCTTGCATGGCCATAACCACATGCAACCTCATCTTAAGCATCCATAGTGCTATTGTCATTCTCCACGGTGTATGATGATCTTCCATCATGATTTCCCGTAGGTCATGATTCCTTCAAGATCAAATCCTCTAAAACCCTAAACTACTCTAGTCGGGGTTTTATCACCTTCTCTTCCAAAGAAGTGCACTTGAGGTTCTACCATCATCCTTCCATCATATCAAGGATTAGACTGGCTAACCAAACAACCCTTACCTTTCAACGTATCTTGTTACATCTGAGTGTTATCCAAACACCTCTCCTTTTCAATCTTAGGGTTAGCCAAACAACCTCTTCTAGCTTTAATCAAACAAGCCAGATGTATCTCAACCAGAACACCCATTACCACTTCACATCCTTAGGTATTAGGTAACATTACACTTTTATAAATTTCGCTTATCATGTCACCTCATACTATATGTTTATATCCATTAAGAACACTCTCTGATTTCATCATCATGGTGACCAAACTCAATCTGGTATAACTTGTAAGTTCCACACAGCTCATGATAAAAACATCCTCATAAGGTGACTACCTCATTCCTCTTAGTGTTTGCAAGCCATCCATCATTCATTCACTTTAACATGGTAAGATATCTTCTCTATCCCCATTTCCCGTGGCAACGCTCCAACCTACATCATCTCTTATCCTTGGTGTATGACCTGCATAATGTCCTATCTCTCACCCCCATAACAAGAGGAAATAAGCATTTGGCTGCAGTCCAAATACAGAGTTCTCCCGTTCCAAGAGTAGAGATGGTACATCCCACCTTGTCAGTAAACCTTTAAATCTAAGTTGCAACGTGCCACATATGTCTCTTCATCACAACCATCATGATATCAAACTAGTCTTGAACCTACTGAGGTTTATATCCTTGGTCATCTCCTCTAGGTCTATAGGGTACCGACTCTTTTGGGGCCATCCCTCTTCCCTCATGCATCAAGAGAGTGCCCTACTCATCTGCCCTTTGGGTCCCATGAGTTCATGAAGGTGATCAATCTCCTAACTCATGGCCCTCAGACAATGATAGCTGTTACCTCCTGACCCTATGGTCATGTGCAACTGGGGAATTAGGTAGCTCCTACTTTCATCGGTCTTATCCCTACCTGACCCGAGGATAGACTTAGGATTCACCATCATAGTACATGTTCACTTAGAACCTTACCCAAGTCTTCATCTCTCTTTCTGCATTTATGGGCTGACTTCCATCCTTTCATCAGGGTCATGGCAACCTGCCTACCTTGGTCAAGCCCTATCTCGGTTACCTCCATGGTAACACATCTACATGCACTTAGAGATGGATACTTATGGGTCTACAGGTTCATTCTCATACCATGTACTTTTCACTTAGCTTCTCAAGATCCTAAAAGACCTCTTTAGGTTACCTTAAACTAACCAAAAAAAATGATATACACCCTTCCAAAGGGGTCCCTCTCCCAGGATGGGAGGAAAACTATCTCTGAGGTCACAAAAGCTCTTAGGTCTAGGGTTTACATCCACACGAGCCTACTTAACCCTAGCAACCCATTAAGGCATAGGCAGCCCACTCACTGTACCATGCTGGGTCATACTCATCCTTCTTTCCTCGATGTTGGATCAAGATAAAACTTTCCCTTTTATCATCAACCTAGCTGTAAGGGGGGGTTCACCAAACATACCTTAAACTTAAGGGGCTTCCCTTTTCCTTCATTCATGGGGCTTACCATGCTCGAAACTATAGAAACTTAATTCTTCTCATGAGCATTAGATATACTACTTCCCCTCTTAGGCCTAGGAACCCTAGTTTCACTTTTAGGTGTCCAACTGCACGCTCTATCTCTGAACCATGAACCACACATGCAAAAGGCATGACATGCACTTCTTGTCATCCTTCAACTCGAGAAGCACTTAGGGTTGGGTCCTCCTTAAGGACAACCATCAAGGTACAAGGCCTCATAACCTGCTACAAAACCTTTCTAAGTCTAAGGAACTCTCCTTCCTACCTCGAAGGGTAAACCTCTCTACCATAGGCACGTAGGCACCAGATGCTTCATCTTCATGTCTAGGATTTGGTCCCTCTAAAGGCAACCAAGATATCATCAACTTTCAGGGATCGATCATGAGGCAACCAGTATCATCTATTGTTCAGGTTTTTAGGCTTCCAACCTTCTTGCTGGGTTCCCTGCCCTCTCTAGGGCTAACCCTACATTCAACCTCACCATTAGAGGTCCTTTCTTCACGAAGGATCAACCTCAAAGGCATGCTCTACATGGGTGAAGCCTAGGTTTGAACTTATGGTTGCTCAAGATCATCCATAACCCTTTATACTCTATCATAATTCCTTATCCAGGGTTTCATCCTACCGTCAGCACTATGACATGCCCTAGGTTCCAGCTATACCCTACTTGCACAAGCCCAGAGGGTTTCTAAGGTCCTTCACTAACCTCATCATCTAAGGAGTCATCCTTTACCCTAACATGCATGACCCTTCCCAGGGTTGGGTTGCCAAAGGTGTTAGGTCATCCATGGATCATATGGTATCCCAAAGGCATGTCCGTTCAAACACCTGGTCCAACTCGTCTCCCTCTAACCTTCATTAGGGTTGGGGTTAGCATCATCCCCAAAGGATGTGCCAGGTTTCTACTAGCAATGGAGATCTCTATCTCCAAGACTGACTTATCCTCCTGACAAGAAGGTCTAGCCTCAGGTCTCTCCTGAGGACATGACATCTTATGTCATACGACCTAAGCATGTATCTATTATTTATTTTGTGCTTAATCTATTAAGCTTATGTCCATGACATCGTATTTACATGCCTTTCATTAATTTTGTGGAGGATTCCTTAAACCTTATTAACCTTACCCATACCTCAAGAGGGTGAGGAGGAGAAAGGAAACCCTAATCCTTTATGTCCTTATCAGAATTTTATGATGAGAAGGGATGAATAAGATGAGAAGTCCTAAAGGTATCTTATTTCGATTCATACCCTAAGACTTTGGCCAGGCGGTCACACGGGTCCGGGAGTCCTCGTATTCTGACTAGCGGTGCGGAGGAAAATCTTGCCAGCCCCCGGTCGTGATCCCTTTCTAGACACCTCCGTCTTTCGGATACTCCTCTAATAACTCCCTTGGGTTCTATGGAGTTTGTAAAATTTAATAATTATTAATGGTTAAACGAGGAACCTATGCTCTGATACCAAATGTTACGACCCCACCTCCCGATAACCCCCAATTAAGGGAGACCAAGAGGTTGAGCCGCATCCATTAATCCCGGATCAAAGGTTCGACATATAACCGTAAACAATTATCAAATTCTAACAGACTATACTGAAAATGGTAATAAAATTTTTCTTTACATACCTTTTGAAAACATGATCTCTAAACTTTTATCCACACCGATACTAACATATCTAATCCTCCTTTGTACTTTAATTCCCTTTTCGTATCACATGTGCCACTTTACTGTTTGTTCTTTTCATTGTACCTAAAACGCCGACAAACAAAACGTCGGTCAGCCGGAGCTGGTATGTGGGGGAAACAGATAATCGTGCAACTATGATAATCATGTAATCATTCAATTAATCATTTAACAACCAAGATTACGTTTTAAGCCAAACTACTCAATCCATCTTTTCCCAACTCTGTGTTGTCCCTTTAGGACTTACATGGTACCTCTATAAGGTGACTTGATGGACCTGCCCTCTAGGCAGCCAAAGTCATTCATGACCCTACCCTCTAGGTAGTTAAAGTCATTCATGACCCTACCCTCTAGGTAGTCAAAGTCATTCATGACCTGATGTACCTACCCTCTAGGTAGTCTTTTATCAGGTCAACCATTACGACACAGAGGGAATCAAGGATTGAGCTAGAAGGCATATACATTATGTAATAGTCATAGTCGCTTTATACTTTGCATGAAAGAAATAAACATTCAACAGTTTAGTTGCATTCAACACGATTAAACATCCGGGAATCCATCGGAAAACCTAAAGCGGTTATTCATAATCGTAACCACATACCTTATTCCTTGTAGAAACCATGCCAAACATCATAGACTTTATGAGTGCATCCAAACATCCAAGTAACCAAGCATATAATCAACAATATCTAAAACATGTATACTACATATGTGTCACCATGTATTCACATTACATTACTCAGATCTAGATGTGCTCCTAAACTAGGGTTTAGGGTTATTTCTTGTTTGGACTAAGGATTAGGGCTACGGACCCTAATTCCATCATATTATGATTTATAAGATTACAATCTCACTTTTGCATACTGGGTTAAACCCTAATTATCTTCTTAAGCATATTAGACTACTCATTGCATCTAATACACATTATCAACATTAAGATCTTTGGTACTCAAATTGGATTTTTAACAAAATAACATTGTTATATTCATGTAATTGCACAATTAAATCATTAAAAGGCATATCTTCCTAAATTAGGGTTTCTAAGCCCATTAATGCAAACTTAGATATATGAAACCCCAATTTAAGCCAATTATGTGCAATTATCATCCTTTTATTATCAACTTGTTAATATTCATTCTAAACATTCAGAGAACATCACTATATTCAACTATCATCAATTTCAAGGGTTTTTCACTAATTAAACCAGTAAATATGATGACTTTATGTACTTTTCCAATTTCAAGCATATAAACTCTAAATTAAACTAATCATGTGCAAAGTTCTTCCTTTTTGAACTCAATGTTCCTTTTTACATTTAACAGGTTAATTTAGACCCTAATGATCCATTAAACCCTATTAATCACTTTAATCATATCAAAGTAGGGTTTCTTTAATCATCATTATGCTAAAGTTGATAAATTACACTATTTTTCAAATTGTAAGAGGAATTGTCTTATAAACATAATTTATTCAGATTCCTCACGTCTTTCTGATCAACTTTCATATAAAACTTGTTCTAATCGGAGCTACGGTTATTTATCTATGAATTTTGCAAAGTAGGCATACCTTTGGCCAATAGAGAGGTGCCACGTAGGCAACCAACTCTCATGCACATCCCTGCGCGCGCCCCTCTTTAGATTAGAACCAAATGACGGTTTTGCCCTTCACTTAAGAGATCCGCCTTTTGTCATGCTGAGGGTAGAATCGTCCAGCGTCGATTCTCCTTTCTTCAACCTTGCGCAGGCCGAAGGCAGCCGCCCCAGTCGCCGTTCTGCAGGCTGGGCGCGGCTCTCTCTTCTCCTCCGAACCCCGACGATGACCAAAGCTTGGTCTCCTTGCTCCGCCACCCCCTTGCGCACCTGGAGGTACCTTTGGCGGACGGCAGGTCAGTTTGGGGCGAGTCCAGCGGGTCTGCCACCATGGCTGCCCAGAAATCTAAACTGCAGCGCCGTGCGGATGTTGGGGCCAAGGGACGATGTCCAAGCTCCACCTCTAGAGACCTGGGAGCATCATGCCCCAACTATGATCCTCCTATAGCCGCTAGCCGCCAGGATGATTCATACATTCATGGTTAGGTTTTAGTAGAGAAAGAAGAAGAAGAAACGTGCGTAGAATCCCTCTGGATCTCGAAGCAGGGGCTCCACCCTTCTTATAGGGTTGGACATGAAGCCCTGAGGCGTGCCTCAAGGGGTCCCAAGTCCAAACATGAAAGGAAACACATTTCCTTGGTTGTGAAGTAACAACCCTTCTCTCTCTCTCTTCATTATATTTTTCTAATATCCTTCCTTATTTGGATGCTTTAGGAATTTCGAAATTTCTTTTAATTACTTGCCCTTTATTCCCAAGGCACAAATTCTCTTTTCCTTTAATAGGAAAAATGCTTTCTTTTTATCAATATCACAAATTCATTAATAATGTATCTCATTATCTTTTTATTTTGCAATTTGCTATTTTCTCTTTCCACTTTGCCATTATCTTATTATGTTAGGTCCCTTGGACCTTAAGAAACATTCAAGGCACGGATTCCCACATTGGGAAACATTCGTTTGCCTTTATCTTCCTTTAAAAGTCAATTTCTCATATTTTATTTATTTCTTATTAAAATATCTCCTTTTTGAGGATTTCCCTTTATTTCTCTTTTATTCTCTACATTGGCATCCCTTTTATCTTTAGAAATCTCATGGATACGAAATTCCATAAAGGGAACTCAATTATCCATCTTTTCACTTAATTTCCACTTATTACCATTATTTCCCAATTTCTTTCTTCATAAAGGAATACATAGAATAATCTCTTTTTTTTTCTTATTTTTCTTTACAACTTTAGACTCCTTGGAACCCAAGGAATCCAAGAGGCACGAAATCCTCTTTGGATTTTCCTTCTAGAGGTTTCCATTATTTCATTTCTCAAATATCCATTTACTAATTGAATTTCCTTTGCTATTTTCCTTTTTATTGGGCCCAATAGCCAATAAAGCCCACAAATCAAATAACAAGGCTATTTCAAACGAAATCCAATTATTCAAAACAAATCACATCATTATTTGTTCAATTATTCTTAACATGAGAAATTGCATTTCTCATCAATTGAACCCAAAATTTGGGGTTATAACAGAGCCCATCACTAAAGAATTCCATAGTTAAGTGTGCTCAGCTTGCAGTAGTACTAGGATGGGTGACTAGTCAGGAAGTTTATCCTGGCTTGTGCGTGAGTAAGGATAAAGCGCACAGTTAAGGCTAGTGGTGGTTTGTGGTACCAGTCGTCATTCCTGAAACCCTGCTAGAGCCTTGGGCAGTGGTCCTAGGCATTCCAAATGGTATTAGAGCCATAACCCCTCCAGTAGTTGGGACCCATATGGGCTTGTGGCATGCCATCCTTGAGCCATGTCATCCAGACATGTTGGAAAGGGCTATCTCTGGTGATGAAGCCTCCCTTGCCCTACTAGCCATGATCTGGAGCTGGGTGTACATGGCCATGTTGGGTCTGCATTGAAATGGGGAGAGATTACGAGGCCATATAGTTGATCCTTGATGAGGACGTCAAGATTTTAAGTGGGGTAGATTATAACATTCTAGGATTTGAGGCCTCGAATAAAAATTATCTTAAAAGGAATGATTAGACTACCCATATCACCAAGGTGCACCTCCTTTTCAGGGAGCCCATCACTAAAGAACTCCATAGTTAAGCATGCTCAACTTGGAGTAGTATTAGGATGGGTGACCAGTTGGGAAGTTTATCCTAGCTTGCACATGAGTAAGGATAAAGTGCACAGTTAAAGCTAGTGGTGGTCTGTGGGGCCAATCATCATTCCTAAAATCTTGCTAGAGCCTTGGGCAGTGGGTTCGTGCATCACATCAACACTCTTCCAAGTTATTGATTTCTTTTTCTTATCTACTTTCCCTCTGCTACTACGAAATGCTTTCATACCCCTATAAGTTAAATTAACAGATATGTTACATTAGTAAGTTTTCATATGATTTAAACATTAACAAATATATTGGATAGAGAAAAATTATACTTACACATGAATCACCAATTTCATTGGGTGTCCCTCATTTGGTGTCAGTTTTATACCCAAAGGATCAGAGAAATGCACAGTCCAAGTCTCATGGTTAATCACCAACAATTGTCAATGCTTATTTCTGAGTGAATAGAAGGAAAATAAATAAAAATTAAATTCCATAATAAATTGTATTCATAAGTTAGACATATAAAAAATAAAGCCTAAAACATACATAATGTTGAAGGAAGTGATGATCACATTCTTGGAATCATTAAAAAATTGCATCGCATTAGTCACATAATCTTTGATTTCATTCAGATCTCAAAGTACATCGCTAATCAATGATGGCATTAGAAACCCCACATTTTCTATTCCCTAATCCACAGTCGCTACTACAAATGACTAAAAAATATATGCAACACTCAGTTAATATTTTTTTGGTTGAACCCATGTGTGCCTCTTTCTATTAATAACCAAAAAATGTAAGGACTTGCTACAAGGTGTAACAAGAAACAAAAAAGGAAGAAAAAAGAAACAATACAACTATCTATACAGAGTAATTGTCCGTATCTATCAAAATTGACTTCCAAATCTTCTCCATATCAAACTTCAGACCAAGGAAGATTCTTTAATTCCTTTCTCTTTATAGGTGGTAGAATAGGAAACTCGCTTCTAGTTTACTGCCATTACTCAGCTTAAGGAGCTCATTTAGAGAGGAGGCTGAGTTTTGAAAGTAGAGTTGAAACCTACACAATATAACCTTTGAAGTACTCAGTTAATATTTAATTTTTTTTCACATATGATAGGGTATTCAGACTCACAGTAGCCAAAGTTCTATCATCAATGTGTTCAACCAATCATACGGTAATAGCTCAGAATCATCTACCAAAACTATAACAATGTCACGTTCTATACCTACAATGTCCTACCCAAGGATGAGAACCATGGTATCTATTTGTTCTATATTGTCTAACCATCTTGTCAATGTCTTCCAGCTAGGGCCTAAGGAGTCGAACAACTCCTATGGAATAAAATGTGGGGGCGGAGGCTTCAGAGCCCTATGGGGCTTCTGAGCTGTTGTGCGCTGCATGCATCTATTCTCATATTGGATTTTGATTATTTATAATAAATTCCAATATTGTTTCATAGATGAAGAAATATAATGAGTTGTTTGGTCCACCCATTAAATCCACCTTCTATCTCTCTAACTGTGGTGGCATCCTGGTGCTCGTATGGGAGAGGTGTGTCTCTTATCATCAGAAAGACACATGACTCTCACACAAAGGTGATCAGTGGGAAGGGGAATGCCACAAACCACATCAGTGATAGAAGCCTTAGCATCGATGACGACGTTGTGTGATTTAACATTGATGGCAAGATGACATTTTGTGGCCACCAACAATTTTATGAAACACAAAATGTATATTGAGAAACAATAATATTGACTTGGTGGATCTTTTTATCTATATATATATACATAAATTGACTTGAATTAAATCTTAACTCGGCTGTGCCATACACGTCTGAAGGACTAATCCCAATTCACTTCATGGCAAGTGACGAACAAGTTTTGTGATTACTGGAAAAGTTTGTGCTATCTAAGAAGCCATGGAATTCTTTAAGGTTGCATCTATCAATCTCTACACATACTCATGGTCAATCTCCCCTTTCTTGGCATGCTTGCACTTTTTCTAGGATGCATCAAAAAATATTTTATCCCATACCCGGTTGCAACGCCACTAACACGTCTATGATTTTCTTCTATTCCCTAGAGAAACTCTCAATTCATCATGTGTGCCATGAAGGGTGAACTTACCCTCCTTTGTTTGGGCACCCAACTCCAACTTATTGCCATCAAAACTTACTAATCAATAAAACTTAACAATGTAGTGAAAAAATAGCACGGACATATTGTGAGACCAAGAAATTTACCATTTTTGAAGCCACCTCGTGTGCTTCTCAGATGGGGATTTCTCCATATTTGTTTTTCCTTGCATCTATCCACTCAATATAGAGAGGCAACCTTCCAGAAGTACTAGAAGACTAAATAGTGGAAGGAGTAGAATTAGAAGGCCCTTACTCTTGCCCTTTCTCTTACTCTCATTATTTCTCTCTCATCTGGATATGTTTAAAATAACCACCTAAACCTAATCAGTGGTTGTGCACAATCTTGTCATGTCTATCTTTTTGAGCTTTGTGAAGGGCCTGATTAATTATATAAAGAAATATTATTAAGTAACCAGAAGAAATCATGAAAATGTAATTAATTCAATACCTTGAACACATTTGTTTTTCTCTGCTCAACAAACTCCTACCAATCATTTTTATCAATATAGTTCCATTTCAGACAGGGGTTCTGATCCTTCTTGTCTCCAAAGATGTAGTCTCTTATGAGGATTATCCACCAATATCTCTGTCTTCTCCCAGTGAGCTGCATTATAGACTTGCAAAGCAGCTTTTCATCAAGCTCATAATGGCTATAAGAAGGTTCAACATTCACTACTATTTAGAAATGTTAAAAGAAAGAATAGAAAAAGACTAAAAAAATGTAAATGCATTTATCTCACCTTGAACTCCCTCCAAATGAGGTCTTTTTTATATGTACTCACTTGTACGGTATCCTCAAAAGGAGACAGTTTGCTTTGACCAAGAACCCCACAGTACTTGAAACACTCTTTAGTAATTGGTGTGTCTGCTTCATTGAATTCAACAACACCCTTCCCCCCTTGCCTATTTGCAGCATTTTTCATCAAAGTTATCCCTCTAACTCCCTTACGTTTTGATTTATCAACACTTTCAACACACTATTTAGGATGCTCATGATCCTCACACTTAGGCTCCTGACCCTCAGGATCATTGTGCTCATGGTTAGCTTCCATCTATAAAATCAAAAGTAAGCATATGAAAAAAGTCAGATTACATATAAAAAGTCAATTCACATATGAAAAATCTAGATCGCATACGAACAATATACCTTAAACTAATATCCCTTTTGTTTTATCATCATGTATATAGTCATCAGTGATAGATTCAACATTTACACTTGGTAAGCCAATAAAAAATGGACTACAATCATCATACTTGTCATAGTACACTTATTCATCAGTAGCACCTGAAATGAACTGTCTTTTGCCATGAAGAACAACATACCAATTTTCTTTTCCATGATGATCAATATAGAATATGCATTTTTCCTATGATGCCGTGATAAATGGTTCATCCTTCTCGCTTGTCCACTCAAAATTCACTATTATGAAATTATGTTCATCAACTACAACTATTTTTTCATTATCAACCTATTTACACCTAAATGATGGAACTCTAAACTTTGTGTTGTCAATTTCCCATATGTATTCAATGACACTATAATAAGAAATCTTTCATTCACATTGACTCTTATCCTTGGCACCTGAAAAATACAATGAAGATGCCTAAAGGATGACCCAACTGTTTTGGACGACACTTTTATCATCTTGACATTTTGTAAAGTATGAAAATCCATTTATGTCAAACCCTTCACAAGATGTAATGTGGGCCTTTGTCTTATGCACGAGACATTGATCGTTTCTATAACATTATTTGGTGTTTGATATAGTTGATTGAATACCTTCATTTCAAACCAACTAATAAATGCCCGATTATGGTCTCTAGAAAGCCACATTGAACTGGCTTAGGGATAACTTATGTTGAGCTCATTGGTGTGTTGGATGATATAAATACTCACATCATCCATGTTCTGTAAAACATACAAGTGTGCTTGTTCCCACTTCTCACGATTGATATTCATTTGTTGTTCTCCCAAAATACCTTTGTTAGAATAAAAATCAAGATTCACAATATTAGCAGGATTTTGGTGCAACTCAAAAAGTCATTGCAAAAGTCCATAATCTCCCTAGAAATATATCCCTCAATGATACACCCTTCGGGGCAACAATGGTTCCAAACACCACCTTTAAAAACACTCATGTAGAGCTGAAAAGGATACATCCAATGCAAGAAAATTGGACCCAATATTTTCACTTCCCTAGTCAAATGGACAACTAGATGTACCATGATATCAAAGAATGAAGGGGGAAAATATTGCTCAAGTTGACATGGGGTAACAACCACTTCTCTTTGAAACATATCTAAAATCTCAGAATCAATTAATTTACTACATAGAGTGTTGAAGAAAAAGTAAATCCTAGATGCGCAAACCTTACATGCCTAGCAAGGATAAATCGAATATACAAAGGCAATATATGTTGCATTAGAGTGTGAAAATCATGATATTTAAGACGTGTTAGCTTTATATCCTTTATTGATACCAATCTGCAGATATTGGATGAGTATCCCTATGGTACCTTAACATTATGCAAGAACTCACAAAAAGTTCTCTTCTCCTTTGTCGGCGAGGTGTAACAAGCATGAGGTAGATACATGAGACAACCTTTGTTAATTATTTCCTTATACCCATTACACATAGGTCCATTCTAGATTTAGTCTTACAAGGTATATTCAACAGAGTGCCAATAATGCTATCACAAACATTTTTCTAAACATGAATGGCATCAATACAATGTTGAACTGTCAAAGAACTCAAATACGGAAGATCCCAGAATATCAACTTATTTTTGAATAAAGACTTTTCACCTATGGGAGTAGTACATGGTCTCTTACCAAAATGATTTAAAATGTTCTTTACTTTTTCATAAACATCCTCCCCTAACATAGGTTTCGGGGCACTCTGTTCGTCAGTTGAGCCATTGAATGTTTTGTGCAACTTTTGGTAATGATGTACATTTGGAAAGAACCTTTGATAACCAAGATATACAATCTAAACACCATGTTTTATTCTGATAGAATCTATATTTTCTTCACAAATAAGACATGTGTTGGTTCCTTTGACACTATAGCTAGACAAGTTACCATAAGTAGGAAAGACATTAATAATGCAAACAACATAACATGTAAACTAAAAACATATATGCATAAAGAATCATAAGTAATCACACCTTCTCCTATAGTTTCTTTAGGTCATCAATTAAATGTTCAGGGTAAACGTCAATATCATTCCCAGGTTGTTTTGGGCTCAATATCAGCAATGACAACATGACATATTTATTCTTCATACATAACCATGGAGGAAGATTGTATACGACAATTATGACATGATAAGGGATATGATGTCTACTTAATGTTCCATTTGGATTCATCCCATAAGTACAAAGTCCAAGTCGTCAATTCTTGGATTCTTCAACAAATTTAGAATACAATAAATCAATCTTCTTCCATTACAGGGAATCAGATGCATGTCGTAGCATACCATTGTTGTTTTTCTTTATCTTTTCATGCCAAGATAAATTTTTTGCATGTTTGGTATTAGAAAGTGAGAATTGATACTGTGGTATTATAGGCAAATACCACATCACCTTGGCAAGAGACTTGATTTTGGTCTTACTCAATATCATCCTTTTATACTGAGACGCCCCATATTTCAGACATTCTTTCATATTGATATAGTCGTTTTAAAACATCACATATTCGTTCTGGCATGCATGTATCCTTTTAGCCTCCATTCCCATTGGGGACAACAGTTTTTTTGATTCGTATGTTGATATTGGAAGCTCACTGCCTTTAGGGAGAATTTCTTTCAACAAAGACAATAGAGAAGTGAAGCTTTTGACTCTCCATCTATAGTTAGCCTTCAGATAATACAATCTCAACACAATCTCAACTGCATAAACTTATTACAACCTAAGTATAATAGTTTCTCAGCATCTTGCACAACATTTCCAAATAAGGTAGGTGGGTCTGTAACATTTACCCCACAACTATCTAGCATTGCATCAACCATGTCTGTTAGAATTTGTTCGTTCTCATCAACATCATCGACCATTTCTTCTTCAACACAACTACCACTACCGACATCTGCTAATCTCAAACTAGGAATGTCTCCATGACAATACCATTATGGATATCCCTGTACCATTCCAGATATCCCTATACAATCCCATTTCACATGACATAATATTTGATCATGTCAACAGTGTCAATTTTCAGGTTGTTACTACAATTCCTGCAAGGGCAACAAAACATATCTCTAGGTTGTTTTCTATGTTCCTATACAAATTAAGAACTCATTGAGACCATTAATAAACTCAAGAGTGTAGCAATTTGGTTTAAACATCCATGATTTATCCATTTCTATGATCATATGGGAGACTAGTAGCTCATCATGTTCTAGCTAGTAAGTTAATTTTAGAAAAAAATTAATGTTTGAATTGAGCCCTAATCATCTAGTATAATTCACATTCATGAATGTGTACTACCTATCCCATTTTTTAGCACTTCATATCACCAGTAAGTGTATAATGCATATTCAATTTTAATAAATTTCAGCAGCATTTCCTCACAGTTCTCCAAGTACACCAATGCAGATGGGTAAATGCCCACCTACATATGTACCCAGAGAACAAAAGGAGAAATGTTGTTGGAATTTATTTAAATCAAACACGCATTACACACTTACATCCTAGGTGAGATGAAGTTCTCAAAAATAGTCCCACATCAAGGACTATCCAAGGTTTACTCCTAATGAGTAAATCTTGAATGGGTTTTTAGGCTAACAGAATATAGGGCTTTAGATTTATCAATTAGAGTTTACCTTTTACAAATTTAGGGTTTGGGGTTAATAATATAAATTTATTAAATGTAAATCAAGCTAATTTACAAAAATTCATATCAATTTCAATGTATTTCTTCCTAGGTGTGAGCATTTCTCCACACTAACATTTAATTTCTAACATTAAACAAATGCACTTATCATACATATAAAATTTGGGTTATAGTTTGTAATACACAATAAAATTATCATAATTCATTAATGAGCCCTAGAATTTGAATCAATTTCCAATGATTAATCACAATCTCCATTACTTCGTTACAATCTCCATTAATTCATAAAAAATAATGACACAATTTATACAATTTCTTCACAAATTCATTGCAATTCAGTAAAATTGAAATCCCCATTAATTAAATTTCATCGCAATTCAAAATTTTGACATTTATATCAATATCCATCTCCCCCCGCCCTCTCCTTCTTCATCCTCTCTCCTCCTTCCCTTACCCTTTTAATTTCTTTAAAATATTGAGAAGAAATTGTAGGAAAGGGTTGGGAGGAGAGAGGATGAAGGAGGAGAGGGGAAAGAGAGATGGATATAATAATGCAAAAAAAGAGTTCAAATGACCTAACTTGCTGAATAGAGGAGAGAGCAGCGGTGGTGACTTGAGAAGGTGGAGAAGAAACGATGGTAGAATGAGCAATCGATAGCAGAGCAGGTAGAAACAATGGCAGACTTCTCCAGTGAGGAGCGGCATCAACAGGAGCAACACCACCAATAGTAGCAGCAACACCACCACCACCACCATCAACAACAACAACAGTAGTAGTAGCAACAACAAAGGTGGAGGAGGCTTCATAGGAGATTAATGGGTATCACAGGAGAAGTAGTAGAGCTCAAAGGAATTGTGAGAGAGGTTCGAATCACACAATATTGCGGGGAGAGAAAGAGGGAAAAGGTTTTTGGGGTTAATTAAGGTACATTAGGCATATGTTCTATAACGAACTAACGGCGTAAAGACATTCTCATCGGTTGCAATTATAAAACCACCAGCAAAAGGTCAACCTTGTTGTCAATTTGATACAACAAAATGATGCCTAACACTGTGTTCTAGATGCATCCCAACAACACATATACCATCGGTTATGGTTAAGACAACCAATAAGAAAAACACATTGGGGGAGGGAAAACTTTTTCCGTACAAATGGAGAAAACACCTTATCTCGTTGGTCGTGTTAAATACAAATTATAAGAAATTCCAATTAATTTATGTGGAATACATGGCATGTGCACCTCTTTATCCTATCAGATATTTAATAAGGAACCGACGACATAGTGTTTTTGGAGGAAAATGAAATGGTCAAAAAAGTTTTGTGAAAAATTCTATATTTGTGGGCGATATGTAGCGTCAGATGCATTGAGAAACGTCCGATGACAAAAAAGCACATCTTGTGTTTTGTCAGTTGGTCAAACCACAAAAATTTTATTTATAGAACTGATGCTAAAGATAACACCGCCAATCGGCCGACGACAAAAAAAAGCACATCCTATGTTTTTTCAATTGGTTAAACCACTATAATTGTCTTTATAGAACTTATGCTAAAGATAACACTGTCAGTTTGTCTTGAAAAACAACCAACACAATATGTCATATATGTAGTAGTACATTAGTAGCATGAAACTATTTTATATGTTTTATATCTTTGGAATTTACAACTCATTATTTATTTCACAATTGTATCTAGTGTCTCGCATCTGACATGATTGATACAGTGGAATAGTTTGGAACTCACTTACTTCGTCAAGTGTAACCCTAATCATGTACTGCCCTATGACTGTGGATCTATGTCTCTACCAGAACTTGATGTATAGTGAAAGGAGTAATCCTCATAGAAATTTTAATTGTGAGAAGGATCTTAGTGTCATATACTATTAAGTATATGGGTCTATGAAGAGGGTTACCTCTATCATCTAGATTTCAAGGTTATAAAGTGTCGTTGAAACAATGACTCATATTTTATGTTGTAGAGAGGGGATGTAGTTGTAATACATATTTGAGGGTTGTATACCCCAATTTTGGTGTCATCATCTGTGTACCTAGGATGGACCATGTTTTTAGTGGATGGTCATTGTTCTCCTAGTGGTAGGTTGGGCCATTATGTCACTATAGTTTATCACTAATACTAGCTGAGAGGAAGAAATTTGTAGCATTTCAGTCATCCTAAGATCTTATATGGGACTAATTGGTACTTCATAGTGGTTAGCTTGTAGTTTGAATGGTACATCTCACCACTATTTAAAACTATATAAAATATGAATATCAGTCGTGTAGTATATATAGTACTACTATTTGACAAATTGCATTATATGATAATTATAACTTTGATATCTGTGGAAGTACCATACGTGTTCCATACATGTACATGTCTTGATATCTATATATATATAACTTTATCTAAACATATTCATTATATACACTTTGATTAGTTCTCCATCCTATTAAATTATCTTTCTTAATTTACTTGATTACATCACCTTTTGTAAGAAATAAATGTTATCAACTGTTTTATCATATTGTTGGAACATGGGATCTCACTCCCTAGTTTTCCACACCTTTTAGGTTATCACCGGTGAGGCCAAACCTTTGGTGGTGTGGTCTTAGTTGAGAGGCCAGTAGAACTTGGTGGTCTTGGACATAGCTCTAGTGTCATTTCTATACTCTTAGGTCCAAACACGAGAATTTGTAAACAATGAACATATACTCAAGTTTTTTTAATGAACAATGTATATTTTTCTAATAATCATACGAGGTACCGTTTGGGTACAGGTCGTGGCTGAGGCCACCAAACTCATGTAGATGTAAATATGTGTGGTAGTTGGGACTTTGTTCAAGTATTCATATAAAATATATGGAATATTCATTCAATTTTAATTATGTGCCATTTTGGTAGTATAGTTAATAAGTGTTACATCACTATTTTAGCTTTTAAGTAATATATTTTTTATATGATGGGTTGTCACAATTATTGTGGAAATTAGGATACAGATAAATTAAGATTATTTTGTGTGTTGAATGATAACTATTTCTCAATATGTATGATATTAGATATTAAGTCAAACCAATAGTTATTTTATGAACAAGCGTACTCAACATACCCAACTTGAGTATGATATATGGAATCCATAAATGGCTATTAAAATAATATCATATGAGAATGGTGATGTTGGTCCTTGGCCATGAAGTCGCTACTATAATCACATGTTGTTCAATGTACGATAACACGACCAAACATGACCCAATAAAGGTAAACATACAGCTAGTTCTTGGGATCACTATGACACATGTGGATTATTGTTAGTAATATAGATAGAGTTCGTCCCTTCTATTGGAGTGATATCCCAACCACATTATGAGTGAAACAATGAAAGTCATGGCCTTTCTCATGTATGTCAAGGTATGATTTTGCACTCATATGGATCACAAAATACTCTACTATAGATCAAAAAATAAAGATAGAACATTAAGAGGATGACATTTACATGCCTTTGTTTCAATATGGATATTGGAGGCAAATGGATTATGCAATCAATGTAACACTATTGTTAATACTAGGTTCAAGGTGCTCTCCAACTTCTCCAATTACTTGGGTGGAAACAAATTTTTTCTATCTAGCAATAATGTTTTGTGAAATCATAATA
Source organism: Alisma plantago-aquatica (assembly GCA_963693085.1). Taxonomy (NCBI): domain Eukaryota; kingdom Viridiplantae; phylum Streptophyta; class Magnoliopsida; order Alismatales; family Alismataceae; genus Alisma; species Alisma plantago-aquatica. Next base: position 490,703,238 of record OY856413.1, on the reverse strand, counting down.
TGAACTAGATATCATTACTAATGTAATTTGGATCCTATAGGGTTACACATATAGGATGCATAGAGACAATAATCAAAAGTTAATGGACGTGTGATTAATTAGTTTCTAAAAGTTATAGGAAATCATTTGAATCACTGATTGAATCACTAGAAGTCTAGTGGGTCAAATAGAAACTCCAGTCGCCTATTTAGACAAATGGATGACCAACTAGATGGTCTAGTTTATTGACCATGCCATTATCCCCCCAATTGGTCGATTGGTTGGCCTAGATAATGGAGTGCACAAGATCAACCAATCGATCCACTAGCTAGTCCACTTGTATGACTAAATTGGATCATTGGATTGTGTTCATGAAATCTAGTACGTCTGACGTAGCCCAATCAATTGACTAGATTGGCCAATTGTTTCAATGGATTTCTCAAGAGGGCATTGTGAAATATCCAACCCATCGACTGGACTAAGCCAGTCGATGGACTAGCTGTCCATAAGTGGGAAAGTAAGTGTTGTTGTTGTCTTTTCATTTCATTGGGTTTATAAAAAATCACGTGTCCCTGCCATTCTTATAAATTGGGGGATGATGGTTAGGGTTTTAGTTAGGGTTTTTGCTACACCTTTGGTCTCTCCGTCATTACCAGTTAGGAGCGAAAGAAGGGAGGATTGTGCAAGCTAGCATGTAGCCAACGAGAAGGTTACTCTTTGCACCATGGCTCTAGGAGCATGAAGTGGAGTTCCTTTAATCTACATAGATGATATAGATACATGGACGCCTTGATGGCTACGTGGGGAGAACACCAATGGTATACTCGTCATCTATATTCCTGAGCACCATTTTGGATTCTACTACATGATAAAAGTATACAGCACATCCCTTCCTTCTTGTATATCATTGTCGACAAGATCTGCTTGTGGGAATCTGGATTATATTAAATATGTATTACTTCTAATGCACTTATCACATCCTCATGTTCCTACTACATCCTTTTTTCTCAAGTGGGAAATTAGTCATCCTTCCCAAACATCTACATCCTTTCACCTTTTAAGACGTTCAAGCAAGATAATCTAGGCCTAGCAACCAAGTAGATCACTCTCCTCTCCCTTTAAAACCCCACAATAGTATGATGATATGAGAACCTGGAGTTGATGATCATTAATATCACATTATTATATATAATCTCTCTTTGGCGTGTTTCTTATTTTATTGCACCATTTTATACCTAAAATCACTCTTTATAAAAAAAATCTAGTTAACCTCGTCCAAAATTTTGATACTCAAAGGGCATCATGGGATGTCTTACACCTTTCCCATGTGCATCAAGATGCCTTACCAAGTAATTAATTGACCTCTTTCCTTATCCCACCCACTTTCTAAACAATTTTTGCTGTTTTCCTTATTTTTCTGACAAACATGGTGGTGACTTTGGTTTTCTTTTCTTTATCCCGACTCAGATGCCTTTAACCCATTTTTGGTGGTTGTCAAGGTGTATCAAAAACCCACTTACAAATTTATCACACCAAAATATTTAAATAAAAAAAATCTTTAATTAGAAATATAGGTGACCGGATAAATTTAGTATCAAAAAGAATAAAATTTCTTGCGATCAAATAAGCACAAAGCTTCTTTAGTTGAATACATTAAGTCATGCTCGGTTGAATATATAGTATGTCAGATTAATCTTGTATCGTATTACATGTTGGGTTTATGTCCGATTGGATGTAGATCGTATACAAGTGTTCTATGAAATGTAGGGGTCAAATATAACTATGTTCTGTCGGATGATTTGGCCGGTAACACGCAGATACTTTTGTCTAGATTTTCTATGTAGAAACGTGTCAACATGTGAGATAGAGAAAGTGATACCATGTTGTTGAGTTGTTTAAATAACCCTATGTGTTCGTTAAGGTGGATGTATATTTTCCTTAACACAACTAATTATATGTTGACTAGGTTGACATCGGAGCAGAGTTTGTTCTCCTTTTATTGTAACTGCTTTTGATGGTTGCTGGTTCTTGCTCATGGACCTACTCTGGACAATTGCGATGTGGTTGAAATCTGTTCTAGACAAGTATTTAAATTGTGTGAATACTCAACAATAGGAGAGAAGACGTAAACTCCTGTTTACACCTCTAAGGGGACACTATTTTATTGGCCCTACGTGATGATTAGGCTATCATCTTAGAGGCCGTTTGGGTCCTGACATTGAAAACGCGGCACTTCTGTACGTCACTAGTCATTTGATTTTCAGATATCACCGCTGGCAGCTGTGAAAATTGGTTTGGCGCAACGAGCAGCAGCATGCAAAAAAATCTGACAACCGGCTCGCCAAGGCTGATGACGGGCTCTGCAGGACAGTGTTCACTCCCGGTAAACAGAGTGGGATTCAGAAGCTCGTCGATTAAAGAAAAACGAATACCAAATCAAATACAGGAGATACAATTTACAGTAAAACTAAGGCTTAAGTTATATATAAAATGCAGTACTTAAAAAGATGTTTGCCAAACGGGGCCTTAGGGGAATTCCTTCTCCTTCTATTGCAATTGTCTTTGATGGGCGTTGCTTCTTCCTCATTCATTTGCTCTAGACATTTGAGGTGCTAGTGAAGTTTGTTTTGGACATGTATTTAGTAAGTCTGAACATTCTATCATAGAGAAGAAAACGTCCATACATGTTTGAACTTCTAACGTGACGCTTTTTCTTTGAAAGAAATCATTACAGACGGTTTGTTCAAAATAAGTTTCTAGTCTTGTTATTTCTTATTTAGTAGTATTATTATTGTTTGAATGTGTATTTTTAGCTGGTTACTTTTAATATATATATACATGTTGATAATTATTTATTCGCTTGAAATTTCTAACACAAATAGTTTTTTATTACAATACAGAATTTTAGTTGACAGCTGACATTTACAGTAAACATACGGATAAACAAAATCAATACTATTAAGATAAAATTAACATCGAACTGTAGAACTGGGTTTACACGTTGATACTTGGCAAAAAAATTGAAGTCTTTAACAAGCTCATGCCATTTGTTCTTAACCGTGGTTTAGGAACTCCAAGATTGTCAGAATGTTAAGTTTCCTAGTTTGACTGACAGTAGAAGAAACATATGTGATAGTGCAACATGACTTAGGGACTATTTGGTTGCGATGAGCACCAAAACATGCAGTTGAAACAACGTGATCTTTCATCTGCAAATGTTTAGTTCTGTGTAGTTTCAAACCCGAGTGAAATATCAACGGCAACTTAGTGTCTATGTCTGTAAAAAACTGGCAGAAAGCAACTACGTCCAATGTGTGTGAAGTTCGTTTTCCACAATGATATTTGCTCCATAAACTAAATGACCAGCACACTCCACAAGCAGATAATGAGCAAAATAACTTAACCATTGTATGGCCAACAGCTATCTGCTTAATTAAATACTTACTACTAAACAAAAAGCAAGCCAAAATATTAAACTTCAAACCACACCCAACCAAACAGTAAAATTCGAATTTGTTTTCCTTCGCATTTCCTGATTTAAAAAACTTCAAACCACACACAAACAAACAAACAAACAAACAAACATGCCCATTTGGAGTAGGTAGAAGAACCAGGGGCAGCACCGCCGCCCAACAAGGTAGCAGCACCTTCGAGAAGAAAATGCAAACAGGTTAGCACTATATACTATGCCACGGGCGTAACGTTTTCGTAACAGAGTAACAGGTAACAACATAGTATAGTCTTTAGACCAGCGGCCCCATACCCTTTGGAGAACTAAAAAGAAATAGGCCTCATAAAGACCCACAAACTCAACCTATATCAAATACAATAGCGGCATCAGCCAACGGCAAAATGAGCGGTAGAAGTGCGCTGTCGCGAGGTAATGGTGGGCAAGTTAATGGCAAAATTTTAAATAATATACAATAACAGCTTGCTGCCCTTCGTTGCATATTAATGTGCTGCCGACATGTAAGAGAGTGTAATAAAGAGCGGTGTCATTCGAATAGCTACTTTCATGTACAATAACAGCTTGTTGTCAATGTTACACTAAAAATGGTTTGTAGGTACTTTCCTATGAACTTTTTTCCTTTCTTTGATTTTTCTCCAAATTCTTATTCCTTTTGTTCATTACAATATGGTCTGGCTCGCGCGCCTCATAAAGGAAAGTAAGGCCCATCACAACGTCCCTAAAATATCCTCATTATATAATGCATGAATTGGTAAGTATAACTTCTCCAATGATATTATTAATGGAATAATAAAGTCACCTTTGTGGCATGGGTGCAACCCATGACCCATACAAAAGGTCATAAGATTATTTACTTTGCAAATATGTTCTCGTGGCACAAGTTAAGAAATTGGTCAACTGAAATATAAAATAATATACAAGTTTTCAAAAGAAAATATGATATGTAGTGTTTTAAATAATTAAAGAGTAATAATCTAGCAATGAATGACAACACAATGCTTGAGGCATCAAATAAGAATGTCGTGGCCTGACTTTTGGTATAATTGAAAATAACAATGAATAGAAGAGAATTCTAGAATTTGAGAGAAAAAAGATTCTCCTTGTGGTGTGAATAATTAATACAAGGATATACTAAAAGTGCATATTTCAGCTATATAAGTTATTCTAATAAATCCCAAAATTAGATAAAAACTGGGAAAAGAATTTATTAGTTTTCATCCAAATTTGGCATAGTAGCTAGAGAAATGCAAGAAGAGAAAGGGTTTAAATTTGCAATTAGTGCATTTAATTCCATATTTGGGAATCATTTTACTGGCTCGACCTTAGAGAGATATAATCAGACACTTTTTTAATGTGTCACATGGAAACCGACCGCTGGACCAGGAAGGGACGCTTCAGACTGTGTCTTCCACCTTGTGTCTGAAAAGGAAACCAAGACCAACAGTGCTTGCGATCTTACCTTCCCTTATTCTCTCTAGTGTTTTAACTATTTTCTAGGTATTCTAAGATTTATGTCCCAAAAGAATCGGGAGAGAGAGGGGAACATATCAAACCCTAACATAACTACTAACTCGCTAAATCGAGGAAGTGCCCAAAATCCCTAGTGAGTCCAGAATCTAGGGCAATGTAAGGAACCCAACGCCCTAGCCTCCCATGCTTATATAAATCATTGGAGATTTTGACCAGGATCCCAAGAACACTCCTCACACTTCAATTGCACACATGACGCCTAAAGGAAGGTCGATGACTCCAGTCTATGTCACCAACAACTCCGGACACACTCTGGCAATATGGGGCATTTGAACCTAATTCTCTGGTCTGGGAGAAGGACGAGTAGCCTGCTAAGGTGCCCCAACCCACAGAGCGGCATGAGGATCTTTAGAACCCTTGATTCTCTACCACCAATGTTGGGACTGGTAATGCCATCAAAGATACCTCTCTGAGTCATCCAAGGGGTCATATACATCAAAAAGGTTTTGCAAGACCTTTGGGAACCTGTCGCAATGGTTCGCTAGCCTACAACTGTGGAAAGTCAGTTTCCCTATTGTTGGCATAGAACTCAATTTTGATGCTCACTCTGTGAACCCTTTTTAGCCAGGATAAGAACCCCTCTGGGTTCAAATAGATATCATGGAGAGACCCAAACTTTCCCTGGCCCTCTAACATGCAGAAGCAAGGAGTCAACCTAGTGGTTGACTTCTGCATGGCGGATGGAGCCATGTCTTGTGAAGGAGACAATGGTAATCAATTCCCCTGGTGTTGTTACTAGTGTGCCCCCACCCACATGATCAATCTGGATTACTCCAAAAGGGGCATAAGGGTCTTTTGCCCTGATCCACAGCCCCACCCATGTTGAACTAGCTACTGATATTGCGTAAGCCCATTAGCTAGGCTTGGTCCCACATGGCTAACTAGATAAGTCGCTTTGTGCTGATGTGACAATGTATTATTGGTCAGATTAATGTTTATCATATAAAAACCATAACTAATTATTAGAGTCTTCGATCATGACAAATTATATATGAAACATGGTCTATTAAAATTGGACAAAACATGAACAAAATGAATTCAAAGTCTAATTGTCATCATAGTTCAAAAAATACATGTGTTACATGATTAATAAGTGATTAGCACATGAAACCCTTAATTAGTGTATTAATCATGGTAACTATTATTTCCTTGAGATTTAAATTGTTATTGTTAAATAATATGATATTTATGATCATAACAAGCTATGTTGTTAATAAAAACAATTGAATCTAAGTGATCATAATGGAAGGGATATAATAATTAGGATTTCACATAACGATCACTATGAGACAAAACTAGGGTTTTCCCTTATTCCCTTCCCAAACCCCAGATTAGGATTTGTGTAGGGTTTAATCTATTTAATGTGATGGTGACACTTTAGGATTCATATACCTATAGATTAAATGTTGATTTGTTAGTTTGCTTTCTTGATCGGGTAACATGTTTAAAATATGATTACAAGCTCTACAATGTTCCAAAAAATGTATGTGGTTACAAAAATGACTACCCCTAATATCGATTGTCGAGGCTTGCTTAATGTTTATCGAATATTGTTCAAATATATTGTTGGATGTTTATTTACATCTTGTTCAACTTAATGCCATTATGAGTACCACATAAACAAATATATCATATTATGAACCCTAGGATGACATGAATCTAGGGGTGATGCGCATGAGCCTTGGGGGGATAGTGATCACACCCAAGATGGTACATCAAGGGTTATAATATGTAAAGAAAATGTCAGTTCTTATTTCAAGTAATTTCTTGATTATATTTTGTTATCTTACTTACACTCTTTTGCATGCACCCCACGTACACATTACATTTCTGTATTATGATCCATGCTTTGTTTCATGTCATTTTAGGTAAATTTAATACATGAAGATAATAAGATATGATGTGTCAAATGAAATTTACTTGAAGTCGTTAAATCTAGGTAAAGGAGGATTAGATAGATACATCTCCTCATATGTGCATTTTTTATGATAGAAATTCTCATAAATCCTTAGAGGAGCATCTTAGAAAAAATATTTGAATTAATAAAAATTATTTCCTATCACTTATTATTTGGTTAAATTTGGATCCTTGGGGGTTTTTGTTGGTATGTATGCCCTAAGAGCCAATCATGGGATGATTGGTAGGATACATTAAGATTGATTTGATAAAGATCAAAGGCAAGCTTCCAATTCCTTCTGGTTCAGTCATATGAGATAATGATAGAACAAATTGAATGTCTAGAGAATGACAGTACTCAATGATGTATGTTTTCAGGTTAAGGACCTGAACGATGAGATCGTACGAATGCTAAGAGTTTGTACATTCTTATTATGTCCCTAGTCGGATGTCATTGTGGAAGGTAGATAGACAGCAATGACACACAAGACTAGATTGTGGTGTTGGTTGATGACATAATCTCATTAGTCATGATATGGAGATATCAAACCAAACACATAGGTACTTGTTAGAGAATAAGTTTACCGGACAGACCCACTGTGAGTTTGACAGATGGAACCATGACATTGTAGTCACAGTCGTTCTCACAATGATGGTGGTGAGTGTGATTCTTTGACCTAAAATCACTACACTCAACACATGTCGTTGGGTACACTTTGACATCATCAAACGCAGTCCTAAAACATGGGTTGTTATAAAGGTGATGATTGGGTGGCTTTGACACATGGGGCTTTTGAGGGGTGAGTGATAGATATGGGATTTGTCCCTCCTAAGGGAGTTTGATATCCATGGCCACTTGATGAGTAGGATTGAGATAGGCGTGCACACGCATGTGTGAATCAATATGCGATATTGATGTCATACATATCTCCTCCAATCTATTCTGAGATCAAGAAAGTAAATGAATGTGACAGGATGACTGTTCCATGCCTTGAGTTCATTCGGGATATCAGTGACAAAGGAATTATACATTCATTATAACACCATTCATGGATTGTAGGATTGAAAGTTGTTCTCCGACTTTCCTTTTCACTTGGGTAGCACTGATGTACGACTAGGAATCACTCTTTTCTTGTAGAGTCATAAGTGGTATGGACTTTCACTGCCAATGTGAAATGGACCTGCATGGTCACACACATAGGATTTAACCTAGAAGAGGAGTTTATCCACAAACGATGTTTAGATTGAATACTAAAGGAGTTTAGTAGTTCAATTAAACACTTAATCGATTGATAACTCAAAATCTGTGGAGACCGAATTGCCAAAACGAGATCAACGAATGCAGAAGCGGTTAACTAGCAGCGGAATTAAGAAAAACACTAGAAATTAAAACTTTTTAGAAAGAGATCTTTAAACCATAAAACTCTTTTATAAGAAAACAAGGTAAATTGTTTACAATAAGATTCATCATTCACATCTCTGTGAAAACACAACTCGAGTGATTACATACATCCATTGCCCTGTTATCTATACAAGGCAAGATACAAAATCTTGAGGCACTAAGCCAAAAATCTCAGATCTACTGACTCCTAGGACCTGAGAGTATAGAGACGACACAGGACATACTATCTACAAGACTTGACATTCAGTATCTCCACCTGAGATTCACTGCTACCCCCGGTGTTGCTACTGCAGCAGATATTGCTCACCCTCATATTGGTTCCTCTGTCCTCGACGTCTACCTAAAAAGTCGAATCCCATGGGGTGAGACAATTTGAATGATTGTCCCAGTGAGAGTTATAACCCTCCGCCAGAAGCTTTGTTATAGCAATAAGAGAATAACATAAACAAGATAACTTAAAACATTCAACAGTAGGCTTAGGAATAAGTAAAGCAATGTTTACTTAAGTAATCATTTCAATAAGGAATATGAAGAACATGTATACTAGTTGTTTGACTAGAATATTTGTAAACAATGTAATATCAATCATTGTTTCTCATAATTCAACCTAAGCAGTTATGCTACACGGCTGATTATGTTTTTCAAACATCATTATGCAATGCGGAGATGAGGTATACCGCTCATACTCCAACTGATCATTACTAAATCGCATCGGTTTCATACCTAGGTCATCAAAAGAGTCGGATTCTTATGACCTCATCTTCCTCAGTCAGTGTGAGGATCAACATGCAGGACATCTTGTGTCTCTGCTACAATAGCTTTCCAGGGTATTCTGGCAACTTCGCTATTAGAGTCACAGTGGCATTCTGTACTCTCTTCGCCATCGAGGGATTTCTTGTTTATCTCTCATCAATGCGGTATTAAAGATTCCCTCGGGAGATTAGTGAAACATCACCCGACATAAACACATAATGAAGGATTGATGGATTAAGGTACATCATACATCAATTCCTACATCAGGACGTAAGGATATTCACGCCCATAACCCCAACATACCCAAAAGTATGTCTTCCAGGAGTTCCCTTAGGAAAACCTGTTTCACCATCATTAAACTACTGACAATGATGGATCTATGATCAGGGCTCTACATGGTATGATTATACTTGATTATTAGAGTACATTTTAGCATTCTTTTAGCATCAAGCATGTTTTCAACCATTAATCATTAAAACAACTGTTATGAAAGAAGAATACTAAATGTATCAATTTTAATTCACATTAGTTATCATATGGATATCATTTCTTAACTATCTCATCATAAGTCATCTAATCAGCATGACCTTGATTATTATAGTGATGTTGCTCATGGCTCTCATAGTCCATCAATCTCATATGTTGTCCCTTAAACTAGGCAACATAATATATCACTATTCATTAAGCTTATAACATGCTTTCAATGAATATGATATAATAACCCTTACCTGGCTATGATCACTTCTTTATAAGAACCTACATGGTTAATATATTTGATAATAAACAATTCATCTCTATATCAGCAATTTATAAAGCAAAGACAATCTTTCAATTCAAGGATTGTACCATCATGACTTCACTAAGGCTAGGCTTCCTTATTCAATTCACTTAGGGTTACTTAATCCCTTTATTTTAATCAGGAATAGTAATTCCTCATTTCATACTTCAATTATGAAGATTCATGCTTAAAAGCATAACCTGGAATTAGGGTTTACTATTCATTTCATCATATCACCCTCAATTAGGATTTTGTTATGACCCGTATCAAAGTTAATCTGTAAGTATCATGATTAGTGCATAATTAAGATGATTAATTTGAGTAAAGTAATAATTGGATGCAATTAGAATGTTGAATCAGTAAAACAATGTAATTAGCTTGTTTTCATGCCTTGGGTTTGTAGTGGGCCTCATTATTGAAAAGATGCAAAAGAAATCCTGTTATTTGGACCTCCGAATCAATATTTATGACCTTTTCCGTTTTTAGGGTCCAATTATGCAATTTTCCCATTAAAAGGCTATTTATTCTTTCCCTTTCCTTTCCAATTTCTTATGATCTTCTTCGTGCAACCTGTAAGTGGTGCACAGTACCCACGATGAAGCAGCAGGCGGCCGATTGAAGGGGCGACTCCATGGGTGCCCTCGGCTCTGATTCAATGATGCTTGCATCTTCATCTTCTTCCCTTCCTATTCTTCCCTTCCTCTTCCTCTAGCCATCAACACCTCGCCCTAGCTGATTGGGCGTCCGACTCCCTATGGCAGCCCAAGCTGCGTGCAGCAGCAATAGGGCGTCGTTTGGGGCACCTAGCAGCTGAGGAGCTACCTTGAGCTCCGATTCAGAGATTCGAGCTTGAAGCTGTAGCTCCTAGCCAGTTTTCAGCCAGCCTCCTAGCAGCTGGGCCAGCGGCAAGCAGCAACTAATAGCAGTTGTCGTGCGTGGCTTGGAGGTGGGTTAATTTGGGGCGCCAGCAGTAGGGAAAAGCTTCCCTTAGCTCCGTTTTGGGGACCAAGCAAGGGTGCGAAGCTTCTAGCTAGCTTTAGCCAAGAATCCAAGCTCTCCTCGTCAACCTGTAGATAAACGTCAACAAACTCGACTGTAGCAGAGCTAATACGAAGAAGACAACAGAAATCGGCAGGTAAATAGGCCTCTAGACGCAGTTCCGGATGAACCCAGACAGTTCGAAACGCGGTGAGTAGGAGTTCACTCATTTATCACCATTTAACTCTGTTGTTTGGAAATTTTTGGTAAACTGTGCATTTTTCGCTGATAACTGGCTTTTGGACAGTATTTGGCATTACCCGACTTTTTATTTCATAAACTGCTTGTAGATGCTGTTATATGATTAAATTTAGCATTTGAACATTATGGATTAAATCGGTAGATTTATATGGTTCATTGGAACCTAAATTGCTCATTTGAATGTTGAAATTAGAAATTCATGTCTGAAAATGGTATGGTTTGGGTATGAACCCAAACAATAAGGATTTCTGATAAATTATCAGTTGTATGATTTTAAAGTTGATATGAATAAATAAAAATATGCAATAAAACCCTAAATTGCATATATCTTTTGACGTTAATATGTGTAAATTGATATTTACATGAAATGGCACATTTCTCTGAAATATTACCAGAAATTCTCAAGTATTATTATTAAATTGTGTTGTGATATGTAATTAACTCTTAATTGAGTTAAGTGATGCACAAACCAGGATTAGGGTTAATGTGCACATTTTTCGAGAATTTTAGAGAATTGACAAATGTTGAGTATGATTCTCATATGTGAAGTAAATTTCTTTAATTTGTGCAATAAGATGTTCAATTGTGTAAATTCGCTATGTATGTGCCAAATTGAAATAAGTTGGGTTATTTATGCATTTTTAATTTGTCTGAATGCATGGTATGAGAATTTCTCAGAAATTACAATGATTTGAAATATATTGCTCTGTCGATTTAGAATGATAGTGTATTGTGATCTGATCTGAAATCAGTAAATGTGGTATCATAGAGAAACCAGAGTTTGGAATAAGAACATGAGTTATGTATTTCAGATTAATGTGTTCTATAATAATAAAATAATAGACTTAGGTGCCCCAACACCGTAGAACCCCATTGCGCGGTCTGTACCTTTGGGGTGAAACGACCTACCTAGCGTGTGTCTAGATGGTCGGTGACTCGTGTTCAACAATAATATGTGCGTGTGTCACGGTGGCACGAGGTCAGAGAGGCAGTGTTCAACAATAATCCGTGCGTGTGTCACGGTGGCACTGGAGTAAATAAGGGTTATTCAACAATAATCCGTGCGTGTGTCACGGTGGTAACCCAGACCCTCCGACTGTGCACTACAGGTTGCGGGAGGAGTCCAGAGCACTCAAAGTTAGTGCAGTGAGGCCCTTGTGAGCCTGAGAGTCCTGTGCAGACCAGGACGAGAAGTCAGACTTAGCATTTCCCGGGTGTGTCGCTAAGTCTTGTACGGTGGGATCGTAGTTCGCTACAGATCTTCATATGCAGAGTGCGTTGCATATGTTTGGGGCATAATAATATTAAAGTGTAATCATATAGGATCACAGTAAATTTAATATGTCAAGAGATTTGAACTTTTGTGCCAATTCTCTATAACTGTTTATTTGTTTAAAATATTTGTTATTAAATAGAAATGTGATTATTATCTGTAAATCTGCTATGTCATTAGAACTGCCCTGCTTAGTACTGCACTTATGCTTTATTGAAATTTTATATATCTGATGAGTTGTTTAGTGATGGTTGGGTGAAAAACTATTCACTGAGTGAGTAGGCTCACTCCTCTACTCAAACATTTTCAGGTCAGCGACTGTTCCAGAAATCTGAAAGATCTTACCACCCTAGTCAGTAGAAGGTATATGTAGTTAGTTAGATAGTGGTCTCTTAGTCCTTTCCCCTCGGTCCTTGGGACATGGTGTGGGTGAGAGATAGTATTTATGGCGAATGTGTAAAAGATGTAAATTAACTGTTATATTTTACTTTCTGTTAAACAATGTTACATGTTGTAAACTCTATTTATGTTCTCTAGCCAGTTTAATTGAAATGCTTCCGCAATAGTTTATTATGTTTTAGTTTACAGCAATAATCCGGATATCATTACGAGGTTTTTAAAGAAAAAGTTCTCAGTGATTTGTTTATGTAATAATCCCTCCGTCGCGCCCTAATCTCGTGATTAGTGGTTAGTGTGAGATCGGGGTGTGACAGGTTTACTATTCACTTTACATGTTATTACCCTAGAATTAAGTTTCACTATTCACATCACAGTGAATTGAGGTCATACCATCATCATGTATGAAAATTACTATCATTAATGCCTTAAAATTAGGTTAAGATTCATCAATCACCATAATTAGAGTTTCCATGATCTCACTAAGAAGGATCATACCCTAATCATGTGTATTCCTACATATTGAAGGTATTTTACTTGATTCTTATTCATATAAGGAGTCTTCTCTCTCTTCTTACCAATAGATGATGTTTACATGACTCTTGATTAGGTTAGGTCAAATAAACTTTGATTAACATAAGTCAAGTCATCATCCTTAAGGTCATTAGGGTTTTCTTGATCAAGGGGTACTAGTCACTCTAACCCACTAAGGGTACTTTTGTAATCTTCACCATTGACCCTAAAATACATTAGTTCACTAATTACTTAACCCCTTAATGACTTTAGGTATCTTTAGGTTTTAGGTTAAACAACTACTAAACCATCTTATTCTTCAAACCATCAAACGTTCTTAACATAATTGAACCCCAAACGGTCTTGCACTTCAACCTCCAAACAGTTTGGAACCGCATGGAGTTGTTGACCATTTGGACCCTTTGACTTTCAAGACCGCATGGGCAAGTACAACATCAAGACCGTTTGCCCTAAGTGAGGTGAAGACCGTTTAGTCCCATTGACCGTTTGGCCAACATTGACCTTGAAACCGCATGGACAAATCAGCCTTGAAACAACATGGTCACCAAACGGTTTGGTATTGTTTGGTCCCAAACGGTCTTGAGACCGTTTGGACTCAAACGGTCTTGAGACCATTTGGACCCAAACGGTTTTGAGACCGTTTGGTCCAAACACCCTCAAAACCGCATGGATCAAAAAGTGTATCAACACTTCCAATTGAAATAGGGTTTTCAATGTTGAACCCCTCAATCGTTCATGCCATGGTTAACCACTTATCAATTGAGACAATTAAGTTAATACTCAACTGATGTGACCGTAAATTGATCCTAAATTGATCACCAATTACGGTTAGGACCAATTGGATTAGGGTTGAAATCGATCAACCTCCAACATGCATCAACATGAGCCTAATTGATGTTGAACCCATTGAATCATCACTCAATTGGGTCATGACCTGACCCCAAACGGTCTTGGGATCGTTTGTACATCCTCCAAACGGTCTTGGGACCGTTTTCCCAAGGTATCATCAAAAACTAAGTCAATTACTTAAGGGTTGAACCCTAATTGGTCACCAAATCAGCACTTTGATTGTTTCAACAACCTATTATGATTGGTCCTTCAATTGATTAACCCTACTTGACCCTAGACCTACAAACGGTCTTGGGTGATCACCAAACGGTCTTGAGACCGTTTGGGTGATCCCCAAATGGTTTTGAAACCGTTTGGGCCACTCAACCCAAACTTCAACATGATTGGTCCATTAAAATCAGCAAAGAACCCGATTAGGGTTTAGGTGATTAAAGTGCCTTCAACTTGAGATTTGCTTGGAATTAGTTAATGATTCTTGGTAGGTAATTAGTTCATAATGTGTAAAGCAGACCCCCAAACGGTCAATGCTTGGTCAACTCAACCAAATGGTCTTGGAGACCGTTTGCTTCAACCGATCTAGTGAAACCACATGCCATTCAAACAGTTGTAAAACCGTTTGCTTTCAAACGGTTTTGCAAACAGTTTGGGCACAAGGTGATAAGGATTAACATTGGAATTAATGCCACCTTCTTCTACCTCAAGAACCTGGTCTGTTCTTCATAGATTTAGTTGCAAGAAGGCATAGAAGTATTAGAAGAAGAAGAATAAGCAACGTTTGCAAGAAAGAAAGTGTATAATCAAAGCATAAGGGTGTAGAGTTATAAAACCCACCTTAGAACCGGCTCTAGATCTCCAAGATTTAAAGCTTTAATGGTGGCTTGAGCTTCACAGGTCGTCCAAGGTTGCTTCCTCAAGAATTGGTTGGAAAGGATGGCTAGAAAGAAGAACAAAGTAAGATAAGCTAGCAAACCAACCTTGTATCAGGACTTTCCTCATGAATCCGAGCTAGAAGATAACTAAAGCTTACCCAAACCTTCTTGGCCGTTCTCCTCTGCTCCTAGGCTCCTTCCTTAGTTGGTCCAAGCAAAAAGATAAGAAGAGAAGTGAAGGAAACGATCCTTTCTAAGTAAGGAAAGTGTGTATATATACTTTGGGTGTGATTTCAAGATAAGGACAACTTATTTCTTAATTCTCAACTAGGTCCTTCCCCTCTTCTAAGCCATGTTTCTCCCTTTCAAACTTAAACAAAACTTCTTCTTAAACCAAGGTCTAGTGGAAAAAAAGCCAAACATCCTACTAAATTGCATACATATAAGGGTCATTATGCTTACAACTTGGTTATTTAGTTACCATGTTTATCCTTCTTATTTGATTATTCAAATGAAGAGCCCTCTTCCTCATTTTTTACTCTAGTTGATGCCAAGAGTCATAAAAGATACTCTAGAAGGTGTATTTTACATGTTGCATCCCATGTTTTGGGTAAATTGCACTTTACACCAAAACTAGGGTTTAAGGCACAAGGATTGCTCCACAAGCTGCATCTTGATGCCCAAGCTTGGAGAATCCATAACACTTCATCATATTCATTCTTATGATGTATCATCATCATAGGAACATATAAACATGTGCAATTTGCAAGTTAACCCCTTACTTGGGTAAATTGCACATAGGTCCACTTTTAACAAAATAATATTACAACATTGTTTAAAAATGACAGAAAAGGAAATATATGTTCCTCAGAAGCTTTAATTACATACCAAAAGATAATCACATGCATCTAATTACATAATTAAGCAAAACACCTAGGGTTAGTTCATAACCCAGGTCATGGATGTTACAATATCATAGTGTTCAAGGTGTTGGACCGATTGATTAGAGTATCAGATTGATTGAAACTGTAATTGACTGATTTTGCATAGTCTGCTACCCCAACCGATCGGCTCATGGGATGAATCGATCGGCTCAGGTTGTTGAACTGGTCGGCTCAAACTGTGAGTCGATCGGCTCATGTGCCATGAAACGATTGGATCAATTATTGAAGCGATCAGTTCGTGGACCAACCGAGATCATTTGGAAAGTCAGAAAATTATTTTGCAAATACAATTTGTTTCACTTGCACAAATTTGATTTGGACAAGGATTAACATTTGATTAATCAAAAACAAATTTGAAAGTCAATTTGAGTTGGATCAGGACCACGAACTGATCAACTCAGAGCTCCAGCCGATCGGCTCAGAGCCCCAAACGATCGACTCAGGTCCCAAACGATCGGCTCAGGGCATGAAACGATCGTTTCAGGGTGTGAAACGATCGGTTCAGCTGGCGCAAGTTGGTTGTTTTGTGGAAAATCTTGTACCCTTCTACTCCTACTTTAATCTCGCATTGCCCGAGATAGAGAACCATGTCCCATGACCCTCCTATATATATAGGGGTATTGGGGGCTTCTCAGGAACAACAACAACTCAGAATACAAGTTGCTTTGCAAAGTTGTCGTTCTCTCTAGTTTTGGTAACCGAGAGAGAGAGCATGAGCAAGTGTTG
The DNA here is from genome assembly GCA_963693085.1 of Alisma plantago-aquatica. Classification (NCBI taxonomy): domain Eukaryota; kingdom Viridiplantae; phylum Streptophyta; class Magnoliopsida; order Alismatales; family Alismataceae; genus Alisma; species Alisma plantago-aquatica. The sequence goes on along the minus strand of OY856413.1, from coordinate 490,686,601 downwards.
CCCGATAAGGGAGGCACAGTAAGGAAAAGACAATTGCAGAAAGACAATTAGTTGCAGGAGAGTATGTTGGTGATGAGTACGCCGATAGGAGGGTGTGACTCCTTCCGATTCCTTGTGGGACAAGGAGATCACAGTTCTAGGAGGTCCGTGTGGACTACTTCAGAGGCGGGAAACTTCTGCCGCTCGTAGGACAGTTGTCAATCCCGACAGTCCCGGTGAGACCAGGTGTTGCACAGACACCATCCAAGACTGGAGGTGAAGACCGTGCAAGCCGTGAGGTAACGTCTCTGAGCAAGCCTCGGGACAAGGTATGCATCTACAAACCATCCTTCCTATTATATAGACGTTGGCGTGATTCCTTTATTCTGGGTTTGGTAAAAGAAAATTTTGTTTCCTCTACCTTCTCTGTCTCCCCTATAACCCAACAGTGGTATCAAAGCCACATCAACTGCTCTACTCTTTAGGATTATCGATATGATCGATTTTGGTTTGTCGCCTTTATTTATTGCATACGATGTGAATAAAATTGGCTTTTTGCATTTCCAATCCTAAATCCACAAATCTCAATATACATATATGATATGTAATATGAATGCACTCGATACGCGTCGTCGTTAAGTGAGTTTTGTGGTGGATGTATAGCGTGGTTTTGGCCAATAAACCCTATGTATGTGTGCTTGGTTGTATGTGGTTGCTTGTCTCTCAGTCTGCGCACTAATTCCCTATCTCTTATTCCTAATGTAACTCGAGATAACTTGAGATTTCTTTCCTACCTTTGCTCCCCCCGAATGTAACTCGAGGTTTCCCAATTTAAATGTAAAATAGGATAGATCTTTTATTTCCTGTTATGTCAAAGAACGGCGGACAACCTGATGACAACTGATATGATCGGTTCAAGGCGTGAACCGATCGGTTAGCGATCCAGAAGAATGGTTCAAGGAGCGAGACATTCGGGTGGCGGCCATGAGGAACTGCACGACGACCAGGCAAACCGATCAGTGGGAGGAGCCAATCGATCGGCTGGTGGCTCCTAGACGACCGACTAAGGAGAGTAGATCATTCATGTGATAAGTTGATCAACTCGGATGGCAATACCACTTCATCAAGGACAAGTTGCATGTGATGTAGACCTAGATTACCATGACTCCTCTTGGCTCGAGGAATCACATTAGGATGGTCATAATCATTGTTTTTATCGTTTTGCATGTTTTCTGTGGGATATAGCATGTATATGATATGTACTATATATTGTGGTGATTGGATATGTATATGTACCTATAAAAACTAAATCCCTCATTAAATATTAAAGTTTTAGATGCCTTCCAAATGCGACACATGTGAAAATCTTGATCGGCTAAGTGTGGACATGCCCTAGTGTGGTGCACCATCTATCTCGGGGAAGCATGAAGGATGAATATGTGGGTCTGCCCTAGCAGGGTGCATATTTCATCGTGTTGGCTTTGGGTCGGACTTAACAAGGTGACCTAGATAGGATCTAGCACCTTGAGGCATGGAGATGATCATAGCAAGGAGTTGTAAATGACATCTTTCAAGAGTTGCATATTATGCAATTGGCAAAATTTGCCTACCTGGAAGATCTAAGTTGGGGGTGACAACCCTAGCTGGTCCATGACTCAGAGGATTTTAGGATCTTGACCCACTAGAAGATTGTACGCTGCAATCTTCCGAATTGATGGTGAGGGCTATCAATTTAAACAAAATAGTGGGAGCGATAATTAATTAAAGTCCTAATTATATCGTCAACCTTTCAAATCAATCAAAATAAGTCAAAATTGAGTTTCAGACTAAAATTGCATATATTTCCTTTTGTAGTTCAAATGACAACAAACAACAATCATTTTTCATTGCAATCGGTCCTTGAAAAGGACAAGCTGAATGGGACTAACTTCCACGACTAGTTTAGGACATTGAGAATTGTTCTCACTCAAGAGCGAAAGCTCTATGTCCTGGATACTCCATTTCCAAAGGAACCTGCTCCTACCGCACCAAAGGAAGAAAGGGATGCTTATAAGAAGCATTTTGATGATGCCATAGATGCAAAGTGCTTGATGTTGTGCTCCATGAACCACAAGTTACAGAGACAACATGAGAACATGGGTTTCATTGAGATGATTTAGCATCTCAAGAACATGTATGAGGATCAAGCACGACAAGAGAGATATGATGTCTCCAGGGCGTTGTTCAAGTGTGTCATGACTGAAGGAGATCTAGTTGGTCCTCACACGCTCAAGATGATTGGGTATGTGGAGAACCTGACGAGACTGGGATTTCCCCTGAGCTATGATTTGGCTACTGACATGATACTGCAATCATTGCCAGAATCCTACAGTCAGTTTGTGATGAACTACAACATGAACAACTTTGACAAGCCATTGACAGAGTTGTTGGGCATGTTGAGGACAGACAAGACACAGATGAAGAAGGACAAGCCTAAGGCTGTGATGATGATCAATGACAAGAAAGGCAAGTCCAAGAGCAAGGGCAAAGGCAAGGCTAATAAAGGTTCTGATGCTAGCCAGCAACCCAAGTCGTCTTCAACTCTCAAGGCCAAGGGAGGCATGACCAAGAGAGGCAATTGCCACCATTGTCAAAAGCTAGGACATTGGAAAAGGAATTGTCCACTCTATCTAGAAGAACTAAAGAAGAAGGAGGCGACAGACGTCTCCACCTGAAGGTGTCATGAAATAAACTTGTAACATTTTTGAGGTATATGATACCAAGATATAAAATGTAAAGCACTCAATAAATGGAGCAAATGTTGCCTCCATATATAGGAGTACTTTAGTTTATTTTCAGCCTTAAAGGCATGCAATAGAGTTATGAACTGCTACTTCACATTTTCCAATAGATAGAAACACATTATTTTTGCATATTGTATGACAATAATGGCAAAGATGATGTTTCCTTATGGCAATGCCTTGTTTATCTTGTGGTACTTGGTATGCATAAGATAAAATGATACCTAAAAGTTATTGATGAATCAAACAATCAAATTAGCATAAATCATTAAAAATTCATTTTTAGTTTCCATATGATGGATAAATCTAGACTCTTTTGGTTAGAGAACCAGTAAGAGACATTAATCTCTTAGACATGATCAATCAATCTTCACTAATAGTAGTGGGAGAATGATTATCCTATTAGGTATAATACATGAGATGTATTTACATACCTATTAGAGTTAATGCTAATACTTCAAATGGTATTTAGAGAAATACCAATATGAATATCTTGAATTGTTCAAGAATATCATAAATGAAGTACAAATTTGGTAAAGTATTAATTCTTGATGAGATCAATGAAAGAAATACTTGAACCAAATGTTTGAGAACCTTATGAGTGATTATGATAGTGTATCATAGTGAACTCATGATTAAGGCATGATGATGTCTAAATCAATAAGGAGTCATACTCTAAGGAGTTAGAAAATGATTATCAAATAACTAATTTCTTCTTAAATAAAGAATACCTCACACTAATAAAGGACATTAAGAATCACAAGGATTTGTGAGTTCTGATATCCTTAACAGATACACCTCAATTATCTATGTGATCAGTTGGTCATGTGATGAGTCAACTATCTAGATGAATATGAGGAACCAAATCTTGAGTTATGGTTTATGACCATTACATCCCAAATGACTTCCATGTAAACCATAAGGTATGAACTTGATGGTAGCACCCATTGGAATGAAATCCATAAGTGTGAATGAGTCTTAAGTGTTAAGACACATGGATGACATTTTGAAAAGGATAATGCTTGTTGATTGCAACGTAATGAGTAAAAGATTTGGCATACGAATACTCAAACTGCATTCCTATGAGGAATAAAATAAGGATGTGTACGTGACACAACCTATAAGGTTTATGAATCCATTAATGCAAATGAAGTCTATAGGTTACAATGGACTAATCAATGTGATTAAGTATAAGCAACTCAGAGCTGGATCTTTACTTTCATGATATAGTCAAAGGGTTTGACTGATATGTCAAAGATAAAGAAGGGATCTGTGATTTAGTGGGAGTGTATTCACATTTCACATGTTGATGTGAAATGGAAATGTTCTAGAATGGAAATCCAAAGTGTAAATTATCTTTAAGGACGATAGAGACGTTTCCTATGAGATAGGAATAGAGATCTATAGAGATAGTTCTCAAAAACCTCTTGACCTGAAAAGAGAGAGTGTACATTGGCAATCTATGCTGAAGAATTCAGTATGCATAGATTCAATGGGAGAAAACTTGTCCATGTTACATGGAGTTGGTATCCCAAGGCCAAGTGTCCAATTCTTATGAAGAATGGGAACACTAAGAATAGATATGGATCTATCATGTATGTAATCATCCCATTATCTTGCATGTATGGACATAGCAAAAGAAAGTGCATTCATCATCTTACAGGTAGGATGTGACAATATGATGTGCTCTTCCTGATAACTTGTATGTGGGACATGACGAGTGGATGTCTGTCTAGTTCCAGTAAGGGTTACTAGAATACCATAAGAACTTGATAAATACTTAAGAAGTATTAGTTCTATGGAAATAAGGAAGGGTTCACTGTAAAGAGTTACACTGATGCGAACTTTCGAAAAGGATAGAGAATTAATCACAATATATATGGGATATATAAAAGTGAATGTTTGTTGATAGATGGAAACATTCCAATAAATCCGTTTAAAGGAAATGTTGAGTATCTGTGTGTTAGAGAACAACAATGGATACTATATGGATCTGGGAGTTCATAGAGATGAACTTATAGTTATTCCAGTCATTGATGACAAGTTAGGAGTGCTTGATCATGCAATGTGGATAAAGGTTAGCAAAGGAATATTAGATCGCATATTACGGCAACTCCATATCATACGTGTGACGTACAATGAAGAGTTGAGAGACATGCAATTAATATCGACTTTGGCAAGGCATTGCCATAACTCACTATGTTAGCACTAGAGCATAATAACATGTGGGACATGTTTGAAGATCACTATAAATATGATTCAATGGTGATTGGCTCATAGTGCAAGTGGGAGTCTGTTGGTATGTATGCCCTGAGAGCCAATCATAGTATGATTGGTAGGATGCATTAAGATTGATTTGATAAAGATCAAAGGCAAGCTTCCAATTCTGTCTAGTTCAGTCATATGAGATAATGATAAAACAGATTGAATGTCTAGAGAATGACAATACTCAATGACATATGCTTTCAGGTTAAGGACCTGAACGATGAGATCATATGGATGCTAAGAGTTTGTACATTCTTATTATGTCCCTAGTCGTATGTCATTGTGGAAGGTAGATAGACAACAATGACACATAAGACTAGATTGTGGTGTTGGTTGATGAAAAAATCTCATTAGTCATGATATGGAGATATCAAACCAAACACATAGGTACTTGTTAGAGAACAAGTTTACCAGACAGACCCACCATGAGTTTGACACATGGAACCATGACATGGTAGTCACAGTCGTTCTCATAGTGATGGTGGTGAGTGTGATTCTTTGACCTGAAATCACTACACTCAACACATGTTGTTGGGTACACTTTGACATCGTCAAACATAGTCCTGAAACATGGGTTGTTATAAAGGTGATGATTGGGTGGCTTTGATACATGGGGCTTTTGAGGGGTGAGTGATAGATATGGAATTTGTCCCTCCCAAGGGAGTTTGATATCCATGGCCACTTGATGAGTAGGATTGAGATAGGCGTGTGCACACATGTGTGAATAAGTATGCGATATTGATGTCATATATATCTCTTCCAATTTACTCTGAGATCAAGAAAGTGAATGAATGTTTATAGGATGAGGGTTCCATGCCTTGAGTTCATTCAAGATATTAGTGACAAAGGAATTATGACTCAAATGCTTATTTATTCAATACCCCCACCCCATGCAAGCTAGACGTGGCTTGACAAAGTCCCGGTTTGGGCCCCAAATGAAGTAGCATGTTCTTGGTCAATTGTTTGGTGAAGAGATCTGCTGGATGTTGTGTAGTAAAAATGTGAGTAGTGATTATATGACCAAGGGAAACTTTATCCCTAACAAAAAGGTAATCAATATCTATATTATTTGTGTAAGCATGAAAGAATAGATTAATTGTCAGTTGTATAGAACTAGTATTATCACATAAAAGGACAATAGGATTAAATGATGATATGCCAAGATCATAAAGAAGAAAGGGTAGCAATGTCAATTCTACACCTGTTGTAGCCAAGGCACACTACTTAGCTTCAAAATAGGACCATGATACAATGGTATGTTTCTTAAAACTCCAAAAAATGCAGAAGTAAAATGCGAATTACACTTCTTGTTGACTTTTTGGATATGCAACACTCATATTTTGATGATACCAATATTTCCCAAATAATATTACTAACATGTGTAACAATTATTTTAGGTGATCAAGGAATATAATCAAGATCCAACTATGAATACCTTATGAATATATGTTTTTGGATACTTGCAAATCAAGTTGTACCATGTATTTATGTATTCTTGTACTTTTTGTACTACTTGATAGACATGATGTAAGGACAAGCGATGATCTTTTGAACCCTACCCAAAACCCCATCCTACCTCACATAAAGACCTTAGGGTTGATAGGTTTGAAATAAGTCTTCTATAGGATCTCACATACTTTGCATATTCTTGAACAAAGTCCTTCTCAATCGAAGTTATTATCGACCGAAATCACCTTCAATCTGAATTTTTCTCGACCGACAAAGAGCCATATGGGGATATTTTGATCTTTGGCCAAGATATAGGCATTGGATATTTTTTGCACTCAAAACATTTTTGATCAAAATAAATTTTGACTGAGACAGTGCCTAGTCGAAATAGATCTCCACTGAGGAGCATTTTGGATTGAAAATTAATCAACCACATGTAAACCATTCCTATAAATAATAGTCATATTAGGACACTTAGACACATCCATTGAGCAACAATTGCATATACATTGACATACACTTGAGCATACTAGCCATATTTCCCAAAGTGCTTAGTCCCTATACTTCATATTGCCATTGATCTAGACCAATTCCTTGAACAATCTTGACTGTTCTCTCCACCCAATACAACTTTAACAAAACTCTGGAAGAAGATAATAATCACTTGTCAATAGTGATTAATTGTACATTGTGAAAAGACCATTGTAATATCCTTATTCCTCACTTGTTCTTGTACAACGGTGTGTTGCTACTTCTCACTACTGCAAGGAAGGAGGATGTGGTGAAGTGCTCTAGGTGGTACTTCAAGATTGAAGGTTGCAACCATGGTGGTGTATGCGGATTTTGATCCTCTCCTCGGCCCATCCAAGCAGGCATCATTCTCCTTGAGATGAAAAGGGGGGTTAGTCTTGCACGAAAAATGACACTGGTAAATTTTATGTATTGTGTATCGGTATATAAAAGGAATAAAATACATGTTTTTCAAATCTTGGTTGGGAACAACCAGGCAGTGGACTAATGTCTTTTGACAAAACCACTCTATATCATGCGTTCTTTGTGGTTCCTTCTTTATTCAACTAATTTGCTTTATGTTTCCGCTAAACTTTAATTTGAATAATTAATTTTGATTAAAATTATCATAAAGCTCTATTCATCCCCTCTAGATATTTTCATTTGGTATCAGAGCATGCCTTCAAGGAGCCATCACATGTCTTGAAGAATGGGGGAGGGAATCTTGGCGATCTCAACATGGAAGGAATACATTTGAACAAGACATCATGTTTGACAGGTCTAGGTACACCTACTAAAAGAGGATAATGCAATTATATTTTGAAGGATTAACATTTGATCTCTGTAAATTTATCGCCAGATCCTATCCACTTCCAACTACCAAACTACAGCAATGGGATGCATCAACGATAAAATAAGAGACATTAAATGTAAGGGTTGTAAGCATAATTTATTGTTCTTTATCTCCAAACAAATCTAATCATATAGTTACTTATCAGACAGTTTATGAAATATGGAATACACTCTTTGTAACTCATGAGGGTACTACACAAGTTAAGAACACTAAATTTGGAATGTTAAAATAGAAATTTGAATTATTTCGTATGAAACATGATAAAATCATTGTAGATATGTATTCTATAATGTCTAACATTGTGAACAACCTAAGTGCATTGGGGAAGAAAATAAGCGAGGAAGATCAAGTATCTAAGATACTTAGATCATTGCCCCTAAGATACAAGTCAAAAGTTACTGCCATTAAGGAAGCCTAATGATCTTACAACATTAAAGACATAGCAACTCATTGGTAACCTAGAGACAGATGAAGTATCCCTCGAAGAATAAGAAAAAGTGGAAGCAAAACAACACAAGGAGAGATGCGAGGATATTACTTTCAAAGCCATCATTAAAACATCATCAAGAAAAATCATTTAAGAAAGAAGTGACTCAAGTGATGATGATAACAAAAACATCAATGTTGTAGATGTAAGAGTTATTAGAGAGTTCATTCTATCAAAAATCATAGTGCGTTGTCCTCTTCTTCTAGGTGCTTCGAATGTGGAAAGTTGGGTAACTTGAAAAATAAGTGCCCAAACCTTAAGAAGAAGTCCTCATCCAAAAAGAAAGATAAGGGAGAAAAATCCTACTTCGTTTCTTGGGATGAATCAACCGATGATAATGGAAGAAGTGAAGAGGAGGAGATAGATTTTTTTTTAGAAAAAGAATATGAAATTGATGAGGTAAATATTTTTGAATTATCAAAAGAAGAATTAGAAATAGTCTTGAAGAAATTCATGCTAAATATATTGATTGAAACAAAAAAAAGAAGAAACTTGCCAAAATTATTGACAAACTCTATGTTAATCTGGATAATCTTATCTCTGAAAATGATACTTTGAAATATTAAAATAGTGCATTTAAATAATCTATTGAGAGTTATTAGATTAAAATGCTTTCTATTGATAATAACAATAATCTTCTTTCTCAAGAAAAGGTTGATATGCTTGCTAAACTACATGATTATCAAATTCTACCTATTTTATGCAATCATTTAGATTATGATTCATTGATAAAGGAAAGAGATTCTTTACCTTGAAGTCTTGATCTGTTGAACTTACATCTAAATAAGAAGATTGATGAAAATGTTGATTTGCAAAAATAAGTTTCTAGATTATTGCAAGGGAACAAAATTCTTGATAACATCTTATTTAATACTTCCAAACAAATAGGAAGAAGAGGTTTAGGATATGTACCAAAGAATCAACCCTCACATTTTTCTAGAACCAAAAAGACTTATGCTCCAAAGACTAGAACTGTATATGTGCCAAAAAATGATGTCAGAGAAAAGAAAAATGAAATATCTTATATCTCATGTCATTATTGTCAATATTTTGGTCATTATTCTTTTTCATGTGATTATAAAAAGGAAGGAACCCTTAACATGATTTTGAGTTCCAAAACCCCCAACATAGGAAATAAAAGGGAACTTATTGAGATTTGACATGCTCTTAATCTTGATAAATTATTTTTGTCTTATCTCAACAAAATTTTGAGGCTAACTTGCTTATATTTTATATAAATATTCATTTTCTTGTTTTTTATATGAAAATAAAAGATGTTTCATTCCTTAAGAAAAATTGGATTTAACTTTCAATGCTTGAATTGAATCTTGATAGTACCCTACATATATGTTTTATCCTGAAAGTTTGGATCTTAAATGACTATTCTATAGTAAATATTTTTCTTTGTTCTCTATTTACTTGGTATGAAATTAAAGGGGACCTCAAAGTCCATTAATATAACTTGCATATCTTTTTTCGCTCTGAATTGATTCTCTATATCAGTGTAGGGTTAACATTTTTTGACATTTGGTTTAGAGATTCTTTTAAGAGTTGTTATTATGGTACATAAGGGCTTCTCTATATCAATATGGGCTTAACATCCCTTATATTTGGTCTAGAGATATTTTTTTTTGACCTCATCTATTTTCTTAATGGATTCTCTAATCATTTTTGGGCTTAACATCCCTAGAAAATGATTGAGAAATCAATTGGGTTTTTATTTTCATGGCATCTCTATATCATGGTGGACATAACATTCCTTACCTTTGGTTTAGCGTATCTTTTTTATATTTGTGATTTATGGGATCTTTTTATCATGAAGGACTTAACATTCCTTTCATTTGTAACTAGACAAATCTTTTTGATCTTCCTTGCTCAAATATGGCTTTTTAACAATGCGTTAATGTGTATATTTTTAGATTTCCCATATATTGGTATTATTTTTAAATTAATACATCAAGTATAAGTTTTTTCCACTACAAAATTACTATCTTGTTGAGGGGGAGTGTCTCCTTGAGGGGGGTCATTGGTAACTATTGACCCTTTTTGACTTCGATAAAAGGGGGAGAATAACCCATGAGATAAACCGGCTATCAACAATGCAATTTAAAGGGCATAAAGGTAAGAAGTTCTAAATTTGTTATTTTCAATTTATTTTATGGAAATATTTTTCATCATTAAAAAGGGATATTATTGGCTTTTTGGATATGCTAGACTCATATTTTAATGATAAAAATACTTCCCAAATTATATTACTAACATGTGTATTGAGTATTTCAGGTGATAAGGAACATAATCAAGATTCAACTACAAATTCCTTGGAAATATATATTTTTGGATACTTGCATATCAAGTTGTACCATGTATTTATGTATTCTTGTGATTTTTGTACAACTTGATAGACATGATGTAAGGACAAGTGATTATCTTCCAAAACCTACCCAAATCCCTATCTTACCTCACATAAAGGCATTAGGGTTTAGAGGTTTCAAATAAGTCTTCTATAGGACCTCACATAATTTGCATATTCTTGAACAAAGTCCTTCCTGGTTGAACTTTTTATTGATCAGAAACACCTTTAATCAAAATTATTCTCGACCACAAAGAGTCGTTCAGTCATCATTTAATCTTTGACCAAGATATATCTGTTGGAGCTTTTTCGCGTTCATAACATTTCCAGTCATAACAAAATTTGACTGAGATAGTGCGCAGTCAAAATAAATCTCATCTGAGGAGCGTATTGAACCTTAATTAACTTTGTTGAAATGGCTAGTTGACCATCCAGAACACTCTAGATACTACCAAATATTTCCTGGCCACTTGTAAACCACTTCCTATAAATAGTAGTGGTCTTAGGACACATCGACACATCCATTGAGCAATTTCATATACATTGACATACATTTGAGCATACTAGCCATCTTTCTCAAAGTTCTTAGTCCCTATACTTCATATTTCCATCAACCTAGACTAATACCTAACATCTTCTTGCGTGTTTTCTCCACCTAATACAACTTTGGCTAAACATAGTGGAAGAATATCATAATCACTTGTCCATAATGCTTAATGTACATTGTGAAAAGACCATTATAATGTGTTTATTCCTGTCTTGTTCTTGTACAACAACATGCTACTGCATCTTACTACTTCAGGAAAGAAGGTTGTGTGAAGTTCTCTTGGTGCTACTTCTAGGTTGAAGGTTGCAACCAAGGTGGTGGAGGTGGATTGTGATCCTCTCCAAGTAGGTTACCTTCCTCGGCCCGTCAAAGAAGGTGGAGTACTCTTGGAGCTAAAAAGGAGGGTTAGTCTTGCACCTTAAAAGACATCAACAAATTTTCTGTATCGCTTATCAGTATATAAAAGCAATAATATACATGTTTTGCAAATTCTAGTTCCACCCCCTCTCGATCTTTTCACTTTTGTCGTAATAAGAAATTTTCTTTATATAAAGCCCCAAAATTTGAAAATAGGTGCTAACAGTTGGATTGAATATGTGGAAAAATATTGAAAAAAGTTAGAAGAATGATTTATATGGAAACAAGGTGGAATGTGTAATAGATCTCATCATTAGCCAGAGAAATTGTATTACTCTTGAACTTCTTTCAATAGAGGAAAATGGAGGTGTGAATAGTTTTTCCTCTGAAGGCAATGTTCGAGATAAGTGTGGCAATCTATAGGTTTGAGCCAAGTCTAAACCCCATTTTTGGTTATAGAAGGTCAAAATGTTGGATTAATCAATGACGTTTAGGCAAACCTTGTGGAGAGTGAAGAGTGGATGTGATGACTTCTCCTTTAAAGGATAAATTTGTGAGGAAAGGTTTGGGAAGAAATGCCTTCTCCATATCAGGGCAGCCTTTGACTTAGTTAGTTTCCTATATATGTCCAATCAGGCATTCCCCTAAAATTCTGATGAGCCAAGAGGTATGTCATATGCAACAGTGACTCTTATCATTATTCAGTTCTTAAATCAATGTATGCATGATTCTCCCACTAACTCTGTCTTAGTGAGAAAACGTTGGGTGTGAAGAAGCTAATGTAAGTTTTTGGTTTGTTAAAGGCGTTAATGTCAAGAGTATGTGATCATTGAAATGTAGTGCAATTGCCTTGCCTAGAAATGGATATTTGAAAAAAAAGAGTAATCACCCCTCTTCTTATACATCTTTAGTTATTATTTTATCATTTGAGTTGGCTAATTTAGTGTCCGGACTAGAAATCTTAAAAGGGCACAATAAGTGGAAATTGCTTACCAAATAGAGTTTTGATAACGGGGATTACTAGTTGAGTGATTTAGATAAGGTTTTTAGATTGAAGATGACCTTTTTGGTTATTGGCAATACTTATGAATTGTTTATCTAATTAAGATGACTGAGATTGAGCATTTAGTACATTGTCCACAGAAAGGTAGTATGTGTGATGTGTTCCTCTACTAGTTTATGAAGAGTTCTGATGAGAAATTATCCTCATCCCTCTAATTCTCATGTTTGGGTACGGAGATTTGAACCATAACTCAAGGTCATGATAGGTAAATTGGAAATTTGGTTCATTTTTGAGTCATGCTCTGATATTATCAAAAAGACTTGTGTATGAAAGAAAAGTTGATAACCATGGTCGAGATTTGATATTTGTCAAAGGGTTTGCACTGGAAGGCAATATGGTCACAAATCATGAGTTGGGATCTCAAGGAAGATCTGGAAACATAGATCATAACGATCTAGTCATAATCTAGGTGCCTGTGTATGTAAGAAAATGAAGCTTCAAGTTGGTTCAATTTTAGATCATAATTTGGGACCCTAAATAATATGAAATTTAAGTACAAAGGTGTTCCATTTTTTGGTTGTAGTCTAGGACCTAAAAAGATATGGAAAATAATTAAAGCAGTGGCCTAGTTTTAGGTAAAAGTTCACAACCCTAAAAGATATGGAAAATAATTAAAATGATGCCCCAATTTTATATTGTAGTAGGAGACAAACAAATATGAAAAATGTAGTTTTCCAAGATTTTGAAGTGATATTTCACTTCTTCAATTTTCTAAAATTTTCATTTGTATTTTTCTATTTTTGTGATTTCTTATTATTTATGTAAGGGTCTAGAAATTATGTTGAAAATGTAGGGTTATGTTTGTAATTTTGGTAGAAATTTGACGTCTTTAATGGATGGGAAATTTGAGGAGGGTCGACAACCCTTAAGATTTCTTATCCACTCAGAGCAGCAGAGATAGTGACACACTTCAGAAGAAATCAATGTGATGATAGTGGTTAGAAGAGAGAGAATGATCTAGAGTACTGAGTAGATTGGCCAGTATCAGATCAACATATACTTGCATTCCCACAACTATCATAGACATTGTTGCAGGTGGTGGTGTTGTAGCAGAGGAGGAGCTCCAAAAACATTATTTTTAGTAGTGCTTCTGTGCGAATCTTGGATACATCCATCTCAAGGGATACAACTTTTATTTTTGCACTTCGGTTTGGGAATTTTGGCCCTTGATAGAGAAATATGGTTTTTGGTTTCCTGCCATTCTTCATGGTCTGGATTTTGAAAATGACCTAGATGAACATTCTGAATTGTGATCTGGTTGATTTTGTCATTTTGTTGTTTTCTCGACCGTCTGTTGTCCAATCGAGCTAATTTTAGGTATTGTGGAAAGCTTGTGACATTGTCATCCTTATTGTGTAGATAGAGGTTCATGACTAGCATGAGGAGGTTCCCATTTCATATGATCATGATGTGGGCTATGAACTAGGAAATAAGGCATACCCACAATATGTATGATGACTTCCTAGCTTGAGTCTCTATCTGATATATGTATATTCTGATGAAAGTTTTCCTTGATCAGGTGTCACAGTGGTGTTGGCATGATTGTGTGGATAACTTCTCCTAACTAATAAATTCATTTATAATCTAGGAGTGATGTGTGTGAACTTGCTTCATTGAGGCCGTCGTGCGGGAGATTAGGTATAACCATGACACTTTTCTTTATGTCATTTGCTTTCTATTTTGCTAAGATTGTATCGAGATTTTTCACCTTGTAGTGATGATGTTGACTATGTCTTATGCTTGTTACCCTTTTTAGGATCTTGGATTGTCAAATATGTACTAGCATACTTGTTGGAACGAGCTGGGACTATTGTATTGTAGTTTATCACCGAGGAGGTGGAGTTTCTTATGAAGACTAGTTTTGTTAGCATTACTCAGTGTGAGATCATAGATATACCTTATCTCCTTCCTCTAATAGAGCATTGTTTTTCTAGAGATTATTACCTTCCACTTTGCTTTTGGCGAGATATCCACTACCTTGAGTGAGTTTTTCAGGATTATTGGGTTAGTGTATGGTGGGATCCCTGTCTGTTCTTTTCCTGACCGATAAGAGTGGGATTGTTACCGTCTGGTTGGGATTTTGGGAGTGAACCCCATATATATTGAGATGGCCTCTCAGTAAGAGGTCAAGTTCACTTGGTTGAGAGACACCTTCTTTCTTGAGGGTAAGTGACGGGTGCTAGTGATCCTTTGTATGAAACTGGTTGCTTTTTTAGCAACATCACATGTTATAGAGGAGATATCCGTTGGTTCTCCTTTCTTCTAGAATTGGAAATAATTTGCTCCTTTGATTAGGGTGATGACATGTATGCCATTTTCTAACACATTTGCAACAATGTCTTATGGGAAACTTCAAATGGGAGATAGACCAAGATACAAAAGGTTGTGGAGGCTTCTTAGGTTTTATAGTGGTAATCTTTTACTGGCCATCTTTTATACATTCTACTTTGAAATGTCTATATTTGATGATTTTATTAGACATTTCCTTTGTAGTTGTGGGGATATGAACATTTTCAGCCTCATAGGCCTACCTCTCTAAGCAGTCCAAAGGGCTATCTTCATGCTTCTCTCCCTACTTGTTTCCATTGGGATAGCTATAATAGAAAGGTGTTGTATGAGCAATGAGGAGGTGAACTAGAGATAATCTCTCATAGTTAAGGTATGAACATTACTTTTTCATTGTATTATTTTATGCATTTGTACTTTAGCTGACTCCAATCCATTTTCTTTCCTAGGTCTGGTTCAGGTGTTCTCTAGGTTTTCGAGTTGCATGGCAACCACATCTTATGCAATCTTCTTTGAAGCATTATCATTGGACGCTTGCCGAATCTGGTCTGAGTCTCTATCTGGAAGGTTGATGTGTATGGATGAGCATACTTCTCATTTGTAGGTTGGTGCCTGGAAGATACCTTTTGACCCTTTATCGGGGTTGGCTACTCATTGTCTGAGGATTTGTGAGGTTGCTCAAGAGCTAATGTATGGTTTGGTGACGCATGATGAGTACTTGTAGTCGTACTATGCTAAGGGCCAACCAATTCTCTTTTCTAGAGTGGTGTATGATCATCTTTAACATCCTCCATTAGTGAGTATATGAGTGCAATGTTGCATTTATATACTTGCATTATCTTTGACATGCATTTTTGTTGGGACCAACCATGATTCAGACATGGTGCAGGATGATCAGGGGTATGAGTTTCATCATTCACCCCCTCCTATTTCATCATTCACCCCCTCCTGAGGTTTTTCCTTATTCTAAGGTTCCACCTTCTCCTCCAATTGATGTTCCTAGCTTCAATAACTTCCTCATATTGTAGCCTCATCAAGATTTTAGTATGGGAGGCTCGTGTCGCTTCTCAAGTGACTTTGGCTAGACATTCTTCTTCTATGAGGCAAATGAGGGTTCAGTCTCGGGGGGTGGACTCTTCAGTTCGAGTATCTTTTTTTGATCAGTTTGAGTATCTTACTGGGATACAAAGTGAGATTTTTAGGGATCTTATGGTATGGGAGGATTCTCTTTAAATATCATGGCTCACTTTGCATATCCCCCATATGGGTCCTAGGCCACTTAGATATTTTTCTCAGATTCTTACGACCATGCTAGCCGTCTCTATCCCTTGGGAGTCTTCCTTGGTGGTTGCATCTTCTTCTTCTTTCTTTTTCCTTCAACTTCCTCTTCAAGATCCAAACAGATGTTGCTTCCTCCTAAACTAATATAATTCCCCCAACGTTCCCATAAGGCAAACCTGAATAGGGACCTAGATGGAATTTTCCTATTTGAGGTGGGTGAGAACCCCAAAAATCATAGGGGAAGAATGACATCGTTGATCTGGAATGGGTAGCTCCCTGAGTTGTGAACCTTGGTTAGTTTGATCCTCCTGTATATCTTGAACTTGGTCGTGGGGTGAAGAGCATGTTGGGCAACAACACTCGTAGAAGACCTTCATGTGAGGCTTACATCTCAATAACTACTATGGATTCCTTGTTCTTTTCCTATCCTTTAGGTTTATCTTTCTTATGGTGAGGCATCTCCCTCGGAGGCACTGTTAGACTAATGCTCTACATTGCTGCTCCTGGCTCTCTAAAATGATTGCTGGTGGGACTAGGTGAAGTACGATCCTCTTGGTCTTCTTGTGTTGTCCTAAAATTCACATTAGCACAAATCAAAAGCAGATTGTAATATTTTATGAAAAATTATCTAATGTTTGGTGACGAGTATCAGGACACACATTGTACCAGGTAAGAAATTTAAAAGACTTCCCTTTAATTTGTCAAGTCCTTCTCATAATGGAAGACATGAATTTGCCTTTCTGTAGATTTTGTATATTTTTTATATGGTTGTTACTACCCCTAGCCTAGGCAAAGAAAATATAAAATCTATAAGAATGACATGAGTTCTCGGTGGTCTGTGTGGATAAAGTCGAGGCTAGGAGGTATTTGCCACCCACTAGGAGGACTTGACGTGGTTTATTATCACACTAACAAATTCACTCGGGGTTGAAATCCCAGTGTTTTTAACCCAAACCTTGTGCAATAATACCACCTGCAAGCGGATAGGTCTTATCACAGTATAGTTAAGGATCGAATCCCAAGGGACAATGTTTTTAAGAATCTTTGCTAGTCTAGTCTAGTTCAAGTAAGGCTAATATTTAGAACAAAGGTTGATTTGAGTTTAATTAAAGTAATTGCAAGAAATTAAAGAACAAAATTAAAGTTGAATCTAGATTAATGATGAATATCGCTAGGGTGGTCCTGAGTTTCACTACCACTACACATCCATACATATCCAATCACAAACATCCAGGCAAGATCTAACTATCCAAATAGAACTGTTGCGAACCCTCCTGGGAGGATGTTTAGGTTCATGTAAGCATCACCTTAGGCATCAAATTTCTCATCACCATCCAGATCATGCACTTATAGTTTTGAAGATATAAATATCCAACTAAATATGTGGTTGTAATGACCACATTTGTTCTTAATTGGTAAACTAGGGTTTACCTGAATGATTACATGCTTGATTAGATTGAACATCTTTTAGACTTGATTAATGATAGTAGATCAATTGTGATGTTTCAAACCTAATAAGAAACTCTAACTATTATTTTAGTTTGAAGAATTAGGGTTTGAGAAATGTAAACCCTAATCGACAAAAAATAGGGTTTTGATAGTACATGAATATGGAATTTGATCAGGATAGCAATATGGGATATAATTTTTCATATTTTCTACAAATTTTGTATTTAATTGAAATTTGGATATGATATGGATAACTCAATCATGAATATTTTAGAAATTTTTCATAATATTTGAGTGTTCTTTGAATGTGGTTATTGGTCAAACTATACTTCGACCAAAATGCTAACAGAGTGCTTTTTAGTAGTGCAGTGTTTTATTTTTATTTATTTATTGGTAACTCCAAATGATATGAAATTTTATCTGGTCATCTGAAACTAAATAATAAACAAAATTAAAAAATTTGATAATTTTTGGATGCATTTAGACCTAATCAGTAGACAAATTACAATAATATTTTTATGACAAAAAAATCAGCTGAAATAAGAGAAAATATAGTGATGGGTCAATGTGCAATTGACACAAGCAGCTCAATTGCTCTATATGGTCAACCTAAAACACAAGGAGCTCACATAATTAGTGATTCAATCCAGAGAAACAAAATCCTAGAGAGAGGGAGAGTTAGGGTTTGAGAGGAGAAAGTGATGGAGATGCTGACCTAGGGTTTTGCGGTCCGAGGGATGATGAAATCATGTAAGTTTAGCTTCTTTGGATATAGTTTCATGGTGAATCTTCTCTCAGATGTAAAAATTCCATCCCTCCCCTGTTTGGATTCGAAATCATATCAAATCAATTCCTTTTCTCACTCTTTCTCTCCTAATCTTCAATTCTAGGGTTTCCGAGTTAAAAGGAAGAAGAATTGGGTGAATTGATAGGGATTTGAAATGATATCGAGATTTTTAGGGATGAACTACTTTTTTAAGGTGTTTTCACACCTTAGGGTGAGTGGGAACTTCCTTTAAAAAGTATGTTGCATGAAAATTGGTTAAAACATC
The DNA here is from genome assembly GCA_963693085.1 of Alisma plantago-aquatica. Taxonomy (NCBI): domain Eukaryota; kingdom Viridiplantae; phylum Streptophyta; class Magnoliopsida; order Alismatales; family Alismataceae; genus Alisma; species Alisma plantago-aquatica. Next base: position 490,667,893 of record OY856413.1, on the reverse strand, counting down.
CATAATCTTTAATTGCTTAGTATGAAACTACAAACCCTGAATTGTGTGTTTGATTTAAGTTGTTGCAAAATGACATGAAATGGAATATTCCACTATTTGGATGAATTTTAGATGATAAAATCATAATAGAAATGTATAAAATGCATCCTAATGAGAATTCCCTATGTATTCACATGGGTTATAAGAGTAAACTGAAATATAGGGAATTTGTCTAGGACTCAAATTACTGTATAATTGAATAGAGAAATTTGTTTATCTGGATCCCCTTAGTTATGAATGATTGTTTATCTGAATGTGTAGTACATATATGTCAGATACTATCTTGGATTTTGTTTAAGGTGAATATTGTTTGTTTGAAATCTCGGTAAAGAGGGTGAAACCCTAGATGCGAGGAAAGTTGGATATTTGCGAATAGATATCATGAAATACATTTGAAAGGATTTTCTTGACATGATAGACTTTATTTATTCAATTTTATTATTGATGCATGTTATCTCAGTGAATGGCATGGAAACCCAAATTCAGCTCAGTTCCAAGGTTTCATACATATACTGATTTTATATGATTTGTTGATAGTAGTCTTTATTCAGTGAATGTTAATGTCGCATGAAATCTTTATGAGAGTCATGTGATAAGTGAATGAGGTAAATGAAACCCTAAGGATAGGGTGTTCAATGAATTAAGCATTATGATTACCATGTTCTCAATATGAGATGTGGTGATGCTTAACAATTCAGTTGTTGTAAATGTTATCAGATGGTGTATGAAATGAATGGTTTGTAGAGCTAAACTAAGATATGTTATGTGATGCACAACTCAAAATTTGGGTTGATGTGCACGTTTTTCAAGGAAGTACAAATAGTTTACAGGTGCTAATGATGATTTTTCATATCTCAAGTAATTAACTCTTATCAGTGTATTAAGAAGTTCAATTGCATGATTCTAGTGTATAAGTGCCAAATGGACATGTATTTTGTTTAGTTAAGAATTTTAGTCTGCCTGTATGTATAGTATGATATTTATTCGGAATATCACAGTGTTTTGAATATACCGCTCTGCCAAGTTTAGAATGATATATATGTTGTATTATAAATTTCAAATAAATAGATGCAATACCATAGAGATACCAGAGTCATGTAAAAGTAGGAAAAGATACAATATAGTAAGAGCTTTCCAAGAATAATAAAATAATAGACATAGGGGCGTTGAACACCGTAGATTCCCTATGAGAGGTATGTGTTGTAGGGATGAAATGAACTAACCCTGGAAGTGTCTAGTTAATGGGGGTCTGAACAAACTAACAGGTGGTACGGGGGATGAAGCCCTAGTGGAAGTCTCCTTAAAAATACAGTATGCAGTGTCCAACATCAAGCAGAGATCTTGGTGGCACTAGAGTACAGAAAAGCCAATAGGTGGCTTGACTCTCTGCCTATGTGCTTAGGTTAGAGGAGGAGTCTAGTTGTTACGACATAATAGGTGTGCCGAGGCCAGAGAGCCATTTTCCTATTGTAGACCAGCGACGTAGTCAGGCTTAGCATTCCTAGGTGTGTCATATAAGTCTTGTATGGTGAGATCATAGTTTTCTATGAGTCTTCATATGTAGAGTACACTGCATATGATCAGGGCATAATAAAATGAGTGAGAGGTTAAACAAGTGTGTGTAGTTATTCAATTATTCTTTGTATGTTTCTAAATTATTAGTTCTCTTTGAAATTAATCAAGCATGCTCATATATTGATTTACTCTTGTAGATATCTAGAGTATCATGCCATATTTATGATTGTCAATGATTAGACTCTTTAAAGCCTACTATTGTTATAATTGATATCAGTTGCTCAAAAGTATATCTATAATTATATCAGTGCTTTAGACTGTTTCTTTGAAGTACTCATTCACTCAGCGAGTAGGCTCACCCCTCTACTCACAATTTTTAGGGATATCACATGGACTTGAAGAAGGTCATTGCATCAGAGTAGATCTTCCACAAGAGTCAAGTCTGAGTATAGTTAAGTTCAGTCGGTCCTTGTCACTCTAGGTCCTTGTAAAGAAATAAGAGAGAGTTGTAAATGATGATGTATAACATTATTCCTCTTTTAGCAATATATGCAAATTAGCAAGTCTTATGTGCTTAAAAGTATGAGAAACATAATGAATGTTCATACGTGCATTTTTACTATTGAAATCAGATAAGAGAAATCAATGTTTAGATTCCCTTGTAAAGTTAGTTATGTGGTTCAATGCGAGAAAATAAAGAGTTTGAAAAAAAAGAAAAAGTTAAGGGTGATCTTTGTATTATGTTAAATCCTCAATTTATGCCCTAATCTCATGATTAGTGGTAATTGTGAGATCAGGGTGTAACAGTGGCCCTCTGTTAGGATGTTTAGGCACACAGAAGTGTCACTTTTGGCTAGATGGCTCGTCCCCTCACGGATCATACACTTACAACTTCTAGGAATCCCATCTAATTGCTCGTCAGGGAGTCAATTGTGTTAATCGACATTCAAATCCTACATATAGAAGTTATCACAACATAGGAACGAATAAGATAAATGCAAGCAGATGATCAATCCACAAGAACACATCAATGATTAATAATGAAATGAAAAGTTACATACATGCCATGGAATGTTGAATGAAAAGACATATAAACATGGGAAGTGGGGCTAGTCCCCGCACCCCAACGAAATGGAACTACTAACTCATGATGTGAGTGATGTGATGATTTTGAGTCGCATTTATAGACTTGTTTTACTTGCGTTTTATGTGTTTACTGGTCACTTTGGTGGTTAATATTGCATAATTCACTTACTTTATTCTATGATCCTTCTCATTGTCAAATCTCTCTTATTTTATTGTTTTGAGCATAAATGATTACAATAATAGGTTTTATCTCGGCTGATGTGGTTTTGTTTCGCAATTTCAGGAAAAACACATATCTGTAGCCATCGATACCATCGACAGCAGTCGATACTATCGACACAGCCACAGGCAGGCAGCCGCAAGGAGCAGCGCAGAGTCGATACCATCGACTGGGAAGTCGATGGTATCGAGTTACCATCAGGTTGCCAGTGACCAACCAGTTGATACTATCGACCCTAGAGTAGATACTATCGATGCGTGTAGCTTCATCGACGGAAAAGGGATAAAACTGACGCCTAAGGGTGTCGATACCATCGACCCACATTGATGGTATCGAGTCAGCATCAGGTGCAACGATGGAAAAGAAAGGAGGTTTGCCGATATCGCGAGGGGTCGATACCATCGACCCGCGTCAATGGTATCGACACCGTCCGATCAGAGTTTGCTTTAGATTGGCTCTAATCCATCGGTTGTGATATTTTTGCGATCTAACTCGGTAATTATACCTAATGACGGTGGCCAAGAGCAGTGTATCACGTCATTAGCCGTTGCACACATCCTGAGAAGGTGTGGAGAGAAGAACGGAGCCGCTGATTATACCTAATGAAGGTGGAACCGACCTAGACATAGGTAGTGAATTGCACCACGACAGTGGACAATTCTGACTACATGCCACTACCCGGATTGAGGGATGAATCTAATTATCTATGTGGAAATTCATACAATGAAAACCCGCGGTGAAACCACAATCCTAAAGATCTCCATTTGAATTGATTAAACTAAACACTTAATCGATTGCTTTGTTTTATTTTATTTTCTTTTATTTCACAACAACTCTCATAACCTTTTTATTGGTCTAGCTGATTGCGAGTAGTTAGTAGTAGTCTACCGATAATTTAGTGTCCCTGAGTTTGACTTGGGCCTCACAAGGGCCTATACTACATTGATGCATGCACTTGTGTTATACGCACGGTAAAATTGTGTCAAGTTTTTGGCGCCGTTGCTAGGGACACGACAATTGTCGACACTACGAGTGCTGCAAGCGGCCACTCTAGGACCCTTTTTATTTTATTATTAATTTTGAAATTCAACATTTTTTTTATATTTAGAAATCGTCTAGCACGGTACTGAACCTAAATCATTATTTTGTAGGTACTAGTGCATGGTGAGGACGCGTAGCACAGACTACACGCAGCTATCACCAGAGGTTCCACTGTTGGCACCAGACGACGAGGAGAACAACATTCAAAACCGACCTGAAGATATAGATTCAGACTCTAAACCAGAAGCTATGGATGAAGAACAGACAATCTTAGAGAAGATAAAGGCGTCTTTTGCATCTGCATCTAAAGGGCCGATCAAGAGGCAGGCTATCAACATTCCCAACTATAAGATCTATCCAGGCCTAATAAATTTGGTCAAATCAAATGCATTTCACGGGCTCAAAAATGAAGACCCAGTGACTCACATTATCCAGTTTGTGGAGAACTGTGACATGATCAAGATAGACATGTTTCCACAGGAGACATTGTACTTGAAGCTGTTCCCCAGCTCTTTGGCGGGAAATGCATGAGAATGGCTACATAATCTTGATGATGAGTATGTGGAATTGTGGGATCATATGGTCAAGGTGTTCTTCGAGAGATTCTTTCCACCTGAGAAGACCAACGATCTGGTATGGAACATCCATAACTTAAGTCAAAAGGTCAGGGAGACTTACTCTGAGACTTGGGAGCGGTTTCAGATCATGCTATGGAGGTGCCCGCATCATGGGCTTGACAAGGAGAAACAAGTTAAAATCTTCTATTTTGCTCTTTCCGAGCATGATAGAAGTAACTTAGATTCCGCAGGTTCAGGTTTCTTCTTAAACATCACAGGCACGAGATGTTGGGAAATTTTGAAGAACATGGCCAAAAAGTAATCTTGGGGCGACAGAGACGCAGTAGAACATGTTCGGGCTGCAGGGGAGTCAAAGGCCATCAAAGAGCTAAATGAGATGATGGGCCTTCTCGCCAAGAAACTACTTGCAAAAGAAGATACAAAATCTAAGGATGAAGCTCAAGTGAAATTTATGCGCCAACAGTAGGGGTACAGAAACAATGACTACTCATGGAGGAAAGACAAGAAATTCTCCTGGAAGGACCCAAATAATTTCTTACAGGACCCTGACACAAAACCCCAACCTGCGCCAGAGGATAAGAGCAATGAGTTGCTCAACCAAGTGATCAAGTAGAATCAAGCACTAATGAGCACGTTTGGTCAGCAGATTAAGCAACAATGAGAATTTATGAATCAATTTGGAAAGACCTTACAAAGTCATGGGGCTCAGATGAGGACAATAGAGACATCTTTGGCGTAGATGGCAGCTAAGATAGAAAATCTGAAAAAACCAACGCAACAAGGTTTTCCCAGAAATACAAACATTCCAAGAGGAAACCAACAAGCTAAGGCAATTCTGTTACGGAGCGGTAAGAAGATTTTAAACCCCAGGGCCGATGAACCAAGCAAACCCCAGTCAGAAACCATAGGTGAGGCCGCAGAGGAGGTTCTGATTCCAATCACAGAGCCGATAGAGGATGTGGTAGAGGATGTCGCAATAGAACCCGTCATTACTGAGGAGGAGACATTGAAGAAGACACCATATGTGCCGCCACATCAAAGGGAACAAACTGTCCCGGTCCCATATCCCAATAGCGTGAAAGCCAAGAAAGTGGACGCTCTATTCAAGAAGTTTCTAGATAGATTTAGAAAGCTTTCTGTCATTATTCCATTGTTAGAGGAAATAGAGCAGATTCCCTCTTACGAAAAGTTTCTAAAAGATATAATCACAAAGAAGAGGAAAATCCCAGATACTGAGGTCGTGGTTCTTAAGGAACAGGTGAGTGCTTTCATCATGGGCACATTGCCACCTAAAAGGCAGGATCTGGGCTGCTTCAACATTTCATTTTACATTGGTAAAGTGAAATTCAGTGAAGCACTGTGTGATTCCGGGGCAAGTATAAATCCGATGCCTCTCTCTACGTTCAAGAAGCCAGGACTGAAAGAATGAAGGCTGAGCAATATGACAATTCAGTTAGCGGACAATTCTGTGGTGAAGCCATACGGCATTTTTGAGGACGTGTTGGTGAAATTTGATCGGTTTGTATTTCTAGCAGACTTTGTTGTAATGGAAATGCAGGATGGGCAAGGAAATGTGTTACTCCTTGGGTGACCCTTCCAAGCCACTGTAGATATGATACTTGAGATGGGAAGAGGCCGTTTGACCTTGGGTATCACTGATGATCGGTTTGAAATGGTCATGCCCTCAAGCACAACACAATCTAAAGCAAAGGAGCAATGTCGCATGGTGAAGCACTTCGATCAGAGTATTTCTCTCTGTCTAGGGAAGCCGTTTCTAGATATGGCTCATGTAATGACTAAGGTAGAGAAGGGGACACTGGCTTTAGACATTATGGAGAAGACTAAAGTTGTTTCTCTTACCAAGGTCGTGGGTTTTCTGAATGATGAAGAGGAGGACATCCCTCCTTCCACTGAAGATGAGGCCATAGCAAGTTCTATCTTCAATGCATATCCAGAACTACCTCTTGAAGCCTGCCTAGTTAATATAACCCATGACTAGATCAGAAGAAAATCATTACAAGAGTGTGTCAAGATGTTTCAAGTGCTTCCGTGCTTTTATGCTAGGTACTATGAAGATCTTGGAGAACTCCCACCACCACTTCAGTCATCTTGGATTGTTCCTCCAGAGTTAGAATTGAAGCCACTGCCGCCTCACTTGAAATATGCATTTCTAGCCGAGGGTGAAAAGCTACCAGTGATTATCTCGCCATATCTAAGTGCTGAGGAGGAGGACCAACTGCTGATCATGCTGAAGAACCACCGAGGTGCATTCGGGTGGTCGGTTGCGGACATCAAGGGGATCTCCCCTACACTGTGTCAGTACAAGATCTAGCTCGAGGAGGGAGCCAAACCTGTAATTCAGCCACAGCGCCGACTAAATCCAAACATGATGGAGGTAGTCAAGAAGGAGGTGATCAAGCTCCTTTCTGCAGGTATCATCTATGCTATATCTGACTCGACGTGGATGAGTCCTACACAGGTAGTCCCTAAAAAGGGGGAATTATTGTTACTCATAATCTGTTAAACGATCCGGTCACGACCCGCCTGGTAACCGGGTGGTGTGTGTGTATAGATTACCGTAGATTGAATGCTTCTATGTTGAAGGATCATTTTCCGCTTCCATTCGTTGATCATATTTTAGAGTGATTAGCAGGTCGATCTCATTTTTGTTTTTTAGATGGTTATTCGGGCTACAATCAGATTTCCATTGATCCTAAGGACCAAGGGAAGTCCACCTTCACTTGTCCTTATGGAACATTTGCATACCGCTGTATGCCCTTTGGTTTGGGCAACACACCAACAACCTTTCAACGTTGCATGCTTGCCATTTTCTCTGATATGGTTGAGCGATGTTTGGAAGTTTTTATGGATGATTTCTCCATCTATGGTGCGTCTTTTGATGAATGTTTATACAATTTGGATAAAGTTTTGCAACAATGTGAGGACACGTACTTAGTTCTCAATTGGGAGAAATGCCATATGATGGTTAGTGAAGGGATCATGCTTGGACATAAAGTGTCTAGCAAGGGGTTGGAGGTAGATCCGGTGAAGATTGAAGTTATTTCCAAATTACCCCCACTGAATTCGATAGAAGGGGTACGGAGTTTTCTAGGTCACACCGATTTTTATCGCCGCTTTATAAAAGATTTCTCAAAAATCACTAAACCATCATCTGAGCTGTTGGAGAAAGATGCGGTCTTTGATTTTAATGAAAAATGTTTGCATGCATTTAATATGCTTAAAGAGAAATTAATTTCTGCACCGGTTGTGCAAACACCGAACTGGACAAAGCCATTTCAATTGATGTGTGATGCATCAGATTTCACAGTAGGGGCTGTTTTAGGACAACGAGTTGACAACAAACTCGTTGTGATTTTATATGCGTCCAAAACTTTAAATGAAGCACAACTGAATTACACGACAACTGAAAAAGAGATTCTCGCCGTTGTTTTTGCTTTTGAAAAATTCTGGCAATATCTTGTAGGATCTAAAGTCATGGTATGGATGGACCACGCTACCATAAAGTACTTGATGGAAAAGAAATATGCCAAACCTTGACTGATTATGTGAATCTTACTGTTATAAGAATTTGATATTGCAATTAAAGATAAGGTGGGCATAGAAAATGTGGTTGCGGACCACTTGTCTAGGTTGGAAAGGGTAGATGAGAAGGACATTCATATACCCATTACCGAGACGTTCCCTGCTGAGCAACTTCTATCTGTTAAATCTAAAGATCCAAGGTTCTCTTATATTGTTAATTATATTTCCTGCAAAATTATCCCAAATGATTGGACATATCATAAGAAAAAGAAAATTTTCCATTCTTTGCGATATTATTTCTGGGATGACCCCATTATGTTGAAGCAATGCAGGGATGGTGTGTTACGCAGGTGCATACCAGAGGTTGAGTATGAGAGTGTACTTCATCATTGTCATACTTTACCAATGGGTGGCCATCATACAAGTTCTAGAACTACGGCCAAGGTTCTTGAGAGCGGTCTTTATTGGCCTAAATTGTTCCAGGACGCATATGATTATGTGCGGAGATGTGATTCCTGCCAACGGGCCGGTAACATTTCAAAGCAATAGGAGATGCCCCTCAATATATTTCAAGAGGTTGAGGTGTTTGATTTGTGGGGTATTGATTTCATGGGACCCTTTGTGTCCTCAAACTCTAACTTGTACATTTTATTGGCTGTTGACTATGTATCGAAGTGGGTAGAGGCAATACCCACAAAGACTAATGATGCTACTGTAGTGTGTAGGTTTGTTAAGGACTATATTTTCTGCAGATTTGGCGTACCAAGGATGATTATCAGTGATGGAGGTACCCATTTCAGAAATCAGAAGTTCGCTGCATTGTTGAGAAAGTACGGGGCAAGGCACAACATTGGTACCCCGTACCACCCACAGACATAGGGGAAAGTCGAAGTCTCCAATAGAGAGATTAAGAAAATCTTGGAGCGCACGGTGGCTTCGACATAGAAGAAGTGGAGTACTCTACTACCAGACACTTTATGGGCATATCGGACGGCATATAAGACACCTATAGGCACTACTCCTTTTAGGTTGGCTTATGGGCGAGCCTGCCATTTTCCAGTGGAATTGGAGCATAAGGTGCACTGGGCGCTAAGGAAGTTGAATTTGAACTATGATGAAGCAAGAAAGAAACGCTTGTTAGAGCTAAATGAACTCGACGAGCTGAGGATGAATGCATATGAAAGCTCACAGAAGGAGCAAACAAAGCTGATTCACGATCGACACATTCAGATGCATGTTTTCAAGAAGGGAGATCGTGTGCTCTTGTTCAACTCAAGGTTGAAGATGCATTCCCGGGAAATTGAAATCCCGATGGAGTGGACCTTTCACTGTAGAGGAGGTCAGGCCACATGGAGCAATCATGGTGCGTGATGGCGAGACAATATTTTTGGTTAATGGACAGCGATTGAAGTTGTACTTCAATGAGGATTTCACAAGGAAAGTGCATGAGGTCAAACTCATTGCACTTACGGATGCATGGGGAGCTTGATTTCGTCTAGCCTAAGACGTTAAATAAGGGCGCTTGTTGGGAGGCAACCTAGCCATTGGTAGTGTCATCCATTTTTGTTTGCATTTATAAGTTAGTTTGGTTTAATTTTGTTTTTAGTGTAAAAATGATATCATGATCGTTTGTTCAGTGTGCAGGTCTGAGGCAGGGTCAATACCATCAACCATTTTGTTGATGGTATCGACATGGGCACAGTTAGGCGGCTGCAAAAATTTCTATGAGTCAATACTATTGACGGCCTCGTCGATGGTATCGACCTACCATCAGTAACGCTGAGGAAATCGCCAGAACGGGGTCGATAGTATCGACATGGTTGTCGATACTCCTGAGATCCCTGAAGATTTTTAAACAAAATTTTTCTCAGTGAAGTCGATACCATCGATGGGCCTGTCGATGGTATCGACCCGGTTACAGGAAGAAAGCTGCGGCCGGGCCTCGCGAGGGTGTTTGCCCTAAGAAGAGTCGATACTATCGACTTGCATCGATGGTATCGACGTGACATGTCACCGATCCGCGAGAAGGAATCAACGACGATCGCTACATCAAGAGAATCGATCTGTGGGATGAGTCGATACCATTGACACCCGTCGATGGTATCGACGCGTCATCGATCTGGGCCCCCACATCAGGCTTTCGACAACCGTCGATACTAGCAGAAGACCGGATTGTGCTACATGTGTCGATATCATTGACCCGTGTGGATGGTATTGATGGGTCCACAGCAGCGACGACCGCAGTTATAAAAGAGAGGTTTTGTCGTCAAATTGATTCACACCTTCAGAGCCTTTTTCATCCACTTGTGCCTTGCGTATTGTTGTGCGACCAGAGCCCGGCTATGAGCATCCAAGGAGTGTGATCTTCACCGAGTCTTCATCGAGCGGAGATTGTCTTCTCTAAGATCGTCTTCACCGAGCTCCATCTTCTATTCCTCTTTTTCGGCAACAATGGTGCGTACAGACGGTGCATCTTCTTCACAAGCGGTACCCAATGAGATTCCTGAATTCATTCCTCCACTACCCGCGTCGATTCCTCGTCCGAGGATAGTCCACCCTTCCGTGGAGATCCAAAAGGTCTACGAGGAGCTTTTGAAGAGAAAGATTGAGCCCACACACTACGTCGATCAGACGATGGTCCGTGACCTGGGGTTCAATGATAATCTCACCTACATCTTGAAGGGGTAGGCGAGACATACAACCAGGAGGCCCGATGAGTTGGAGTACCACGCCAACAGCCAGCCATTCTTCGGCGAGTGGTCGACTTACAAGGAACTCGTGGCGGAGTTCATGGCATCATTGTACATCAATGTGGTGCCCAATGACTTGATCGCCACCGAGAGAGAGTGGAAGAAAGGGCGGGTGTTGTTTAGACTCTTCAACAACAACTACACCATTACCCTCGCCCAGTTCAATTTGGTGTACAACTGGTATCATGATGCTTACCAACACCGGAGGCCAGACAACCTGACGGACTACGATGATATCTTCGCCAAGCTCGTGACTACACCTTCAGGCAAATCCGTCAGCTACCACAACGCTGCAGTTGCTGACTTTGAGCATCCGTTTGTGCGGATTCTGCACCGTATGCTCTGCACCACGCTATTTTCTTACGGTGACTTCTCTCTTAGCAAATTCCAAGAGACGGATTTGTTCTTCCTGCACAAACTACTGAAGCGCGAGGGGTGCAATTGGGGCGCATTCTTCTTGACGTGTGTGGTGGCCATGAAAAGGAGTACGAGGAAAGCCCCTATCCATTTTGGAGGGCTAATCACACCATTGGTCATCTATCTTGGGTTGGATATCTCCCAACTTACTCCCCTTTCCAGTAGGAGTAAGGTCAACCTACAGCATATGCACCGCTCCAACCTCCTCTTGCTCTGTGATGGCTTGTCATATGCACATTTCCATGTTAATCACAAATATCAAGAGTGTTCGCTTCTAGACCCCATCTTCATCATCAAGGGCGCTCACCATTTCAGGTGGCCCATCATAGCCATTGATGACTCAGATGAAGACGGAGGAAATGATGACAATGATAATGATGGCGGCCAAGAGTAGGGTATCACATCATTAACCGTTGCACACATCCTGAAAAGGTGTGGAGAGAAGAACGGAGCCAAGAAGCACGCCCCGACCGTTCCGGAAGCCGAAGAAGATGTTTTCCACCACCGAAAGGCGGTAGATCACACACTCTACGCCGATGAACGATTGGATCTTCTCTGTTCAGGGATTCCATTACTTTATCCACGTTTTTATCCATGTTTCCCCTTTCTTCAACCATGTCTTGCTCTGAGATGAACATGCGGGGCTAATCCCCTTTGTCTTTAGGACCAGGAGTAGCCCGGGGAAGCATTATATGACGTTTTTATCATAGTAATTCATCATTTGTCTCTTAAATCCGTGGTATGATTTCATTTTCTCAATTACATTATTATGCTTGATTACCATAATGATAATCTAATGCCTTTAATTACTTTTAAAGAATAATTAATGGTTGAAAAGAGATGAAATTCACATTAATTAACAAATCCCTTGAACAAGGTGATGTACGGTTAATGGTGGAAACCTAGAGATCGATTTTAACGCACCTAGTTTAGGGTATAGGTTACTACGATGGTGGAACCGACCTAGACATAGGTAGTGAATTGCACCACGACAGTGGACAATTCTGACTACAGGCCACTACCCGGATTGAGAGATGAATCTGATTAGCTATGTGGAAATTCATACAATGAAAACCCACGGTGAAACCGCAATCCTAAACATCTCCATTTGAATTGATTAAACTAAACACTTAATCGATTATTTTGTTTTATTTTATTTTATTTTATTTCACAACAACTCTCATAACCTTTTTATTGGTCTAGCTGATTGCGAGCAGTTAGTAGTAGTCTACTGATAATTTAGTGTCCCTGAGTTTGACTCGGGCCTCACAAGGGCCTATACTACATTGACGTGTGCACTTGTGTTATACGCACGGTAAAATCATGTCAGTGAGGAAAAAAAATAACAAGAGAGAGGGAAGATTCTGACATGAGCATGATGTAGAAGATGGTCGCAGCTCGGTAAAGATACAGTCTTCTATGCCATGTCAGAGTAGATCTGGACAAGGAAGAAGAACCACCAAGACAGACTAGGCAGACGTTCTCTCTCCACCTTCCTTCTCTTCTCATCATTCTTGCTCACAGTAAGAGGAGCAATCTTTGGATGTGTATGTAGTGTGGATGCACATAGATGGATCGTGGAGAAGAGTGATGGATCGGGATCCCTTTCTAGGGGTCGAGCCTATGTTCAGGCAGCCTGGCGGCATCTCGGATCCTCCCCTCCTTCCAAATGAGGACCCTGCTAGTCCTATTTATAGGCTTGGATAGAGTCTTATTCGGTTTGGACTGCTTCTACAATTTTCACATTTGGGGGATCGTTTAATTTCTCACAGTCTTGAGAAAACTGATTGCTTCCAAGCGGTTTGAAGAATGATTAGTGTCTCACGAGTTAGAAACCAAATGCTCCCTTCTTGTTCTTGAGAATGAACGCTACCTTCACGGTCCCGAGGACCGGTCACAGACCTAACGGTCCTAAGAATGCGGGTCTCTTCATGCGGTTTCCAGGATCAATCCCATCCTCGTGCAGTCTTGAAGGAGGAAGGGTAGCGATCGGTCTTGGGGTCATGGAGGCTTATCGTGGTCTTGAGACGGTGAGGAGGGAACCGAATGGGGTGGGTGAAGGAAGACCATTGATTCACGATCAAACGAGGGGGGTTCTTTTCTCGGTCTGGAGACCATGAAGCGAATGAAGCAGTAGACCGTGAGGAGCAGATCTGCTGAAGGTGGTGATGGCAAGATGTTGTAGGCTTGGAGGAAGCAAGTAGGAAGAAGAAGAGGCCACCTATGCTCAGCTACAAACCTGCTGGAGGTGGTCATGGAGAGAGAGAGAGTCACGGTTTGGAAAGGTAGTATATGAAGGGATCGCGTGAGGGCGATGCGGTGAGGGTAGCATGCCTGCTCCTTGTAGTTTTAGGATCGTGAGGACTCTCATGGTCTTGAGACCATGAGGGCTCATGCAGTCTTGAGACTGTGAGAGGGATCGAGGGTGCAAATCTTCTAGGGCAAGACCCGAGAGGTTAGGAACGCTAGGGCAAACCATGAGGACAATTGGCGGTGCTGGTTTGCGATGGTGTTGATAGCGAAGAGGAACCACAAGAAGTAGTTGGTCACCGCAGAAATGGAGGAGGTAGGTGGTGTCGACGATGCGGGCATAGCATCGATCTGCTGCAAGTTGTGGTTGTTGGAGGTCTAGGTGGGAGGAGCAACATGCTCGTGATCCGGTGGATCTAGCAGGTGGTGGCATGACTTGGAGCGGGTTGATATGGGGGTCGCGAGCATGGGAGACTACAACAGAGATCGTGAATGGAGGAGGTGAGTCCTTGTGGTTTGAGGACTGCTAGGGTCCTAGCGGTTTGAAGGCCACTTGGGTGAGGAGACCGCAAGGTCAAGACCGCTAGGGTCAGTTGTGGTGGTTGTTGGTGAAGAGGAAGATGTCAATGAAGGCGGATCAAGGGTTGAGTGGAGGTGGGCCCCCAATTGAAGATTCAACCTCAATCGTGACCTGCATGAAATCAATATAGAATTTAGTCAATAACTCGATAATTCAATTAATTAGGCAAATTTGAATATTGTAAGATTTAGAAGATGAAATCGAATTTATTGAGTTGAATTGGGCCCACGATGGTGACTGAATATCATGATGAATGTGGATTCATCAAGACTTTGTCAACCTCCATATGTGGTGCTAGACCATAAGGCCTCTGTCGACAGCCATCTACGTGCAACTTACAAAAGAAATGCATTGCTTCAAGGATAGTCGTTGGACTTGATCACGTACCAGATATATGACTTGCAAGAATCCATCCCAATCTATACTTGTGGACATTATATGTTGTCTAAGGGAAATATGGAAAATAAAGTTTTTGTTTCTACTGCCATATTTGTAGCCATATGTCCCTACAGTGATATCAGATCCACGCCAATTTATTATGCTTTGGAATTTAATCAATATGATCACATTTTTATTGTATCATTTATATATTCAATGCAGTGAAATATTTGAATGATTAATGTGTGTATCCAATCAAATACCACATATGATCCATATATATATATATATATATATATATATATATATATATATATATATATATATATATATATATATAATGTCCCTTCTTTAATGCCCACGCGGGAAGCTACCCACCCCCCATTTCAGTTACTTTTTTTCAAGTTGGTTACTTTTGACATGTAGATGGTTACTTTACCTTGCAAAATGTTGAGTTTCATGCATAGATAGTTACATTTGTAACAACAGATTTCAAAACACGGTTACATATATATCTACTGTGTATTTTGTACGGGATTACATTTTTATTCGTATAGTTACTTTTTGATCAAAATAGTTATTTTTTTAATAGCAGAATTACTTTTCTGGAAAGAAGAGTTACTTTTTTTTGCTACCGGGTAGCGAAATCCAAGCTACCCACGTGGGTATTAAAAAAAGGCCATATATATATATATATATATATATATATATATATATATATATATATATATATATATAATGTGTGTGTGTCACCCTAAAATTTATTTTGATGGTGGATGTGAGTGTGGTTATGGCCAGTAAACCACTGGATCTTTGTGTATGATTGGGTGGTATTTATTCTAGTTTTATATTTGCCTCTGTCTTTGTTACAACCCCAATGTTTGGGTTCATATGGTTGGAAATGCAATTTTCCCAATAAATGTATGAGTATGGGAATTGTATGATTTATGTGTAATGAATGGATTTCCTTCGCAATATTTCCTTTGTGCATGTGTTTTCGTGGATCATAATATGTTAATTAGTCCAATATGTTTAAAAGAAAAAGGAGAAATCAATAATGCATTATTAAGAAGGAAATTTGAAATAATGAGGAAAATATAAGAATTATGTGGAAATCATATGGTGGTGCCTCTCGTGACCTTTTGGAATAAAAACAAGAATATTTCAGTTGTCTTTTGTATACCTAAAAATAATAATGATAAGAAAGATAATTCTAAAATTTGGGACTAATGGACATTCCAAAACATAATGGTAACTATTGAGATGTCTACAGAAATAAGTTTTTTTATAAGGAAGACATCTCGCTTAATAAATATAAATTGGAAAAGATTAAAATAAATTGCCATGGAATAGTTGTTTTAAAAGATACACCAAAAAGAGAGATAAAAGGAATATCTTAAAATAGAAAGGGAGGAGGATGCATTAATTGTTCCCTAAACAAGATATCTTGCCAACTATACACAAACTTGGAGACCAATCCATCTTTTCTCATATGTAGCTTTGTGTGTGTGTATGTATATATATACATATATATATATATATATATATATATATATATATATATATATATATATATATATATATATATATACACACACACACACATATATGGGTTGGTGAAGGACATAGGGCTACCCTTCCTCTCGATCCTAGATGTGCCCCTCACCCGTTGTGGCTATGGTCTTTCCTGGTCAATAGGTTATCTTTGTGCCTTTCCGACCTGCTGAGGAGAACGATCACGGCAACAAAGATTGGATCGACCACCCTTCCTCCTTCATCTTTCTACCAACTTAGGAAGCATCAGCCCTGACCTAGATCTCCAGTTCGAGGGTGGTAGCAGCATAGCTCCCCCTTCCTCTACTAGCCACGGTGCTAGGCCAAGGATGTCATGAACTAGAGCAGGATGGCGATCATCCGTGCAAGGACTGATGCCATGCGAACAGGGGAGACACACCCCTCCAAACCTAGCAGAGGGATAGAGGCCATGAATGGGAAAAGGTTGGATGGCTAAGCATTTCCAGTACAAACTACAGCGCCGACCGGATCGCGACCAGCGCAAGCCGCGTGTGAGAGATCACAACTCGGCGATCGCACATGAGAAAGAAAGAGCCCGATCTGGGTGATTGGTTAGGCGGATCTATACCATGGACCCGCGTTCCCAATGGAGAAGAACTTGGGCGGAACCTGTCGACACATATGCCTACCTTGAGTGCGCGAGTACCGAACAGTAGTGCCAAGGCCTTTCCATGACCATCCAACACCCATGGGCATGGAGTTGTCGCTGGTGGGATTTGCCTTCCGCGGCATTGGGCATCTGGCGCAGCCGTGCACGAGGTAGGAGAATGAGAGATTCAAAGGACTCTATTGTCCCTCTATGTATGTTCATAACATGAGGGAAAATAGGTCATTCTTCCCTAAATCCCAGCCAAGCCGTCAACTTGGATATAACAAGTAAGTTGCTAACATTGCACTTTTTTATTGGCCCAAATATATTTAAACTGCAAAAATCATACAAAATGATTGGTAGGTCATAATGCATCGAAACTATATATGGATTTGCTCAGAAAAATGAGAGGAATCCAAATAAAATAAAATCAGAGTCTATATAGGCTTCCTATTTTAGAAGTATATCCAATACATGTTTATATGTTTTTAATGTAAAGGAAAACCTAGATTTTCTTTAATATGATGAGTAATTAATTAGATTTGGTTATGTTGAGTTAATATCTAATCTTGTCATGTATAATAAGGAAACCTGTGATAATGATGAATAATTGGATATTGTAGATAGATAATCCTATTCATGATGATTTAAGATTTTACAACCAACGTCGACATCTTGCTATGATCTAATGTTGATAATTTGATCTAGGTATCATGAATAGTCTAATATGCTTTAGATGATGATTAAGGTTTAACCTAATATGTATAAATGGGTTTGTAAACCTAAACCCTGGTGTGAATGTGAGATAACTTAAACCCTAGTTTAGGAGTAAATCTAGATCTGAGTAATGTAATGTGAATACATGGTGACACATATGTAGTATGCATGTTTCAGATATTGTTGATTATATTCTTGGTTGCTTGGATGTTTGGATACACTCGTAAAGTATATGATGTTCAGCATGGTTTCTATAATGGCATAAGGTATGTGGATACTTTATGAATAATCATCTTTAGTTTCACAGTGTTTCCCGAATGTTTCTTGATTGATCGCAACCTAAACTATTGGATGTTCAATTATGCAATCCTATAAAGTTCCTATGAGTATCATAGTTAAATATGAATGTGTTTCTCGAACCTACATTTCACCCTGATGTATGTTGCAAGACCAAGCCTCGGAGGGAAGGTCTGCTTTGGTCAGGCCCCAGAGAGAAGACCATTGGGCACCTCGATATGTGACCCCAGGCACCAAGCTCAGGATGGAGAAGGTGGCTTTATGTCCCTTGTAAGGACAAAACCCTAAGAGAGGGTAATCCAGGGTTTAGTGCAAAAGTGGTTGAGAAGTCACATTGAAAGCATAATTTGGATTGTTAATCAACTATTTGTTGTATTTAGGTTGTTAGAACTTATTTGTGATGTTGTGTTTGTCCCCACATACAAGTATATCAATATACCGATTGACGTTTTGTTTGTCGGCATTTTAGGTACAAATCTGTAAAGGACAAACAGTAAAGTGAAATATGTGAAGATGAATTTAAGTAATCCAAAGGAGGATTAGATAGTAAGATCTCTACTGTGGATAGAAGTCTTAGATCGTATTTTGAAAAGGTATGCCAAAGTTTGATTTAATATCGGGTTTCTAGTTTAGTTTTAGTAGAATTTGATAATTATTTTTGATTAAATTGTTAAACCATTGATCCTGAATTTTGGGATAATGCCTCTGACCTCTTGGTCTCCCTTGATTGGGGGTTACCGGGAAGTGGGGTTGTTACATTTGGTATCAGAGCCAATGCTTTCTCATTTAATCCTTAATGATTATTAAATTTTACAAACTCTGTAGAACCCAAGGGAGTTATTAGAGGATTTTCTGATGACGGAGGTGTCTAGAAAAGGATCATCGTCTGGGGGCTAGCAATATTTTCCGCCGCCCTTCTAGTGGGTCATGAGGACTCCCGAATGTGGTGTGACTGCCTGACCAAAGTCTGAGGTTTTGACTCAAAATAAGATACCTTTAGAACTTTCTCATCTATTTCATCCCTTCTCAACCCTAATTCAATTAAGGTTCTAAGGCTTAGGGTTTTTCTCTCTCTCTCTTCCCCACCAGCTTGAGGTCAGGGTAAGTATGATAAGTATAAAGGAATCCTCCACCAAATCAATGAAAAGCATGTAAATAAGATGTCATGGACATAAGCTTAATAGTTTAAATGTTAACTAAAGATTAGTTATATGCTTAGGTTGCATGGCATGTGTTGTCGTGCCCTCAGGAGAGCACTGAGGTTAGACTTTCTTGTCAGGAGGATGAGTAAAGCATTGGATGCAGAGGCCTTGAGGAAAAGGCAGAGACATGACGCATCCTATCAGGACAATGCTAACCCTAACCCTAAGTTGAGTTTGAGGAAGAGATGACAGGATGAGTTGGATATCATATTTGATCATGCAAGTATGTACATGGGCTAACATGCACATAGGTTTTGTATACGCATAAGAAGCATGAACTATGCATGATGGGTTGACCTAGTGCCTTTTTGTGACCCGACCTTGGAAGGGTCGTGCATGTTAGGAAAAGGATATCAACTTCATTGAAGAAGTTAGCGGTGACAATATAGGAACCCTAACGAGCATAGACGAGGCATGAACCTACTTAGAAGAGAATGACATCATAACTGGAAGTAGGTTTGAGACCTAGGCCAGTAGAGTTATGCCTCATAGTTCATAAGATGAGCATGCAGGACATAGGTCTTGATAGTACGTTTAACCCAGGTAGGTGTAGACTTATATCCTTAAGATCTTGACCCATCTTCTAAGAGAGAACCTCAAGTTGTATGACTAGTTGTAAGGTTTGCTATAGAGAATGAGGGCAAGACTTGTTGAAGAATGTTAGAGACCTTGAATCTGATACAAGAGGGACCATGAGAAGTTGGGTATTGATATGACCTATTTTAGACAACCTTGAGTAGATAGTTGTGGTTGCCTCATGTATGATCCATGGGAGCTTGTTGTACCTTGGTTTCCATTAGAGGAACCAAACCCTAGAAAAGGGAAGAGGTTTCTTGAGTAGATGTACATGAGTTGTAGGTGCCTACCTTACCTTATAGGTATAGGAAGGAGAGTTCTTTAGACCCTAAAGAAGTAGACTAACAAGTTATGAGGTCTCACACCGAGTCGGTTGTCCTTGTGTAGGACTCTACGGTGTTGTTCACGTGGAAGAATGGTGGGAAGTGTATGCCCTACCTTGTGCATGTTTGGTTCGTGGTTGGACAATTGATGCATAAGGAGTTAACCTAGGGTTCCTAGACCTAAGAGAGGAAGTAGCAGTACCTGGTGCACCTGATGCTCACAAAGATGTTTGAGTTCCTATGGATTTGAGCATGGCAACCCTCAGGTTAGAGGAAAAGGAAACCCCTTGACTAAGGTATATGATTTATGAACCCCTCAGGCATAGGTTGGTGACATATGCATATATGATATTGGTCCAATGTTGAGGAATAGGAACTAGTATGACATACCAAGGAAACCTAGCATGGTTTAGTAGGTGGTCTTGTTGCTAGATACGTGCCTAAGTAGCATGATAGGGCTAAGCCCATACATGATGATGTAAACCCTAGACATAGGGACGTTTGTGACCTTTTTTGCTATCAAGATATAGTTTCCTCTCCATCCTGGGAGGGACCCTTCTATGAGGTGCATCTTTTGTGTAGGTTCGAGGTAACCTAAAGAGGTCTCTCATAGGAACTTGATGAGCTAAGTGTAGAGCACATGGTACGAGCATGAATCTATAGACCCTTGTGTGACCATCTCTAAGGGGCATGAAGATATGTTTCTATGGAGGTAACCTTATGGGGCCTGACCAAGTTAGGTAGGTCTCCATGATCCCTATGAAAGGATGTAAATTTGACCATGAGTGCCCAGAGAGATGATGGAGTTTTGGGTAAAGATTCAAGAATGAGATGTGCTATGATGGGATCCTAAGTCAATACTAAGGTCATGAAGGGATAAGACCGATGGAAGTAGGAGTTGTCTGGTCCCTGGATGCACAAGACTATAGGATCAGGAGGTAACATCTACCTTTTCCCAAGGATCATGGGTTAGGAGGTTGACCACCTTCATGAGTTCATGGGGTCTAAGGGGTAAAAGTGAGAGGCACTCCTTATATGCATAAGAGTCGGATCAATCCAACAGTTTTGGCACCCTAGAGACCTTGAGATAATGACTAAGGATTGTACATAAAGGAGATATGTTAAGATCTAAAAGGTGACGGGAAAAGACTTCCCATGGGTGTAGACCCATAATCGAGTTATTTATGATGTGGAGACATGTGATGTACGTTTCAACTTAGTTTGGAAAGTGTACCGGCGATGTGTGATGCACCATCTCTACTCTTGGAATGGGATGAACTTTGTATTTGGACTGCAACCGAATGCTTATTTCCTCTCATTATGGGGATGAGAGATAGGGCAATGCGCATGCCATGCACTAAGGATAAAGATGATGTGAGTTGAAACATTGCTATGATGTTTGAGGATTGGGGAAGTATCATACCTTTTGATAGATGGTTTGCAAACACGAAGAGTACTAAGGTAGTCATCATATGAGGACACTCCTATCAAGAGTAATATGGAATTTATGAGTTATATAAGTTTGAGTTTGATAACCAAGATGATGAGCTTGATGTTTTCTTGAATTAGTTAGACCTAAATCTGAGATGTGGGTGATGAGTTGATTATATGAAGGTTTATGTCATCACTGATAAGGAAGATTATGTGGTAACTGATACCCTTCGTCGGGGTACATCTCAGGTGTATAGCTATCTTGTTTAAGAGAGACTGTTAGATGAACCCTAAGTTCGTTAGAAGATGAGACCATGTATGGCTAACACCCAAATACAATCAGACCTGTTGGTCAAGGTGGTTGCTCAGTTAGTTAACCTAGAGCTTGATGATATAGAAAGATGGTTGTAAGAACCTCAGATACACCTCTTAGGAAAGGAAGGTGATGGAAACCATGACTAGAGTGTTTTAGGGTTTCGGAGAAGTCAACCATGAGGAATCATGACAAGTAGAGGCTCATGATGTTAAGTACACCCTAGTACTACCAAGACAGTTAAAATTTGCAGTAGTACTTTGAATACCTGAGATGAAGAAGTATATAAAGTTTCATGTGGCCTCTCTCCAAGCATGCGAGGAGGTGAAGGATGAACATCCATAACCCGATGAGTTGTTACAGATAATGAAGAGTCTTTGAGAGGGAATGGGAGTGGATCACCATGGACGTTGTGGTGAGTCTCCCCTGGACCAAGAGAGGTCAGGATGCAGTATGGGTTATGATAGATCACCTTACCAAGTTGACCTAACCCCTTACCTAAGAGAGAGAGCGCTGTCAAAGTGACATATCAAGTTGAACTATATGCATGAGAGAGAGATAGTTCAACTACACCACGATTGAGTTCAATATCTAGAGCATGACCTCAAGATCACTTCCATGTGATGGAAGTAGGTACATGAAGAACTCGATGCCAGCTTGAAGTTTAGTACAACTTATCACCCCTAACTGATAGACAGTCAAGAGAGTATGATCCAAACTATAGGGTATGATGAGAATGTGTGCTCGTTTGGGTGATACATGGGAGCAGTTCCTGCCCTAAGAGAGTTTTCTTGTGATGATAGCCACCATAGCTAGTATCGTGATGTAAGAAGCTCGGTAAGGGAGGCTGTGTCGATCACTGCTTCATTAGAATGATGTCGGTGAGAGGACCTTGTAAGGTCAGAGAGACCACAATGTGTGCAGATGAAGTTGCTTTGATCATGCTATGGGTGAGAAAGCCTAGGGGCAACAAGAATCGTGAGGTGATGTGATGAAGACTGACATGCAGTGCACTGTGGGAGAACATGTGTTATGAAAACCCGACCCCTTTGAGCTATAGTTGAGAAAGATGAGTCTGTGATACATGGGTCCATTTGAGATGGATTGGTGGATATGCTTATGTTTAGCCTTACCCCTTTGGATAACATGATGTATGATGTGTTCCATGGGTCCAATTTAGAGCACTATGTGATGTATCCTAACCATGTGCTGAGCCATGAACCTATTGAGCTTCCAAGGAGGCTGAAATATCCTGAGTCACCTATGAGGGTATGAGATACCAAGATGAGAGAGAACTCAGATGAAATAATATAAGATGATAAAGGTTCTTTGGAAGCACCATGGAGAGGATAAAACCACATAGGAGCCAATGATTGACATGGAAAAGTCTTATCCTAAATTATTTTTTATATGTTTGGTGGAATTTTGAGGGAAAAATTCCTATAAGAGGGGAAGGATGTTACAACCCCAATTTTTGGGTTCATATGGTTGGAGATGCAATTTTCCTAACAAATGTATGAGTATGGGAATTGTATGATTTATGTGTAATGAGTGGATTTCCTTCACAATATTTCCTTTGCGAATGTGTTTCCGTGGATCATAATATGTTAATGAGTCCAATATGATTAAAAGAAAAAGGAGAAATCAATAATGCATTATTAAGAAGGAAATTTGAAATAATGAGGAAAAGATAAGAATTATGTGGAAATCATATGGTGGTGCCTCTCATGAACTTTTGGAATAAAAACAAGAATATTTCAGTTGTCTTTTGTATACCTAAAAATAATAATGATAAGAAAGATAATTCTAAAATTTGGGATTAATAGAAATTCCAAAACATAAAGGTAATTGATGAGATGTCTAAAGAAATAAGTTTTTTAATAAGGAAGACATCTCACTTAATAAATATAAATTGGAAAAGATTATAAAAAATTTCCATGGACTAGTTGTTTTAAAAGATACACCAAAAAGAGAGAAAAAAGGAATATCTTAAAATAGAAAGGGAGGAGGATGCATTAATTGTTCCCTAAACAAGATATCTTGCCAACTATACACAAACTTGGAGACCAATCCATCTTTTCTAATATGTATCTTTGTGTGTGTGTGTGTGTATATATATATATATATATATATATATATATATATATACACACACACACACATATATATATACATCTAGGTTGGTGAAGGATAGAGGACTACCCTTTCTCTCGATCCTAGATGTGCCCCTCCCCACCATAGTTCGTAGCAAATCCATCTTTCCCATCATGTCTATGGTCTTTCATGGTCAATAGGTTATATTTGTGCCTTGCGGACCCAACAACCTGAAAGAGACGAAGAGTATTGTTCCAACTCCTACATTTCAACCTCTCGAGGAGAACAATCAGTGCAACCAAGACTAGATCGGCCACCCTTCCTCCTTCATTTTACTACCAACTTAGGAAGCATCATCCCTGACCTAGATCTCTAGTCTAAGGGTGGCAGCAGCATAGCCCCCCCTTCCTCTAGTAGCCATGGTACTAGGCTAAGGATGCCATGAACTAGAGCAGGTCGTCGATCAACTGCACAATGACTGATGCCATCAGCGTCGACCATCTTGGGTCCCCGATGCCTGGATTTGGCAGAATCAGACCAACAAAACTGTTCATTGCGAACAGGGGCGGCGTGCCCCTCCAAACCCATCAGAGGGATAGAGGTTGTGAATGGGAAGAGGTATGATGGATGAGTGTGGCCAGTACAAACCGTAGCACCGACCAAATTGTGACTAGAGGAGGCTGCATGTGAGAGATCGCAACCCATCGGTCCCACGTGAGAAAGAAAGAGCCCGATCTGGGTGATTAGTTAGGCGGATCTAGACCATGGACCTGTGTTCCCGGTGGAGAAGAACTTGGGCGGAGCCTGTCAACATAGATGTCTGCCTTGAGTCTGTGAGTACCCAACAGTAGTGTCGAGGCCTCGCCATGACCATCCAACACCCATGGGCACAGAGCTATCGCCGGTGGGATTTGCCTTCCGCGACATCAGGCGTCTGGCACAGCCGTGTGCTAGGTAGTAGAAGGATAGATTCAAATGACTCTATGGCCCCTCTATGTATGTTCATAGCATGAGTGTAAATGGTTCATTCTTCCCATAATCCCAGTCAAGCCGTTAACTTGGATATAACAAGTAAGTTGCTAATGTGGTGATTTTTGATTGGCCCAAAAATATTTAAATTACAAAAATCATACAAAATGATTGGTAGGTCAAAATGCATAGAAACTATATATGAATTTGCTTACAAATACAAGAGGAGTCCAAATAAAATATAATCAAACTCTATATAGGCTTCCTATTCCAAAAGTATATGCAATACATGTTTATATGTGTTTAATGTAAAGAAAAACCTAGATTTGCTTTAATATGATGATTTATTAATTAGATTTGGTTATGTTGAGTTAATACATGCATGTCATGTATAATAAGGAAACCCGTGAAAATGATGAATAATTGGCAATTGTAGATTGATAATCCTATTCATGATGATTTAGGGTTTTATAACCAATGTCGACATCTTTCTATGATCTAATGCTGGTAATGTGATCTAGGTATCATGAATAGTCTAATATGCTTAAGATGACGATTAGAGTTTAACCTAATATGTATAACTGGGTTTGTAACCCTAAACCCTAGTCCAAACATGAGATAACCTAAACCCTAGTTTAGGAGTGAATCTAGATCTGAGTAATGTAATGCAAATACATGGTGACACATATGTAGTATGCA
Source organism: Alisma plantago-aquatica (assembly GCA_963693085.1). Taxonomy (NCBI): domain Eukaryota; kingdom Viridiplantae; phylum Streptophyta; class Magnoliopsida; order Alismatales; family Alismataceae; genus Alisma; species Alisma plantago-aquatica. The sequence continues at coordinate 490,642,711 of OY856413.1, read as the reverse complement.
TGTTTCAGATATTGTTGATTATATTCTTGGTTGCTTGGATGTTTGTATACACTTGTAAAGTATATGATGTTCTGCATGGTTTCTGCAATGGCATAAGGTATGTGGTTACTTTATGAATAATCATTTGTAGTTTCACGACATTTCTTGAATGTTTCTCGATTGATTGCAACCTAAACTATTGGATGTTCAATTATGAAATCCTATAAAGTTCCTATGAGTATCACAATTAAATATGAATGTGTTTCTCGAACCTACATGCCACCCTAATGTATGTTGCAAGACCAAGCCCTGGAGGGAAGGTCTGATTTGGTCAATCCCCAGAAGGAAGACCATTGGGCACCTCGAGAGGTGACCCCAGGAACCAAGCTCAAGATGGAGATGGTGGCCTTATATCCCTCGCAAGGACAAAACCCTAAGAGAGGGTAATCCAGGGTTTAGGGCAAAAGCGGTTGAGAAGTCACATTGAAAGCATAATTTGGATTGTTAATCAACTATTTTCTATATCTAGGTTGTTAGAAATTATTTGTGATGTTGTGTTGTCCCCACATACAAGTATATCAATATACCCACTGATGTTTTGTTTGTCGGTATTTTAGGTACAAATTTTGAAAGGACAAATAGTAAAGTGAAATCTATGAAGATGAATTTAAGTAATCCAAAGGAGGATTAGATAGTTAGATTTCTACTATGAATAGAAGTCTTAGATCCTATTTTGAAAAGGTATGCCAAAGTTTTATTTAATACCATCTTTCCAGTTTAGTTTTAGTAGAATTTGATAATTATTTTTGATTAAATTGTTAAACCATTGATCCTGAATTTAGGGATAACGCCTCTGCCCTCTTGGTCTCCCTTGATTGGGGGTTATCAGGAAGTGGGGTCATTACGGCCTTCTTTTCCATATGTAAAAGTATAGACCATTTCCTTCATATGCTTCCCACGAATGTACCTCGAGGTTTCTCTATTACGGTGTAATAAGTTAAATAGGAATATGACAGTTTTATTTCTTTTTTTGGCAAAACAAGGAGTTCTGTACCAGCCAAACCGACTGAATTCCAAGTCGAACCAATCAACTGGAGGACCGAGGAGGACAAACAATAGGAGTATTTAAACGATCGTGTGATGGCCCAACTGATCTACTGGAGGAGTCCAAACATTGGTTGAATTGGAGACTTGTTTACCTATCGAAGTGACCAACCGACTGACTAGGAGGCCAATCGATCAACTCAAGAGTTCAGTCGATCAAACTAGATTTTTTCCAACAAAGATCTTCTTCAACAATTGGTTTCTTGATATTATGTGGACCTAAGGTTGTAGCAATTTCTTGTGGCTCTAAGGAATTGCATTAGTACGGCCATAACCATTGCTTATATTTTTTATTTCACATTTTGTTTATGGATATAGTATGTATATGATACATATTATAAGTATGTGGTGATTGGATATGTATATGTATTTATATAAATATAAAATCCTTCCATCCAATATTAAGCCTTAGATGCTTTCCATAAGTAACAAAAATGAAAAACTTGAACGAGTAAGCATGGTGTGCCATCCATCTTGTGGAAGTGTGCTGCTAGTCATGTGAGCCTACCAAGAAGGATGCATTACTATCGTGTTGGCTTTTGGGTCAGACTTAATTAGGTGACTTTAATGAGATTAATTGCCTAGAAGCATGAAGATGACTATCGTAAGAAGTTGCACATACCATCTATCCAAGAATTGCATAAGATGCAATTGGCAACAGATGCCTACCTTAATAATTGGTTGTGACCAGGTAATAACTCAATTATTTGTAGTCTCAGTCACTAGAAGGTTGTACAATGTTCGAATTGATATGAGAGATCTATCAATTTGAAAAAAAAAATTTTGGGTGCGATAATTAATTAAACTCAAAATTAAAGATCTTCAAATTTATCAAATCAAATTAGAAGTGTTTTGACAAATTGCAAAATTTTCTCGTAGAGGCAAACAAATCATCATTGTGATCAGTCCTTAAGAAGGGAAAACTTAACATGAAAACTTACATGAGTGCTTTCAGACTTTGAGAAGGGTTCTCAATGATGAGCATAAGCTCTATGTCCAAGATACACCAGTTTTAGAAGAACGTGCTTCTGATGCGCCTCGTGCTAAGGGGGATGCTTGTTGGAAGCATGACAATGATGCCTTAGACATTAAGCACCTTATGATATGATATATAAACTATGAGATACATGAGTAGTCTGAAGACATGGGGATTCTTGAGAGGGTAACACATCTTAAGAACATGAACTAGAATCATGCAAAGCAAGAAAGGTAAAATCTCTCGAAGGATCTCTTTGGGTGCAAGATGATAGAAGGAGATCAAATAGAGACCCATGTGCTCAATATAATTGGACATGTGGAACATATAGGGATATTGGGATTCCCTTTGAGCCAAGAGTTGGACAGTGATATGATTTTACAATTGTTTCTTATATCATATAACCAATTTACCAAGTGTTATTACTTTCATAACTTGTCCAAACCACTATCAGATTTGCTTCACATGTTGATAAATATTAAAGCATGGATGAAGAGGGAAAAACACATTATGGTGATCAAGGGAGAAGATTCTGAGGATGAAAGCAAGTCCAAGAAGAGTTATGAGGCTAAGATGAAGTCCAAGTCCTCAACAGTCAAACAAGGAGAAACATAAGTGCAAAAGGAATCTATCCTATTCACTTAAAGGGATTTAGGAAGATGAAACATGGGATCGAGATCTCCCCTTTAGATATATACATTATTTAGATAAATATGTCTACTTATTCATCATGGGTACTAGATGTCGAATGTGGATCTCACATATGTTCAAATATGTAGGATTTGAAAGAAGTAAGCCTTTAAGAAAGGGCAAGGTCAAACTGTGCATTGCAAATGGAGCAAGAGTTGTTGCCACTATAGTTGGAACCTATAATTTATCTTTGATCACGAGTCTTGTAATAGAGTTAGAGAATCGATATTTTGTACTTTCCATTAATAGAAACATTATTTTTGTACCTTTTATGGACAAGAATGGATATAAATTTCATATTAAATATGGTCAATGTTCTATTTTTAAAGGATGAGATATTTTGTGGGACTGCCCCAATGTTTTATGGTCATTATTTTCTAGATCTAGAGACAAACATTTTAATGTAAATACCAAAAGATTAAAACTTGATAGCTCAAACAAAACATACCTTTGGCATTTTTGTCTAGGGAAAATCAATCAAAAACACATTTCTAGACTCCATAAAGATGGATGTCTAGACTCTTTTGATTTCAAATCATTAGAGACATGTGAATCTTATTTGTTGGGCAAGATAGCAAAGACTCTCTACACTAGAAATAGTGAGAGGGCTGGTGATCTATTAGGACTCTTGCATATTGATGTTTGTGCTCTAGTACATAACCGACCTTTAGTGTCGGTTATTTAAGGCCTTTAGTGTCAGTTTCTAAGCGACACCTATGTGGGTGACGCTAAAAGCCCAGTCGTTACACGTCGATTCAAAAACCGACGCCATAACCCTTCGTGCGCCACCGAAAATGCACCAGTAGGGCACTATAGGCGTCGGTTATTAGATAAGAAATCGACGCCATATACCTTCGCGCCACAGAAAGGGCGCCATCTTGGGCACTATCAGCGTCGGTTATTAGATAAGAAACTGACGCCATATGCCTTTGCGCCACAAAAGGGCGTCATCTTGGGCACTATCAGCGTCGGTTATTAGATAAGTAATCGATGCCATATGCCTTCACGCCACAGGAAATAGACGCCAGTTATTTATATAAAACGGACACTGTAACTATGTGTGTCGGCTTTACACAAATAACCGACGCCTATTTTTTGTTTTTTTTCTATCAGTCTGCAGACCTGCTATATGGATGGTCGTAGGATGAGAAACCTGCAGTTCAGTTATGAACTGCAGGTTTTATGACATCCATTGATATCAGCCAACAACAGGCCACAAACCTGCAAAATTAACAACAAAAATATTCACACATTTAGCAATGCAACCTGCAGTTCCATTTGATTTTCACACATTTAGAAACATTCATGTACCTAGAAATCTGTAGTTCCATTCATTTTCACATTCACACATATAGAAACATTCATATAGCAACCAATAGTTTCATTCATTTTCACTCAGACACATGTAGAAACATCCAGACATGTAGAAACATTCACATATATTATAATTCAAAAATTCATTTACAAAATATCATTCTTTAGTCATTATTCTCTATCAACATCCCAATTATATCTTAAATCCCCCACTACTTGTATGGTTGTTGCCCATTCTTCTCTTACTTCATTTAATTCTCCCGTCGTATAGGGAGCATGTACATCTGGTAAGGCTGTTCCTATAGTGTGGTCAGTTTTAAACACCTGTAAAGATAATGATGTATATATATAATTAATGAGCTATAAATAAGATTGATATATTTCATATTATATATCTAATGAGACTATATAATACCTCATCAATACAATCGATGTCCATTGCGGCATATTTGATAATTATGTGCATAAATCACATCACATACTATCCACATGCCCATCCGTTGTCTTGTGTAGCACACTATAAATTCAAACATACAAAATATTAAAAAATACAACTAATTAAGCAATGTTCACATAAATAATATATACATATATTGCAGTCGGGAACTTACTTTCACGTTTTTCCAAATTATTGGCTGGTTCTTTTTTGTGGGGACCTTTCCTCCAGCCTTTTTGAACTCATCAAAACCCCTACATGTAAATGTAACACAGTACATTGCATAATTAAATAGTAATGTAATAACATATGTTAACGGATATGAAAATGAAATATTTCTCACCAGAATAATGCCATTTTCATTATGTGTCCATATTTTGTATTCAATTTACTCCCCTTAGGATATAGATAATAGACAGTGAACGTCTCGGGGACAATAACCAGTAACTCCCAATGCATACCACTAGAGGTAAAAAAGTTAAAAATTAATAACTCAAAATCCACAATAAAAATGTAATTTTCTTAAGTCCAAATTATAATAAGCAAAGTAAACTTACTCTACATTGAATGGAGCCATTATCATCGTCTTCTTTTTTTGAGCAAAAATTGAAAAAGCCTCACAGCAGTATTGTTGAACTGACGGAGGGTCTTTAGCTATTAGACTAATCAAAGATGGAATCAAAAATCCTACATGTTCGAATGCAAAATCTGCACATATCTTGTCTAAGTAGCTGCAAAACATGTATTACGTATGCATTAATAAATAAGAAACCAGATCACCATATCCTACACAATGTATATGGATGTATAAAGAAGATCTCACCTTATCCATAGCTCTATCACAGATGTATTCAGCCAATCATATCGAAACAACTCCAAAATATCTTATTAAATAGTTTGCTTTCGTATGATTGACCTGCAGCATCTGCATCTATAGAAACAATTATAGGGCAATATATATCATGTTCGCCTAACCATATTGCCATACCCCTATAGTTAGGACCTAACGGGATAGTTAGGTCCTGTGGAACCCAACTGGGTAATGTAGGAGGTGGAAGTGGAGGCCTAGATGTTGTGGGTGTCTTCTTTTTAACCTGTATATATATAATAATAATTTCAGATCAACTGACATCATATACACACACTAAAAATTTAACGTAATGTAAATTTACCATACAATTTCAGTAAAGAGGACATCCACTTTTAGCCACAATATCACTCCGCCTTCTACCTCACCAAGTGTTTCACAATTTGGGTGGGCATATGGCAATGGAAGATCCATCCACTTGGGGAATATATGTACCGGGCTCACACGAATCCAACCAGCTGGTAATGGAGACCCGTGAAACATTTCCCCTGGTAGGGATGGGTAAGCCGACGCCTCTGCAATGACATATTCATTAACTTTTAGACGGCATGGCTTCAACCCCTACAAATTTTTGTGTAAAGAATGTTATATACATATATACATATCATCTTGAAAACATATCATCTTGAATTAAAAAACTAGTTACTATGTCATAAAAATACTTACAGCGGATGTGCTAGGTGGTGGGTCTATAGGATTACTCCCAACCTCTGCAGTGGCAGTCTGAGATGCCTGCCACTTTTTCATTGCTTCTTCTAGTTTCCTATCAACTAGCTTATCTACCTATACATGGATAAAAGAAATGTTAGCTTCTAATTATTGAATTCTCTTTTACAGTAACATTATAAAGAAAGAATATGTTACCTCATCTTGTGAAAGTCCCGCTTTTGGGACATGTTTGCGCTGGGATGGCCCAAAAAAAGCTTTGATGCCCACACCAGCGCCTGCAGCCCTAACACATCCGGGATGCTCTGGGTTACCCAGAGCAACTGTCAATTCATCCCTTGTGCCCTCAGGGATGAACTTGCCTTGTTTCCTCAGCTCGTGCAGCTCTCGCTAATCGCCAAAACAAAAATTTATAATTAAGTAAACACCACAAATAATCAATATTCGAACGATTGTTGTAAGAGTTGTATTTTACCATTTTGCAGCCGCCTCAGTAGTTGCGGGCTTCCTTATTTCTCCCTTCTTATTTTACCTCCCAGCTATCCAGACATCATGGTGAGGCAGAGGTGTGCTACCTATAGTGGAGGACTCCTGAGTAGAAGCAGACTGAGCAGTAGCCTCAGACTGTAGTCTTTGGCGAATGCCTGCATACCCCTTTGGACCCATTGTGTGGTCATGCACATTCAGTGCACGCCTTGATCTTTGTGCCTCACTGAGGGCCTAGTTAGTATGCACATTAATGATTTGGTTAGTAATAGTAAATGTTAATCTTGAATAAGTGAATACAACATATATTAATGAGATTGGGACTGACGCCTAATACCTTGAATTCATCAGTTTGTCTTGAAGCAACAAACGCGTCCCATTCTTCTTTATCCAGGAAGTTCCACTGTTCAGTGGATGTCTTCTTCCTCTTGTTAGCTTATTTTATGTATTCTCGGGGGAGATTTGTCCTATAGTTCCTTAAGACTCTCCCACAGCGTTGCATCACGCATTTACGATGCAGCTTTTCATCCAATTCAAATATACTCTGCAAAATAGAATTCCTATTAACTAGTATCCAAAAAATTAGTAATCTACAAAATAGAATTGCAAATTAATAATAACTCACGCATAAATCCTTCCATATTATGTCTTTCTTCTCCTTAGAAACCTTATGCCAAGAATCTATCTTACAACCGCAATGGCTACGACTAACATACCCAAGATATGAAACAAATGAATTGCGATTCACACCAGATGCATTTCCTGCATTATCAAAATCCACAACAAGTTTGGGTCCATTGCCCTTTTGCGCTATTAACTTCTTCATCATAGTGATGCCCCTTCTCTTGTCAACTTTTTGGTGTTGTTGATCAAGTGACTCAAGTGCTTCAGATGGTACATGTGCATCATCAACCTAAAATTTGACAAAATAAACACATTTACAAGATATAACTATAAATAGACATATAGATATAAATATATGATATCTTTTTAAAACTTACATTATGAGGCAACGCATTGATGTCCTCACCCTCACGGTAATCATCAGCATGGTCATCAAGAGAATGCTCAGCCATCTGAAAATTCACATTCACATTGTAAAGTAATTCAAATTGTAAAGCTCACATTGTAAAGTTCACATTCACATTGTAAAGTAATTCACATTGTAAAGTTCACATTATAAAGTAATTAACATTGTAAAATTCACATTGTAAAGTTCACATTCACATTGTAAAGTAATTCACATTGTAAAGTTCACATTATAAAGTAATTCACATTGTAAAATTCACATTGTAAAGTTCACATTCACATTGTAAAGTTCACATTCAGAAAAATAAAACATATAAAAAATATAAACATGCCTCTAATATTGTGATTTTTTTATCAATTAACAATCCTTCATTGTGATCTCCGCACACATACAAGTCATCATTAGCTTCAATATTTGCTGGTGTTGGCAACCCAACTGAGAATGGACTGGAGTCATCATACTTATCATAGTATTGTTCTTCATCTATAGGATCTTCAATGAACTATCTTTTACCATGAAGAACAACCGACCATTTATCATTTGCAGGATCATCGATATAAAATACTTGTTTCGCATGTGATGCCAATATGAATGGTTCATCCTTCTCGCCAATCTTTTCAAAGTTCACTAAAGTGAAACCCAATTCATCCACTATAATTCCTTTGGCGTTATCAATCCAATTACATTTGAAGAGCGGAATTTTAAAATCTATGTAGTCAAACTCCCATATGTCTTCAATGACACCGTAATATGACATTTTAGCTTCACGTGGACTCTTATCCTTTGCACTTGCAAAAAACATAGTCGATGCTTGAAGGGTGACCCCACCGTTTTGGACGACACTCTTATCATCTTAGCGCTTTGTGTAATATGTGAATCCATTAATGTCATACCCTTCATAAGACATAATAGTCAATTTTGGTTTAAAGGTGAGGCATTTGATAGTTTCAGTAATATCATCTGGTGTTTGAGATAGTTGATGTAAGACTTTATTTTCAAACCACTTAATAAATGTCTTGTTATGCTCTCTAGCAAGCCACATTGTATTGGCTCGAGGATATTATCTCTTGATGAAATTGGTATGTTCCTCGATATAAATGTTCACTTCGTCCATGTTGTGTAAAATATACAAGTGACCTTGTTCCAACTACTCATGGCTGATTACTTTCACACGTGATCCCAAAATTCCTTTGCCAAATTGCTCGTCAATATTCTTGTAATTATCAGGAGTGTCATTACCACTGAGAAAGTCATTGCAAAAATTCATAACCTCTCTCGCCACATAACCCTCGATAATACTCCCTTTAGGCCGATAATGGTTTCGAACATCACTTTTAAAAACGCTCATGTATCGTTCAAAGGGATACATCCAATGCAAGAAAATTGGTCCCAACATTTTCGCTTCCCTAGTCAAGTGGACAACAAGATGTACGATGATATCAAAGAATGACGGAGGAAAATACATCTCAAGATGACATAGGGTAACAACCACTTATCTTTGCAATTTATCGAGAGTATCAGGGTCAATAACTTTGCTGCACAGACTGTTGAAAAAGAAATAAAGTCAGGTGATTACAAACCTTACATGCTTTGGCAATATAGATCTAATTGCCACAAGCAATATTTGTTGCATTAGAGTGTGACAATCATGATATTTAAGACCTATCAACTTCAGATCTTTCATTGATACCAATCTACAGATGTTGGATGAGTAACCCTGTGGCACCTTAACATTTACCAAACATTCAAAAAAAGCTTTCTTCTCCTTTCTAGACAATGTGTAACAAGCGGGAGGTAAGTATGTTCTCCGATTTCCCATTTCACAAAATTATGTTAATTCTGACCTTATTCACATTTCATGTAGGTCCAGTGTGGATTTTATCCCATCTATAGTCTTACCTGGTATATTCAACAAAGTACCAATGACACTATCACAGACATTTTTCTTAACGTGCATGACATCGATACAATGCCTGACTGTCAAAGAACTCCAATAACGAAGATCCCAAAATATTGACTTCTTCTTGAATAAAGATTTGTCACTCTGTGTGGCCATAGTACATTGTGATCTCTTACCAAATTCATTGACAAAGTCTTTTACTCTTTCATAAACAACCTCCCCTAGTATAGGTTTAGGTGCACGTTGTTCCTCATTCAATCCATTGAATGCTTTGCGCTTCCTACGATACAGATGGAATTTTGGAAGAAACCTTCAATGACCGAGATATACAGTCTTACCGCCATGTTTTAGTCTTGTTGAATCAGTGTTCTCTTCACATATAGGACACACTTTAGCTCCTTTGACATTATATCCAGACAAATTCCCATATGCTGGAAAGTCATTAATAGTGCAAAACAACATAGCATGCAAACGAAATGTCTCTCTTCGTGAAGCATCATAGGTCATCACACCTTCACCCCAGAGTTTCTTTAAGTCATCAATCAGAGGTTCAAGATAAACATCGATGTCATTTCCAGGTTGTTTAGGGCCCGATATCAACAACGACATCATTACGTACTTATTTTTCATACACAGCCAAGGAGGAAGATTGTATATAACAAGCATGACTGGCCAAGTGCTATGTTGGCTGCTCAATGTCCCGTACAGATTCATAATGTCTGTACAAAGACCAAGTCTTAGATTCCTGACTTCTTCACCAAATTCAGGGTACAATAGATCAATCTTCTTCCACTGTGGGGAATCAGACGCATGTCGTAGGATCCCATCATTATTTTTCTTAACATCTGCATGCCACCTCAAATTCTTCGCATCTATCAGATTGGCAAACAAGCGTTGAAACTGTGATATTATAGGTAGATACCACATCACCTTGGCAGGAGAACCAGTTTTGGACTCCCCCGAAGTCGTCAATTTATACCGTGACGCACCACATTTTGGACAATCTTTCAAATCCGCATAGTCCTTTTGAAATAATACACAATCATTCGGGCATGCGTGTATCTTCTTGGCATCCATTCCCATTGGGCACAACAATTTCTTTACCTGGTATGTTGAGATTGGCAGCTCATTTCCTTCAAGAAGCATTTCTTTCAACAAAGACAACAATGATGTGAAGCTTTTGTCGCTCCATCTATTGTTAGCTTTCAGCTTATACAATCTCAACACAGCGCTAAGCTTCGTAAACTTAGTACAACCTGTGTATAATGGTATCTCAGCATCATGCACTATGTTTCTAAAAATGGGATGTGGATCGGTGTGCTCTACCCCACAACTATCCAGCATCGCATCAACAATGTCTACTGGAACTGGTTCATTCACATCTACGTCATCGTAGGCAATTTCTTCTTCCACACAAGCACTGCTATCGACATCCACTGGTTTCGGGTTTGAAATCTCTCCATGCTAGTGCCATTCTGTATAGCCTTGTATAATCCCGTTGCACATGACATGGCTTTTGATTTCATCACCAGTGTTGACTTTCAAGTTGTTACCGCAATGCCTACATGGAAAGTAGAACCTATCTCCAGGTTGTTTCCTATGTTCCTCGGCAAATCTAATAAACTGGTCAAGACCAGAAATAAACTCTGGGGTGCAGTGATTGCGAATGGACATCCATGATCTATCCATTCTATGATCAAAGAGAAAACAAGTATATATTACAACAAGATTAGGGTCTAGGGTTAACAAATACATGTGATGTCATTATTATATATAATAAATGTGTACCACCTATCCCATTCTTGAACACCTAATCTCACTAGTAAGTGTATAATGTGTATTGGGTTTTCAAGAAAATTTCGGCAGCATTTCCCCGCTGTTCTCCAAGTACATATGTACTTAGAGAACAAACGGGGAAATGCTGCCGAAATTTTCTTGAAAACCCAATACACATTATACACTTACATCCTAAGCAAGATTAGGTGTTCAAGAATAGTCCCAAACTGGGGACTATCCTAGATTTACTCCTAATGAGTAAATCTTGGACGGGTTTCTAGGCCAACAAATAATGTGTTGTCATTCTTATACCTAAAATCCTAGTTCTTTAAGTTAGTGTGATTATTGATGTCTTTAAAAGCATGATTGGCAATTTAGGGAAAAGTGCATCATTTACATTCAAAGCATGTCACATGTGTGCATTACAGTTCATCATTAAGCAAGAAGGGTGATTAGGATTCTCACCAAGAACGGGTTTTCATTTTCTATACAATTTTATAAAAAAATGCACATGTATGCATATATATACTATACTTTTTGGAACCTTTATACATATCTGAACACCCTAAATAACCATACTAAACACCCAAATACTTTATAACACAACTATAAAACAATGATTATAGCTAAACTATTAAACAATAGACTTTTCACACATAAAACACCCTATACAACTATAAAACAAAAAAGTATTAAGATATGCATGATACAATAACTATTTTGCATCACATTACAGTAGACTTATCATTGATACCTTACTAACTTATTGCTACATTTACATATCATCACTTGATCAAAAATTACAGCAGTACATTTAACCAAAGTATGCATTCTAAAATCTATGTCATGATTAGTTACATGTAATTTACTTGGATATACAGCAGTACCCGATTACTATGTCTTACATACAAAGTATGCATATTAAATTAACTAAGTCTTATCATAGAACATGTATTGTATATAAGTTTAATATATTACAGTCAATAATTATTTTACTTTCAAAAATTACTTAATGTTACAGGCTTGCAGCTCTAATACAAAGAGTGATCAACTAAGGCATTGCCATAGATCAGTGTATATGAGTTATTTATCAAGTTACCAATAAGTAAATAACTAAAAAAAATGCCCAGTAGCAGCCTGGGCGTGCATTGTTACTGCCCAAGCAGCCGCCTAGGCAGAGGAAGGAAGGAGGAAGAAGGCAGTACCTGGCCTGGAGCACGGAGGGCCGACGAGCACGGAGTGCCGGCGACCAGAGACCAGAGAGGGAGAGGGAGAGGGCCTTTTGACGAGCACGGCCGCTGGTGAGCACAAAGGGCCGACGAGAAGAGAGGGAAAGCGCCGGTGAGCACAGAGAGCATAGAGGGCCACCGGTGAGCACGGAGGGCAGGGAGCGGCGTGCCGGCGGAGCACGGAGCAGCGGCGGCGGAGCACGAAGCTGCGGCGGGTGCGAGCACGGAGCAGCGGCGGGCGGCAGAGCACGGAGCAGCGGCGTCGAGCAGCAAATCGCCAGACCTATTTTTGCGGGGACGATGAAATAGAGAAAGGGGAACAGTCGGCTTCACGTGGGGCTATTAGTTTTACCATAGGCGTCGGTTCTTCAAAACAAACCGACACATAAAAATAAGGTGTCGGTTCCCACGAAGACCGACACCTATTCTGACCATAGTCGTCGGTGTCTTCCTTAAACCGACGATTAAAGGGTGTGAAAATTTCCCCACAGGCAGCACGGGAAAACTCATAAGCGTCGGTCAATGTAAAAAAACCGACGACCAAAAGGTAATTTTTTGCTGGAAATTTTGGATTTGGCGGTTAATTTTAGGTGTCGGTTTTTTAATAAGTAACCGACACTTAATAAAAGCGGTACCCGTGTCTAGTCTCCCTTCATAGATTGGATGTCGGTTTATGTTATCAACCGACACTCTAGAGTTTAGGTGTCGGTTTATTTATACAACCGACACCTTGAAAAGTGACTTTATAAGCCATTTCTGTAGTAGTGGTGGCCTTTTTGAACAAATGCTAGTGGTAGTTATCAGTACTTTATTACCTTTATTAATTACTTTAGTAGGTATTTTTTGTTTACTTGATGAAAAATAAGTAAGAAACCCTTGAAAAGTTAAAGGATTTCATGAATGAAGTACAAGAGGAACTTGGTAAAAGTATTAAGACACTTCATTCTGATCAAAGTGAAGAATACTTAAGCCATGAGTTTGAGGACCTTCTATGAGACCATGGTATCGTATGACAATAGACTCCATCTAGAACACTACAACATAATTATGTATCAAAAAGAGGGGATCACAAATTACTAGATATGGTGTGATCAATGATGAGTTTTGCTAATCTTCTAACTTCCTTTCGGGGTTATGCTCTAGAAACCGCAACATTTACACTAAACCACATACCTTCTAAATTAGTTCAAAAGAAACCATATGAGTTATGGTATATGAAGTGTCCCAATGTGTCTTTAATGAAGATTGAGGGATGTGAAGCTTATGTGAGAAAATCGTTTCCTGAAAAGCTTGGACCCCAATCAGATAAATGTTATTTTGTTGGATATCCTAGGGAAACTAAAGGATACTACTTTTATACTCCATCTAACAACAAAGTGTTTGTTTGTAGTGGTTCTTTATTCCTACAAAAGGAATTCATTTCTAAAGGAATCAATGGGAGGAAAGTAGAACTCAAAGATGTTCGAGACCAACAAGAAAGAATCGAACCTACAAAGGTATAAGAGGAACATAGAGACTCACAAACCATTGTGGAATCTCAAATTCCTCATGTAACATAGGAGATTTGCATATTTAGTAGGATACACCTTGTGCTAGCAAGATTTGGTTATCTTGTGACTGAAGAAGTTGATGAGTTGGTGATTTATGATGGGCCAACTACCTACCTAGAAGCTATTAAGGGACCAAAATATTAGAAGTGGCTTGATGCCATGGGATAATAGATGGAATCCATGTACACCAACAAGGTATGGACCTTGGTCGACCCACCTGAAGGGGTAAAGCCCATTGGGTGCTAGTTGGTCTTTAAGAAGAAGATTGACATGAATAGTAATGTAAAAAATTACAAAGGTCGATTGGTTGCAAAGGGTTTCAAACAAGTTCAAGGTGTTGACTATGATGAAACCATCACTCTAGTTTCCATGGTTAAGTGTATTAGGATCATGCTTTCCATTGCATCTTATCATGACTATGAGACCTGGCAGATGCATGTTAAAAATAGTATTCCTTAATATAATTTTTACTGGAGGATGTGTATATGACACAACTCGAGGGTTTAGAAATCCAAAGGATTAAAATAAAGTCTATATGCTACAAACTCTAATCTATGGATTGAAGTAAGCACCTCAGAGCTGGAATCTTCAATTTGACAAAACAGTGAAATAGTTTGGCTTTAGTCAAAATGAAGGTGAACCATGTGTTTACAAGAAGGTTAGTGGGATGATGATTATATTCCTCATATTGTATTTAGATGACATAATATTGATTGGGAATGGCATCCCTACTTAACAGATAATAAAGACATGGATAGGAAATACATTCCCTATCAATGATTTAGGGGAAGAATCCTATATCTTAGGATTCAAGATCTATAGAGATAGATCTAGAAGGCTTTTTGGCTTAATCCATAGAACATACATTGTAAAAGTGCTTAAAAAGGTTCAACTTGGAGAACAAAAAGAGAGGAAACTTACCCATGTCTCACAATGTTAGTATTTCTAGAGCTCAATGTCCTAGTTCTTGTGAAGAATGGGAAAGCATGAGTAAGATTCCATATGGATATACAAATGGATCTATCATGTATGCAATGTTATGTACTCACCTTGATGTCTCATATGCATTGACTATGACTAGTAGGTATCAGTCATATCTCAATGAAAGTCATTGGACTACCGTAAAGAACATCCTTATGTACTTGACAAAAACTAAGAATAAGTTCCTTGTCTATAGTGGTGAGGAAGAGTTTGTTGTAAAGGGTTACACTGATGCATGCCTCCAAACTGAAAAAGATGACTATATATTGCAATTTGGATTTTTGTTTTGCCTAAACAAAGGAGTTGTAAGCTAGAAGAGTTCCAAGCAAGCGACAAGTCCTAATTCCAAAATAGAGGATGAGTATTGTTGCATCTAATGCAACAAAGAAAATTGTTTGGATCAAGAAGTTCACTGGTGAACTTGGGTGGTTCCAAGCATAAAAGATGTAGTAGGGTTGTATTGTGACAACAATGGATCCATTATACAAGCTAAGGAACCTAGATATGCATCAGTGTTCCAAGAACATACAAAGGCTATTCCATATTATACGAGAGACAATACATCTAGGAGATGTGAAGATTTGTAGAGTACCAACTGAAAGCAATTTGGCTGACCCCTTGCCAAAAGATCTTTCACAGCAAAAGCATGAAGGTCATGCTAGATCACTTGGGATTTAGTTCATGGGTTATTTTCTCTAAGTGAAACTATGTTGGTATGTATGCCCATAGAGACAATCACATGATGATTGCAATGACATATCTTGTAAACAATTTGATTAATAATAAAAAAGGCAATCCTTATTTATACATTTGTTCAGTTATGAGATAATGATGTAACATATTAATTGTCTAAAGAATGATGTTACTTGATGATTTTTGTGTCAAGTTGAGGACATGAATAGTGAGATCATATGAATGATATATATGTCCAAAGTCAAATGTTATTTTGGAAGATGATAAAGAACAATAACACATAAGACTAGAGTATATGTTGGTTGATGATAGAATTTCATTAGTCATGATATGTGATATCAAATAAAACAGATAGGTGTTGTTGACTTGAGAATTATACATTGTCTATATTTTGATAATGACTTAACCATTCCATTCATATGTATCTAATATGTTTGTTTAATATTGATTTTAGGCTTTAGGTGCATGAAAAATATCAAATTACACAAGCCCTAGCTTGTCCAAGTTCAAGTCAAAAGCAATGCAAATGTGCAATTTGGGAAATCACTCCAAACCACCTTAGAATATTTTTGTAATCATTTCTATTGAGGACATGATTTGTAACTAAGATGAGAAAAATCAGGGACACTAAATTCCAACAGTTGATCACTCAAAAATCATTTTGAAAAAATTGTCACATCAACTTTGTTAGTCAAATTTGGATCTCGATCGACCAGTGATGGATGTTTGGAAATGAATCAATCTATCGATTTGTACACTCACAAAACTCGACCGAACAATTCACTAACCAAAATTGGTTTTGACCAATTTCTCGAGTTTCTTAGGACAAAAATAGTTTAAAAATTGGCTGTATCAGTTAGTGGGTCGGTCGAGTTATCTTTGTTGAAACTCGACCGAATGTACTATACATAAAACACAAAAAAAGTGATTCCAATCATTGGAGAGTTGTTAGAAATGAAAATAGATCGGTTATAAGTTGTAAAATGGCTATTTTTTGATCTTATGTGATCCCACACTCAAAGGAACACCCCCAGAAATAAACAGGTCCTCTTGGAGTTCATTCCAAGGATGCGCATTCATGCTACCCTTGGTCCTTTCTATAGTTGAGTGTGCTACAACCCTTTGAGCCCCTCCCTCTCTCTCATTTACAAAGGATTTTGTGATTATGAGTAAGTTAGGCATGTTGTAAGAGAGCTACCTCTATGTTATCTTGTAAATCTCGCAATCCTTTGATCTTTCTAATCCCTTTCTCAAAGAGAAATGGTTGAAGCACTACTACAGAAACAACATTCAGTGTCGCTTTTCTGGGCGTCGGTTATTTAGGAAAATCGACGCCTATACTATTCGGCGTTAGTTATTTAGACAAACCGACGTCTATATTCGAAGACCAGACAGACACGGGTACCGCTTTGTATTCAGCGTCGGTTGCGTATAACAGACCGACGCCTAAAATCGCCCGCGAAATCCAATTTTCGAGTGAAAACATTTTAGGTCGCCTACAGTGTCAGTGTTTTAACTATTCACGGACCGCTATTTAAAATGAAAATTTGTGTGAAAAGTCCCACTTTCAGTGTCGGTTATCCTTAGATAACTGACGCTGATAATGATTCCCGCCAAATAATTTAGGGAAAAGGTTGTCTAATTGGGCATCGGTCTTTTACAATCAACCGACGCTAAAGCATAATAGGCATCGGTGTTGTAGATAACTGATGTCGTTGACCAACTTAATAGAGACCCAATCACCCGACTCTTCCCCCTTTCTTCCTATTTCATCGATTCTCCTATGCGCTGCTCATCGCCGCTCTCCCAAAATCACCGCCTGGTGTCTGCTGCTTCTCGCTCGCCGCCGACGATCCCTGTTGCTGCTCTGCGTCGCCGCCGCCGCCCGCCGCCTTCCTCCTTGCATCGCCGCCGCACCGCCTTTCCTCATTGCTCATGCCCTACTACGGCGTTGTCTTCTTCCTTGCCTCCGCCCGCTACTTGTTGCTCTGCTCTCCAGGTATTAGCCGTAGCACCTTCTTCCTTGTCTTCTTCCTTTCCGCCCACTACTCTGCTCTGCTTGCTGCTTTGATTTCAAAACCTAAGCACCTTAGCCACTTGGCTACGGTTACCTAGAAATTCAGTGAGATACCTTCTAGTTATAGAAGTCCTTACTTCACTTTCTTCCCGACTAAATAATCAATCAATTTCGTTAAAGACTAGTTAGTGTTCTACTTCTTTCACTGAGAACTGAGAAGAATGGCCTACCACGGCCGTGTTTGCTGTTGGTAAGGATATGAACAAATCTCTATGTAATGCTTTATGTAAATTCTAGGATACGAACAAATCTTTTTCTTGCATATATTTGCCTTCTAATCCTAATGCTTGACCTAATTCAGTAAATTTTGATGCATGTTGAAATAAGATTTAAACTTGTCCATTCTAGCATCCTAATTTGATTTGATTAAACCCTAACATTGATGAAACCCTAACATCAATTGTGATTAAACCCTAACATGTACATATCTAATGTTGTGTTTGTTGGCCAAGAAACCCGTCCAAGATTTACTCATAAGGAGTAAATCTTGGATAGTCCCTGGTTGGGGACTGTTCTTGAACACCTAATCTCACTTAGGATGTAAGTGTATAATGTGTATTGGGTTCTTGAGAAAATTTCGGTAGCATTTCCTCGTTTGTTCTCTAAGTACATATGTACTTAGAGAACAGTGGGGAAATGCTGCCGAAATTTTCTTGAAAACCCAATACACATTATACACTTACTAGTGAGATTAGGTGTTCAAGGATGGGATAGGTGGTACACATTTATTATATATAAATGACATCACATGTGTTTGTTGGCCTAGAAAGTGAACAATCATTGTTCTTTATATTACTTGTACATTGGTATAAATTAGAATGAACAATCACTAAATTATATACTATTTGTATGGAGTCCAGCTTCATTGTAGATAATAGGAGTAAATCTTGGATAGGATGTAAGTGTATACCCTAATATTGTCCTAATATATACTTGTTTTCTCTTTGATCATAGAATGGATAGATCATGGATGTCCATTCGCAATCGCTGCACCCCAGAGTTTATATCTGGTCTTGATCAGTTTATTAGATTTGCCGAGGAACATAGGAAAAAACCTACAGATAGGTTCTACTGTCCATGTAGGCATTGCGGTAACAACTTAAAAGTCAACACTGGTGAGGAAATCAAAAGTCATGTCATGTGCAACGGATTGTATAAGGCTATACAGAATGGCACTGGCATGGAGAGATTTCAAACTCGAAACCAGTAGATGTCGATAGCAGTGCTTGGGTGGAAGAAGAAATTTCCTCCGATGATGTAGATGTGAACGAACCAGTTCTAGTAGACATCGTTGATGCGATGCTGGATAGTTGTAGGGTAGAGCACACTGATCCACATCCTATCTTTAGAAACATTGTGCATGATGTTGAGATACCGTTATACATATGATGTGCTAAGTTTATGAATCTTAGCGCTGTGTTGAGATTGTATAAGTTGAAAGCTAACAATAGATGGAGCGACAAAAGCTTCACTTCATTGTTGACTTTGTTGAAAGAAATGCTTCCTGAAGGAAACGAGCTGCCAATCTCAACATACCGGGTAAAGAAAATGTTGTGCCCAATGGGAATGGAGGCCAAGAAGATACACGCATGCCCGAATGATTGTGTATTATTTCAAAAGGACTATGTAGATTTGAAAGATTGTCCAAAATGTGGTGCGTCACGGTATAAATTGACGACTTTGGGGGGGTCCAAAACTGGTTCTCCAGCCAAGGTGTTGTGGTATCTACCTATAATATCACGGTTTCAATGCTTGTTTGCAAATCCGAAAGATGTGAAGAATTTGACGTGGCATGCAGATGTTAAGAAAAATAATGATGAGATCCTACGACATGCGTCTGATTCCCCACAGTGGAAGAAGATTGATCTATTGTACCCCAAATTTGGTGAAGAAGATAGGAATCTAAGACTTGGGCTTTGTACAAATGGGATGAATCCATACGGGACATTGAGTAGCCAACATAGCACTTGGCCAGTCATGCTTGTTATATACAATCTTCCTCCCTGGCTGTGTATGAAAAATAAGTATGTTATGCTGTGGTTGTTGATATTGGGCCCTAAACAACCCGGAAATGATATGGATGTTTATCTTGAACCTCTGATTGATGACTTAAAGAAACTTTGGGCTGAAGGTGTGATGACCTATGATGCTTCAGGAAGAGAGACATTTCGTTTGCACGCTATGTTGTTTTGCACTATTAATGACTTTCCAGCATATGGGAATTTGTCTGGATATAGTGTCAAAGGAGCTAAAGCGTGTCCTATATGTGAAGAAAACACTGATTCAATAAGACTAAAACATGGCGGCAAGACTGTATATCTTGGTCATCAAAGGTTTCTATCAAAATTCCATCTGTATCGTAGGAAGCGCAAAGCATTCAATGGATGGAATGATGAACGGAGTGCACCTAAACCTATACCAGGGGATGTTGTTTATGAAAGAGTAAAAGAAATTGTCAATGAATTTGGTAAGAAATCACAATGTAGTATGGCCACACGGAGTGACAATTCTTCATTCAAGAAGAAGTTGATATTTTGGGATCTTCCTTATTGGAGTTCTTTGACAGTCAGGCATTGTTTCGATGTAATGCACATTGAGAAAAATGTCTATCATAGCATCATTGGTACTCTATTAAATATACCTGGTAAGACTAAAGATGGGATAAAATCCAGACTGGACCTACGTGAAATGGGAATAAGGTCAGAATTAACAGAATTACGTGAAATGGGTAATAAAAGAACATACTTACCTCCCGCTTGTTACACGTTGTCTAGAAAGGGTAACAAAAGCTTTCACTGTTTATAGCTTCTGCACAGCCAGCTGATTCATAAGCGGTGGGCTGGCCATTCAAATGATCGGGAGACGACCACTTATTGGTGCATGCCCATGGAGGCGTCATACACCTCAACGGCCGACCCCGGTTGATATGGAAGATAGAGTAGCAGGTTCGCTTGTCCTACCAAGTTGTCGACCCTCAGTTGCTCGGTGGGTATCGGAGGGTACATCCCGCAGGGTTTGACATAAAACATAGGACATATCAAGGATCTGTGTGGAAAGAAAGGATGGGGGTGCTGCGGGAGCGCCTCTAGTGGCAGGAACTGGGGAGGAAGGTATGTGGGGTAATAAACTACTAGGACTGGCACAAAAAGTTGTGATGGAGGTGGAGATAACGATGGTGGTGGTGCTTCAGGAGATGCCTGCTTGGCCGGGTAGGGCTCAGTGAAAGGGTTCAACTGCGGCATGGCTTCGATGTAGTAGATGCAAGGAAGAGGTTCAAAATCCTACGAGAAACGTTCAGAGATGAGGATATTGCTGTGGAGGAGGAAACGGAAGACGATATCTCGAGTTGGAATGTCCCTCTCCGCACATGAGAAATTGGAGGGACCGAGGGACCGAGTCTGTGGAGGGACTGAGGGAGATACTGGAGGAGAGTAACACCTGCCACTGTAACAAAACGCCACATAAGCCAAGAAGAAATAGGTGAGATCTTGTTTATACATCCATATACCTTGTGTCAATTAAGTTCAATTTATTTATAATTTGGATTTAAGAAAATTCCATTTTTATTGTGCATTTTGAGTTATTAATTTTTAACTTTTTTACCTCTAGCGGTAGACATTGGGAGTTACTAGTTATTGTCCCCAGGATGTTCACTGTTTATTATCTAGATCCTGCGGGAGGAAATGTCCCAAGGAGAAAAAACCAGCCAATAATTTGGGAGAACGTAAAAGTAAGTTCCCGACTCCAATGTATATATTATTTATGTGAAGTGTGCTTAGTTGTATTTTTTAAAATTTTGTATGTTTCAATTTATAGTGCGCTACACAAGACAACGGTTGGGCATGCACATACTATGTGATGCTATTTATGCAGATGATTATCCGACATGCCACATTGGATATTAATACCATACATGAGGTATTATATATAGTCTCATTAGTTAGTATGAAATATATCAATCTTATTTTTATATTATTACTTATATATATACATCATTCTCTTTGCAGGTGTTTAAAATTAACCACACTATAGGTAAACGCTTAAAAAATGTACATGCTCCATATACGATGGAAGCATTAAATGAAATAAGAGAAGAATGGGCAAAAGACATACAAGCAGTGGCGATTGTAAGATATAATTTGGATGTTGAATGATATTTTGTAAATGAATATTTCTGAATGTTTATACAAGTCTGAATGTTTCTACATGTATTTGAATGTTTCTACATGTGTGAATGTGAGAATTGAATTGATGTCTGAATGTATCTACTTGTGTGAAAAATATTTGTTGATTTTGCAGGTTTGTGGCCTATTTGGAGGCTGATATCAATGGATGTCGTAAACCTGCAGTTCAGGAAACTGAACTGCAGGTTCTCATCCTGCTGACCAGCCACAGCAGGCCTGCAAACTGATAAGAAAAAAAAATTAAAGTATAGGCGTCGGTTATTTATAGAACACCGACGCCTAATGCCTACAACGTCAGTTATTGGATAAAAACTGATGCCGAATGTGACAAACAACCCGACCGTGCAGGAAATCACGGCCGTGGTGGAAAAGGCATCGAGTATTAGTATACAATCGACGCCTATAGTACTAAACACGGCCGTGCAGCGAAGCACGGCCGTGTCGTCTGGGAGTATGGCGTCCGTTGTTCAGTTGTTAACCGACGCCGAAAGTGTCCTAGGTGGTGCTCTTTTTTGTGGCGTGAACCCTATAGACGTCAGCCAACTATATATAACCGATGCCTATAGATCATATAGGCGTCGGTTAGAAAACTGACGCCAAAGAGTTTGACCTTTAGCGGCGCCCACATAGGCGTCGCTTGAAAACCGTCGCCAAAGGGGGTTAAAAAAACGACGCCAAAGGTTGTTTCTGTAGTAGTGAAGTGATATTCTCTGAGTGAAGGAGTAGTTGTTGTTCTTCTTCAAGGTTGAAGAAGGTGTGAAGATCTTCTCCAGGTGAAGGAGAAGGCCAAGGTAGAAGATTCAAGAAGAGTGGGTAATTCATTCAAGGCTAAACACTTGATGCATGTGTGGGTAATTCCTTGGTGAAGGATGAAGACATCTTGATCAAGTGGGTAAGTCCTTGTGTAGGTGAAAGACTCTTGTCTTGAATAGGTAAGTCCTTAGATGTATGGTGGACTTCTTGTATCTCTTATAATGGATTATAAGTATATGTGGGTTGCAAAGTCCTAGAGGTTGACCTCTCTAGGTAGTGGATTGATTGTCTCCTAGTTTGGAGATTGGAACCACTCTAACCACCTTGTCCAAGTATTTGTTTCAATATCTCTCATCCTTTGTATGCTTGTTTAGATAGAACTTCAAATTGAATTTAAGCATTTAGTTTAAATTGATATAATTTGAAGGTCTAACTATTCTTGTGAGAATTTTGAATCTCTATTCACCCCCCTCTAGAGCACTAGATCCAACAAGTGGTATCAGAGCAAGGATCTTATCCAACAAATATCCCATGAGATGAGAAGATGGGTGAGAACCTACTTGGTTCCCTAAACCTAGAGGGAGGCTTCTCCATGCGCCCCTGGTCTTCGATGATACCAACTTCCTCTATTGGAAGTGGCGGATGTGGTTCTACATTCAAGGGATGAACTTTGATATGTGGAAGGTTATGATTACTGTTGGTATGTATGCCCATAGAGCAAGTCATGTGATGATTTTAATGGGATACTTTGTAAATGATGTGAATAATAATAAAGGCAATTTCCGATCTATATATTTTGACTATTTCTGAGATGATAGTGTAACATGATAGATGTCTAAATAATTGTTTTACTCAATCACGTATGCTTTTGGGTTGAGGACCTAAACGATGAGATCATACGGATGTTAACAGTATACATTCTTGTTTGGTCCCTAGTCAGTTGTTATTATGGAAATATCCATAGACATCAATAACACTAAAGACTAGATTGTGTGTTGGCTGATGACAGAATCTCATTAGTCATGATATAGTGATATCAAATGAAGCACATAGGTACTTGTTAGAGAATAAGTGTATCGAACAGACCCACTGTGAGAGTGACACATGGAACCATGATTTGGTAGTCATAGTCAGCTCTCACAGTGATGGTGGTGAATGTGATTCTTTGACCTAAAATCACTACACTCAACACATGTCATTGGATACACATTGACATCATCAAACGCAGTCGTGAAACATGGGTTGTTATAAAGGTTATGATTGGGTGACTTTGACACATGGGGCTTTTGAGGAGTGAGTGATAGATATGGGATTTGTCCCTCCTAAGGGAGTTTAATGTCCATGGCCACTTGATGAGTAGGATTGAGAAAGGCATGCACATACACATGTGAATCAATATGTGATGTTGATGTCGCACACATCTCACCCAGTCTGCTCTGAGATCAAGGAAATGGATGAACGTTGAAAGGATGATTGTACCATGCCTTGAGTTCATTCAAGAAATTAGTGACAAAGGAATTATACATTCGTTGTAACACCATTCACGGATTGTAGGATTGAAAGTTGTTCTCCCACTTTCTATTTCACTTGGGTAGCACTGATGTGCGACTAGGCACCGCTCTTTGCTTGTGAAGCCATAAGTGTTATGGACTTTCACTGCCAACGTGAAATGGACATGTAGGGTCACACACATAGGATTTAACCTGGAAGAGGAGTTTATCCACAAATGATGTTTAGATTGATTACTAAACGAGTTTAGTAGTTCAATTAAACACTCAGTTGATTAATAGCTCAAGATCATAGTGTTCAAGGTGTTGGACCAATTGATTAGAGTATCAGATTGATTGAAACTCCAATTGACTGATTTTTGCACAGTTTGCACTTCTAACCAATCGGCTCAGCTTGGTGAACCGATCGACTCAACTGGTGAGAAGATCGACTCATGTGCAATCAGACGATCAGATCAATTGTTGAACCGGTCAGCTCATGTGACCAATAGAGATTGTTTGGAAAGTTGATTTTGCAAATACAATTTGTTTCACTTGTACAAATTCGATTTGAACAAGGATTAATATTTGATTAATCAGAAACAAATATGAAAGTCAATTTGAGTTGGACCAGAACCACAAACCAATCAGCTCAGAAGTGAACCGATCGGCTCAGGTTCTCCAAAAGATCGGTTCAGGTGTGAACCGATCGGCTCAGGTCACCAACCGACCATTTCAAGGTTGAAACGATCAGTTCAGGTGACGCAGTTGGTTGTTTTGTGGAAAATCTTGAACCCTTCTACTCCTATTTAGTCCCGCATTGCCCGGGGTAGAGAACCCTATCCCATGACCCTCCTACATATATAGGGGTATTGGGGGCTTCTCAAAGCACAATTCAGAACACCAGTTGCTCTGCAAAGTTGTTGTTCTCTCTAGTTTTGGTAACTGAGAGAGCCCGAGCAAGTGCTACCTGATAAGGGAGGCACAACAAGGGAAAAGCAACTGCAGAAAAGCAACTGGTTGCAGGAGAGTGTGTCGGTGACTAGTACACCGATATGAGGGTGTGACTCCTTCTAATTCCTTATGGGAAAAGGAGATCGGAGTTCCAGGAAATCCGTGTGGACGATTGTAGAGGCGGCAGACTTCTGTCGCTCGGAGGACAGCTGTCAATCCTGACAGTCCCGGTGAGACCAGGAGCAGCACAAACACCATCCAAGACTGGAGGTGAAGACCGCACAAGTCACGAGGTAACGTCGCCAAGAAATCCTTGGGACAAGGTACGCCTCTACAAACCATCCTTCCTATTGTATAGACGTTGATGCAATTCCTTTATTCTGGGTTTGGGAGAAGAAATTTTTTTTGTTTCCGCTGCCTTCTCTTTCTCCCCTAAAACCCAACAGTGGTATCAGACCCACGTCAACTGCTCTATACTTTAGGATTATTGATGTGATCAATTTTGGTTTGTCCCCTTTATTTATTGCATACAATGCGAATAAATTGTCTTTGTGCATGTCCAATCCTAAATCCACAAATCCCAATATACATATATGATATGTAATATGAATGCACTCGATACGCGTCACCCTTAAATGAGTTTTGTGGTGGATGTATAGCATGGTTATGGCCAATAAACCCTATGTTTGTGTGCTTGGTTGAATGTGGTTGCTTGCATCTCGGTCTGTGCACCAATTCCCTATCTCTTATTCCTAATGTAACTCGAGATAACTCGAGATTTCTTTCCTACCTTTGCTCCCCCCTGAATGTAACTCGGGGTTTCCCTTTTAAAATGTAAAGTCGAATAGAATTTTATTTCCTATTATGTCAAAGAATGGCAGACATCATGATGACTGGTTCGAGGAGCGAGATGAGCTGGTGGTGACCTGAGGAGTTGCACGACGACCAGTGAACTGATCGGATGGAGGCGCCAGTCGATCGGCTGGTGGCACCCAACCGACCAGCCTGATGGCGAGCCGATCAATCATGGAGATGAGTTGATCAAACCCAGAAAGGCAAAGCACATAGTTCATCTTGTACATGTTGCATGCGATGTGGACGTAGATGACTGTGATTCCTATTGGCTCGAGAAATCACATTAGGATGGCAATAATAATTGCTTTTATCATTTCACATGTTTTCTATGGGATATAGCATGTATATGATACTTACTATATTTTGGTGATTGGATATGTATATGTACCTATAAAACCAAATCGCTCACTAAATATTAAAGTTTTAGATGCCTTCCAAATGCGACACACGTGAAAAGCTTGATCGGCCAAGTGTGGGCATGCCCTAGCGTGGTACACTTTCTATCTCGTGGAAGCGTGAAGGATGGATATGTGGGTCTGCCCTGGCAGGGTGCATATTCATCGTGTTGGCATTGGGTCAGACTTAACAAGGAGACCTAGATAGGATCTAGCACCTTGAGGCATGGAGGTGATCATGGCAAGGAGTTGTGCATGACAACTTTCAAGAGTTGCATATGATGCAATTGGAAAAAGTTGCCTACCTGGAAGATCTAAGTTGTGGGTGACAGCCCTAGCTGGTCCATGACTCAGAGGATTTCAGGATCTTGGCCCACTAGAAGATTGTACGTTGCAATCTTCCGAATTGATGGTGAGGGCTATCAATTTGAATCAAAATAGTGGGAGCGGTAATTAATTAAAGGCCTAATTAACTACTGTCAAATTTTATTCAAATCAAATCAATCAAAAGGAGTTTTGACAAATGAAATTTTCTTTTGTAGAATGGCAAAAGAATCATCTTTTAAAATGGGAAAATTAATTGAGAATAAATTCCATAACTGGTTAGGGATTGTGAGAAGTGTTCTTGTAACATACTGAATCTCAGGGTCTTCCCTGCAATTTACCCATTCTTGAGCTTTTATTTGACTTTTAGTCCATTTGGACCTTTTCCACAAATTCCACATCCTTTTGGATCATTTTTGTACACCTTGTGCAATTTGAGCACAATCTGAGGTTGAAATCACTATTTACCCTCTTTTATGATAATTGAGGGGTGTTTGCACAAATAACCCACATTAGGAGATAAGTTAGGGTTAATTATGTAATTTGGTATTTAATGGGATTATATAGTAGATTATATTTATTTGGAGCTTTTTGGATAAATATATTATTAATAATATGTATTTGAGTTCATATATGTGTATATTAACCTTTATTGTTTCTCTCTCCTCAAAATATGATTTTAATTCATATTAATATGTTCTTTTGTTGAGTAATGAGTATTTGTACCCTAATATGTTTTATATGTCGAATTTACTCACATGTTTCTCATTAATAGCTTTTTCATATAATTCCTTGATTTTAATGTATTATTATACTCTTTTATGAGCCATGTATTTATTAAGGGCCTTATTATGCTTTAAATGAGATTTTAACTATATAGCATCGTTCTATATGTTATTATGAGCCTATGGTTCAAATTTGGTGTTGTTTGGAGTTGATTTGACCTCTCTAATGCATTTTATTAGCTTTTAATATAGTGTTACTATAGTTATTACGTTTATTTCATTAATTTGATGTGAAACGTTATAGTTCCGTTTAATTTAGCTGTCACGCGTTACAGCTTGTAACTCGGTCACACACATGCGATCATAGCCGTCCATCTTAGATCCAACGCTTGTGGAGTCGTCTCCTTCATCTAACCCTTTCAAGGCTCAGCGCCGTTTTGCAGGCAACAGATTCCCAATCGTCTCTCTCCCTCTTTCTCCCACCGTTTTGTGTAAATTCCTTCACCGTTAGCTCCACCTCACACCTCCGGTTCAAACGAACCTTAACTCATCGCCTATCTCGACGTTTTCGCGAAACGCCCAAACCCGATGACCTGCCTCCCTCCACCTCTGTGTCACAGATGCGACTGGAGTTCCCCTCCGACCTATTTAAGGGGTCGTGGAGCACCCCCTGGCTTCGAGCCTTCCTCCCCTTCCGCCAATTTCACCTCTTCTTGTCTGGTACTCCCCAACCTGCTCGACCTTCACCTCCGGCGACGGTGAGCTCGCCGCGGCGCTCCACACTGCCTTACCCCAAATTGATGATTGGGTAAGCATCTAACACACTTGTTCTTCGATCTCGGTCTATTAGTTTACCTCCCGACGCTCTTGTCCCACGGGTCCTATAGACCACGGGCATGACCTCCGGCGGCGCCTAGCTTTCCTTGGCCCTGGTGCCCCTCCGCCTGCGGAAATACATTCTTTCGAATCGCCTTGAACCCACGATGGTAACCACGAGCTTAGTTTCTCATTTCCGTGTGTTCTTAGGGTGCGGTTTCCCCGATTTTGTTCCCCTGTTCTCGACCTGTGGAGCAGCTGGGCAAAGCTCCTGTGCGGCGGAAGCCCCGACTCTGGGCTTGTCCAGTTCGTCCAACGGTGGTGTACATGACCTCGACCCCAGTTTGTTCTCGATGAGATCCTAGCTCTGAATCGGATCGATGGTTCTTCCTGACCTGTTGCTTCTGCGCGCCATGGCAAGAGCAAGAAGGTGCCTGGCCAGTAAATGACCAGGGCAACCCTCGCCCCTCTGACCAGTCGATTGTGTGATACAGGGGTAATTTCGTCAATTCACCCCAGGTTTTTGTTTCTCTCTTACAAGCAAACGATGGTTGCAAATGTCATTATTGCCCTCATCGTTTCAATTGGTTTGATTTAGCAAGCAAGGGCATTTTGGTCCTTTCACCTATAATTTACATCGAATTTGTATTTCGATTTTAAATACATGTCACGCTATAGTTTTTCTAATTTCTGATTGGTCGGATTTACTTAATTCATAGTAAATCGATCCTTTGTCAGAAAAATATGAATAAATAGTCGATGGAAAGGATTTTTAATGTAGAATTTTATTTTAGGGTTTTTGAGACCTGATTCTCAATGGTTTTCCGAAGTTTACTTTGAATGGCATTTTTAATATGTAATTGTTTTAAAATACATAATTAATTCATTTTAACTCTGTTTTATATAATAAAATATGTTTTATTAATCAGGAGATTTTGAGTAATCGTTTAGACTTGGTTTTGAGCTCTAAATCGTAGTTTTGTAAAATTAGGGTTTTTCCTATGTTTATGTCTTTATATATATTAATACATGTGTTATGTTTATAACTAGGATATTATATGGATGGTTTGTTATCTGTTTGGTGGAAATGATGGTAATGTTTATATCTAAGGTATGTGCCCCTATTTCGTATGTGAAAACCTATTTTTGTATGTGAGCCCTATTTTGTATGTGCCCCTATTTGAATATGTGAAGCCTATTTTATGTATGTGGATCCTATTGTAATTGTGCAAACTACCTATTCCTCAGTTGGGAACTTTTATCCAACCCCACTCATCATTGTGCTAGCCTTTTTATCCTTCTAATTACATTTATTGACTCTTTACTTAGCTTATGCCATTATGGTTTAATCATTGGAATCATTCTTCTTCATATGTTGCCTTCTTTACTTGGAAATGATTTAATCTTGTTACTGACTCATCTTTTGAAATACTTGGAAATGTTATATATTGTGGATGTCTTTGTGACTCATTTAATTGTAACTCCTGAATCTTGTTGTTGCCTATGTTGGCTCATATCTTGAAGCACTTATATAATGATGTTGCCTATGATGGCTTGTTGATTGAGATTGATTATTTTTGGGTTTTATTCCCAATGCTTGTTGCATCTTCTTATACTTTTCACTATGCTGCCAAGTGAATGTTTATGCATGATATAGTTATTGGCCAATTGACAATGTAGTGTACATGAGTACAAACCACCCACAGGGCACTGAGGTTTTAGTCCTCCTGCCGGGCACTGGGGTTTTAGTCCCCCTGCCATTTTATATATTAGGCACTGGGGTTTTATTCCCCCTGCCACTTTTTAGGCACTGGGGTTTTAGTCCCCCTGCCATTGGTGAGGTCCGGTAGGTGCCTCACCCTACATTGATAGGACGTTGTGTCATAATTTATATTCATGCAAATGTGATAATTGTTGATATTTAAATGTGGCAGTTTCTCTCTCTCATATTCATATATTGGTCTCATTTCTTTGGAAATACTCTTCTTGTGGAGAATCTTTTATATTGTAAAGCTTTTTATTATTATTTGTCCTATTCCTTTTTATTAACACATACCTTGTTTATCTCTCTCTTGCTGGATGACCCCAACCATCCAGGATAGGAATCAGAGTGCGCATGGAAGCTTGGTGAACCCAAAGCTATGGATAGGATAAGAAGAAAGGAATATATAGCTTGAGTGATCATGTTTGCTTTTATGTTATATAGTAGTTTGTTTGGAGACAATGTTGTATTAGTCTAAGTCTTCCTCTACCTAGATCCTTGTAGTTGCTTGTATAAAGTTGTACTCCCATTTGGGAAATTTGTAACGTACTCTTTATACATTTTTGAATAAGTCAAGATTTAATTCTTCCGCTGCTATCCAATTGATGATTTTGTTTATCATGATTTTAGTAGAGACTTTGGGTCTTTACAGCATGGTATCAGAGCATCAAGGTAGTCGGATTCTTGACTAGTTCAAAATTGTCTCCTAGATAGAACCCTTATCTTATATAGTTTCCCTATAGTAAGTTTTTCACCTTAGAGTTGACCTATAAAGAATATTTGATTTGGGATCATAATAATTTCTTATTAGAAATAAAATTTGTCAACTTTTTGGTGAAATATCTATTGAGTAGCTATTAGAGCAAGAAGTTGAAGTGATGGTGTCTAGAAAGGGTCAGAGCTTGGGGGCTGGCAATATTTTCCTCCGCCCCACTAGCTTGGTCACGAGGACTCCTGAGCTCATATGACCTGGCCTGGCCTGATCTGAAACTGACAGCTCGAAATAGTCTACCTTTAGACATATTACCTTATTGTTGAATAACCTTAGAATATCCTTTGTATGATGATTTGATTTCTTTTCTCAAACAAAAATCATCTTGTAATCCTTAAGTATCTTATATGAGCCTTGGATTACCATGTTAGGGTTTAGTGTACCCTATGCTATACCTTGAGTTGGAATATAGAGTTTAGTAAGGCTTTTTATGTTGGGCTTTATACCCTTAAAATAGTTTGACTTAGTCAACCCTTTGAGTGGAAAGGTAGTGTTAGTACCTTGATAGGTTTTTGGGTTGTTGATTTCGAGGACGAAATCCTCTTTAGGGGGTTGGAGTCCCTCAATGCCTTGAAATCAAGTAACCATAACTCCCTAGATATGGGAATAGAGAGCTTATGTGTTTAGAGTTTAATAAACCTAATATGTTTGTAATTCATCTTGTTTGTTAATGGATAAGTCATGTAATCCTTATGCTTGAACCTTAATATACTCTTGTTGCACCTAATCATTAATTGTTCATATGTGGATACACATAGCTTGGGTTTGGTCACCCTAATGATAAAATATGTAATGGTAAAATACACCCTAAGGATGCCTTGATATGTAAGGGTCATGTTGACCTAAACCCTAGGATGTAATCATCTAGCCTTGACAATACATATATACCCTTCATGCCTTTCTTGACACATTAGTGACATTAGGTGTAATCACATGATATACCTTAATGCATGTAAATGGATTATAATCCCTTAATCATAGTTGTGACCTAATTATCCACACATGTTAGGCATAGCACCTTGTTGACTAAAATGCATCTCGTTGATCATCTTATTGGTTTATGAACCAAATCAGTAATAAGATGATGAGTAATTAGATTCATATAATGTAAGGTTAATTCATAGTAATTAGTATTGTGAGAGAATATGATTAGTGATGTCATGGATATGAGTATGTTAGATGTTGTGACCATATGTTCCTTGGAGATAAGCCATATACCCTTAGACCTGTTATTAGGGTAATAATTGGTTGGATGATATTAGATGGCATAATTCCACATGATGTAGTTGTTGGGTAATAATGTTGAGTTATTTAGGTTTTGACCTAATACATTAATTGTTGTTGGGATCGGTTTAATATATGTTGTAATGGCCTTGTAAACCCTAATCGTGCTTAAAACCCTTAATGAGGGAGATACCCATGATATATAGTTGAGATATAATTGTTTCGTAATAAAATGTGACACAAGTGTTAGTATAATAGATATGCTGCCTTTTCATGATAGAGTTTATGTAACAAGATGTTATGTTGGGTTTGTTAAAGGCTA
The DNA here is from genome assembly GCA_963693085.1 of Alisma plantago-aquatica. NCBI lineage: Eukaryota > Viridiplantae > Streptophyta > Magnoliopsida > Alismatales > Alismataceae > Alisma > Alisma plantago-aquatica. The sequence continues at coordinate 490,610,383 of OY856413.1, read as the reverse complement.
TAGGTTTTGTGGAAACCTTAGTAACACCTCACCTATGTAGGTTTTATGTAGTACCCTAGATTAAGGGTTATAACCTAGTTGTTTATGGTTGGGATATTACACACTCACCCTCTCTTTTCTCTTGTTGTGATTTCGGGGACGAAATCCTCTTTAAGGGGTGGTGTGCTGTAACATACTGAATCTCAGGGTCTTCCCTGCAATTTACCCATTCTTGAGCTTTTCTTTGACTTTTAGTCCATTTGGACCTTTTCCACAAATTCCACATCCTTTTGGATCATTTTTGTACACCTTGTGCAATTTGAGCACAATCTGAGGTTGAAATCACTATTTACCCTCTTTTATGATAATTGAGGGGTGTTTGCACAAATAACCCACATTAGGAGATAAGTTAGGGTTAATTATGTAATTTGGTATTTAATGGGATTATATAGTAGATTATATTTATTTGGAGCTTTTTGGATAAATATATTATTAATAATATGTATTTGAGTTCATATATGTGTATATTAACCTTTATTGTTTCTCTCTCCTCAAAATATGATTTTAATTCATATTAATATGTTCTTTTGTTGAGTAATGAGTATTTGTACCCTAATATGTTTTATATGTCGAATTTACTCACATGTTTCTCATTAATAGCTTTTTCATATAATTCCTTGATTTTAATGTATTATTATACTCTTTTATGAGCCATGTATTTATTAAGGGCCTTATTATGCTTTAAATGAGATTTTAACTATATAGCATCGTTCTATATGTTATTATGAGCCTATGGTTCAAATTTGGTGTTGTTTGGAGTTGATTTGACCTCTCTAATGCATTTTATTAGCTTTTAATATAGTGTTACTATAGTTATTATGTTTATTTCATTAATTTGATGTGAAACGTTATAGTTCCGTTTAATTTAGCTGTCACGCGTTACAGCTTGTAACTCGGTCACACACATGCGATCATAGCCGTCCATCTTAGATCCAACGCTTGTGGAGTCGTCTCCTTCATCTAACCCTTTCAAGGCTCAGCGCCGTTTTGCAGGCAACAGATTCCCAATCGTCTCTCTCCCTCTTTCTCCCACCGTTTTGTGTAAATTCCTTCACCGTTAGCTCCACCTCACACCTCCGGTTCAAACGAACCTTAACTCATCGCCTATCTCGACGTTTTCGCGAAACGCCCAAACCCGATGACCTGCCTCCCTCCACCTCCGTGTCGCAGATGCGACTGGAGTTCCCCTCCGACCTATTTAAGGGGTCGTGGAGCACCCCCTGGCTTCGAGCCTTCCTCCCCTTCCGCCAATTTCACCTCTTCTTGTCTGGTACTCCCCAACCTGCTCAACCTTCACCTCCGGCGACGGTGAGCTCGCCGCGGCGCTCCACACTGCCTTACCCCAAATTGATGATTGGGTAAGCATCTAACACACTTGTTCTTCGATCTCGGTCTATTAGTTTACCTCCCGACGCTCTTGTCCCACGGGTCCTATAGACCACGGGCATGACCTCCGGCGGCGCCTAGCTTTCCTTGGCCCTGGTGCCCCTCCGCCTGCGGAAATACATTCTTTCGAATCGCCTTGAACCCACGATGGTAACCACGAGCTTAGTTTCTCATTTCCGTGTGTTCTTAGGGTGCGGTTTCCCCGATTTTGTTCCCCTGTTCTCGACCTGTGGAGCAGCTGGGCAAAGCTCCTGTGCGGCGGAAGCCCCGACTCTGGGCTTGTCCAGTTCGTCCAACGGTGGTGTACATGACCTCGACCCCAGTTTGTTCTCGATGAGATCCTAGCTCTGAATCGGATCGATGGTTCTTCCTGACCTGTTGCTTCTGCGCGCCATGGCAAGAGCAAGAAGGTGCCTGGCCAGTAAATGACCAGGGCAACCCTCGCCCCTCTGACCAGTCGATTGTGTGATACAGGGGTAATTTCGTCAATTCACCCCAGGTTTTTGTTTCTCTCTTACAAGCAAACGATGGTTGCAAATGTCATTATTGCCCTCATCGTTTCAATTGGTTTGATTTAGCAAGCAAGGGCATTTTGGTCCTTTCACCTATAATTTACATCGAATTTGTATTTCGATTTTAAATACATGTCACGCTATAGTTTTTCTAATTTCTGATTGGTCGGATTTACTTAATTCATAGTAAATCGATCCTTTGTCAGAAAAATATGAATAAATAGTCGATGGAAAGGATTTTTAATGTAGAATTTTATTTTAGGGTTTTTGAGACCTGATTCTCAATGGTTTTCCGAAGTTTACTTTGAATGGCATTTTTAATATGTAATTGTTTTAAAATACATAATTAATTCATTTTAACTCTGTTTTATATAATAAAATATGTTTTATTAATCAGGAGATTTTGAGTAATCGTTTAGACTTGGTTTTGAGCTCTAAATCGTAGTTTTGTAAAATTAGGGTTTTTCCTATGTTTATGTCTTTATATATATTAATACATGTGTTATGTTTATAACTAGGATATTATATGGATGGTTTGTTATCTGTTTGGTGGAAATGATGGTAATGTTTATATCTAAGGTATGTGCCCCTATTTCGTATGTGAAAACCTATTTTTGTATGTGAGCCCTATTTTGTATGTGCCCCTATTTGAATATGTGAAGCCTATTTTATGTATGTGGATCCTATTGTAATTGTGCAAACTACCTATTCCTCAGTTGGGAACTTTTATCCAACCCCACTCATCATTGTGCTAGCCTTGTTATCCTTCTAATTACATTTATTGACTCTTTACTTAGCTTATGCCATTATGGTTTAATCATTGGAATCATTCTTCTTCATATGTTGCCTTCTTTACTTGGAAATGATTTAATCTTGTTACTGACTCATCTTTTGAAATACTTGGAAATGTTATATATTGTGGATGTCTTTGTGACTCATTTAATTGTAACTCCTGAATCTTGTTGATGCCTATGTTGGCTCATATCTTGAAGCACTTATATAATGATGTTGCCTATGATGGCTTGTTGATTGAGATTGATTATTTTTGGGTTTTATTCCCAATGCTTGTTGCATCTTCTTATACTTTTCACTATGCTGCCAAGTGAATGTTTATGCATGATATAGTTATTGGCCAATTGACAATGTAGTGTACATGAGTACAAACCACCCACAGGGCACTGAGGTTTTAGTCCTCCTGCCGGGCACTGGGGTTTTAGTCCCCCTGCCATTTTATATATTAGGCACTGGGGTTTTATTCCCCCTGCCACTTTTTAGGCACTGGGGTTTTAGTCCCCCTGCCATTGGTGAGGTCCGGTAGGTGCCTCACCCTACATTGATAGGACGTTGTGTCATAATTTATATTCATGCAAATGTGATAATTGTTGATATTTAAATGTGGCAGTTTCTCTCTCTCATATTCATATATTGGTCTCATTTCTTTGGAAATACTCTTCTTGTGGAGAATCTTTTATATTGTAAAGCTTTTTATTATTATTTGTCCTATTCCTTTTTATTAACACATACCTTGTTTATCTCTCTCTTGCTGGATGACCCCAACCATCCAGGATAGGAATCAGAGTGCGCATGGAAGCTTGGTGAACCCAAAGCTATGGATAGGATAAGAAGAAAGGAATATATAGCTTGAGTGATCATGTTTGCTTTTATGTTATATAGTAGTTTGTTTGGAGACAATGTTGTATTAGTCTAAGTCTTCCTCTACCTAGATCCTTGTAGTTGCTTGTATAAAGTTGTACTCCCATTTGGGAAATTTGTAACGTACTCTTTATACATTTTTGAATAAGTCAAGATTTAATTCTTCCGCTGCTATCCAATTGATGATTTTGTTTATCATGATTTTAGTAGAGACTTTGGGTCTTTACAGTTCTACACAATCCAAATATACTACTAGCCTTTGAATCCACTCTATGTACGCTTAAGAAGAAGGATAGTTCATTGATGGAGATCAATGGAACAAAGTCTAAGGACAAAGGTGAGGGAGAGAAGGGTTCTCTCACCAAACCAATGTCAGAATCTTCTACGCTCAAAACATGGAGAGGATGGAAGGAACGATGGAAGAAGAAGCGAGAGATAGAGATCTCTACTTCTGGTGTATACGTGATAGAGATTAACTTTACCACTTCTTTGTCATGGGTACTTGATACCGGATGTGGATCTCACATTTGCTCAAATGTGAAGGATCTTAAAAGAAGTAGGCCTTTGGGGAAAGGTGAGGTTGAACTACGTGTTTCCAGTGGTGCAAGGGTTGCCACCAGTGCCGTAGGAACCTATGAGTTAACTCTACCTAGTGGGCTAATAATAGAGTTGAAGAGCTGCTATTATGTACCTACCATAAATAGGAATATCATCTCTGTCTCTTGTTTGGACAAGGATGGTTTTGAATTTCTTATTAAGAATGGAAAGTGTTCTATTTCTAAAGATGGGATCTTTTATGGCAGTGCCCCAATGTCTTATGGTCTATACTTGATAGATCTAGAGACAAGTTTATACAACATAAACACCAAAAGGAAAAAACTCAACAACTCAAACAAAACGTATCTTTGGCATTGTCGTCTAGGGCACATAAATGAGAAGTGCATTTCTAGACTCCATAAAGATGGTTATCTAGACTCTTTTGATTATGAATCAATAGAGACATGTGAATCTTGCTTGTTGTGCAAGATGACCAAGACTCCCTTTTCAGGTAAAGGTGAAAGAGCTAGTGATCTATTAGGACTCGTACATACTGATGTATGTGGGCCTTTTAGAACTAATGCCAGAGGTGGGTATCAGTACTTCACTACCTTCACTGATGACTTTAGTAGGTATGGCTATGTGTACCTGATGAAACATAAGTTAGAAACCCTTGAAAGGTTCAAGGATTTCATGAATGAAGTACATAACCAACTTGGTAAAAGTATTAAAGCACTTTGATCTGATCGAGGTGGAGAATACGTAAGACAAGAGTTTGAGGACCTTCTACGAGCCCATAGTATAGTATCACAATGGACTCTTCCTGGAACACCATAGCATAATGGTGTGTCTGAAAGAAGGAATCGCACATTACTGGATATGGTGCGATCAATGACGAGTTTTGTTGATCTTCCGATTTCCTTCTGGGGTTATGCTCTTGAAACCGCCGTGTTTACACTTAACCGAGTACCATCTAAATTGGTTCAAAAGACACCATATGAGATATGGCACGGGAAGCGTCCTGATTTGTCTTTTATGAAGATTTGGGGTTGTGAGGCTTACGTCAGGAAAATGTTTCCTGATAAGCTTGGACCCAAGTCTGATAAATGTTATTTTGTTGGATACCCCAAGGAAATGAGGGGATACTATTTATACCACCCTACTGACAACAAAGTGTTTGTTGCTAGGACAGCTGTGTTCCTTGAAAAGGAATTTATTTCCAGAGGAAATAGTGGGTGGAAAATAGAGCTTGAAAAAGTTCAAGACCAACAAGAAAACATTGAACCGATATATGTACAAGAGGAACGTAGAGATGCATAAGGTGTTGTGGAATCTCAGTATCCTCAAGTAACACAAGGACCTCGTAGATCTAATAGGACACGCCTTGAACCTGAGAGGTTTGGATTCCTTGTGACTTAGGAAGGTGGTGAGTTGATCATAGATGATGATCCATTTACCTATCTAGAGGCTATGGAGGGACTAGATTCTGAGAAATGGCTTGAGGCCATGAAATATGATATGGAATCCATGTACTCCAACAAAGTATGGACTTTGGTGGAACCACCTGAAGGGGTAAAACCCATAGGATGGAAGTGGGTCTTCAAGAAGAAGTTTGACATGGATGGAAATGTGCAAACTTATAAAGGCAGATTGGTTGCAAAGGGTTTTTGACAAGTTCAAGGTGTTGACTATGACAAAACCTTTTCTCCAGTTGCCATGATTAAGTCCATCAGGATTATGGTTTCTATTACGTCTTACTATGACTATGAGATTTGGAAAATGGATGTTAAAACTGCATTCCTTAATGGGAATATAAATGGGGATGTGTACATGACACAACCTGAAGGTTTTGTAGATCCAAAGAATGCCAATAAAGTCTGTAAGCTACAAAGGTCAATCTATGTATTGAAGCAAGCATCTCGGAGTTGGAATCTTCGATTTGATGAGGAAGTCAAAGTGTTTGGCTTTATTCAAAATGAAGATGAACCATGTGTGTACAAGAAGGTTAGTGGGAGCACGACCACATTCCTCATATTGTATGTGGATGACATACTATTGATGGGGAATGGTGTCTTAGCCTTAGAGAAGGTAAAGACTTGGCTTGGGAATACTTTCTCAATGAAGGACTTGGGATAAGCATCCTAAATTCTAGGAATTAAGATCTATAGAGATAGATCTAAAAGGCTTCTCAAACTAAGTCAAAGCACGTACATTGACAACGTGCTGAAGTAGTTCAGCATGGAGAACTTAAAGAGAGGCAACGTCCCCTTGCTACATGGAGTCACCGTCTCTAGAGCTCAATGTCCCCAATCTTGTGAAGAGAGGGAGCGTATGAATGGGATCCCATATGCATCAGCCATCAGATCCATCATGTACTCTATGTTGTGCACACGCCCAGATGTCTCGTATGCCCTCAGCATGACGAGCAGGTACCAGTCAGATCCTGGGGATTCTCACTAGACAACCGTAAATAACATCCTCAAGTACTTGCGAAGGACTAAGGATCAGTTCCTTGTATACGGCGGTGAGGAAGAACTAGTTGTAAAGGGTTACATTGATGCGAGCTTCCAAATTGACAAAGATGATTACAGATCGCAATCAGGATTTGTGTTTTGCGTAAACAATGGAGTTGTGAGCTGGAAGAGTTCCAAGTAATAAACAGTTGCCAATTCTACTATAGAGGTTGAGTATATTGTTGCTTCACATGCAACAAAGGAGGCTGTGTGGATCAGGAAGTTCATCTCTGAACTTGGTGTAGTTCCCAGTAGCTGTGATGCAATTGAGCTTTATTGTGACAATAATGGAGCTATTTCTCAAGCTAAGGAACCCAGATCACATCAGCGGTCCAAGAATATACTACGACACTTCCATCTTATATGAGAGATCGTACAGCGAGGAGATGTGAAGATTTACAAAGTACCAACTGAAGACAACATAGTTGATCCACTGACTAAGGCCCTTTCTCAGCAGAAGCATGATGGTCATGCTAGGTCACAAGGACTGAGGTTCCTAGGTGACTGGCTCTACATCGAAGGGGGAGTCTGTTGATATGTATGCCCATAGAGCAAGTCATGTGATGATTGTAATGGGATACTTTGTAAATGATTTGAATAATAATAAAGGCAATTTTCGATTTATATGTTTTGACTATTTCTGAGATGATAGTGTAACATGATAGATGTCTAAAGAATTGTTTTACTCAATGACGTATGCTTTTGGATTGAGGACCTGAACGATGAGATCATACAGATGTTAAGAGTATACATTCTTGTTTGGTCCCTAGTCAGTTGTTATTGTGGAAATAACCATAGACATCAATAACACTAAAGACTAGATTGTGTGTTGGTTGATGACAGAATCTCATTAGTCATGATATAGTGATATCAAACCAAGCACATAGGTACTTGTTAGAGAACAAGTGTACCGGACAGACCCACCATGAGAGTGACACATGGAACAATGATTTGGTAGTCATAGTCAGCTCTCACAGTGATGGTGGTGAATGTGATTCTTCGACCTGAAATCACTACGGTCAACACATGTCGTTGGGTACACTTTGACATCATCAAACGCAGTCCTGAAACATGGGTTGTTATAAAGGTGATGATTGGGTGACTTTGATACATGGGGCTTTCGAGGGGTGAGTGATAGATATGGGATTTGTCCCTCCTAAGGGATTTTAATGTCCATGGCCACTTGATGAGTAGGATTGAGAAAGGAATGCACATGCACGTGTGAATCAATATGTTATGTTGATGTCGCACACATCTCACCCAGTCTGCTCTAAGATCAAGGAAATGGATGAACATTGAAAGGATGATTGTACCATGCCTTGAGTTCATTTAGGACATTAGTGACAAAGGAATTATACATTCGTTGTAACACCATTCACGAATTGTAGGATTGAAAGTTGTTCTCCAACTTTCTATTTCACTTGGGTAGCACTGATGTGCGACTAGGCACTGCTCTTTTCTTGTGAAGTCATAAGTCTTATGGACTTTCACTACCAACGTGAAATGGACCTACAGGGTCACACACATAGGATTTAACCTAGAAGAGGAGTTTATCAACAAATGATGTTTAGATTGATTACTAAAGGAGTTTAGTAGTTCAATTAAACACTCAGATGATTGATAGCTCAAGATCATAGTGTTGAAGGTGTTGGACCAATTGATTAGAGTATCAGATTGATTGAAACTCCGATTGACTAATTTTTGCACAGTCTGCACTTCCAACCGATCGGCTCATATGATGAACGGATCAGCTCAGGTTGGTGAACCAATCGACTCAACTGGTTAGATGATCAGCTCATGTGCAATGAGATGACCGACTCAATTATTGAACCGGTCGGCTCATGTGACCAACGGAGATCATTTGGAAAGTTGATTTTGCAAATACAATTTGTTTCACTTGTAAAAATTTGATTTGAACAAGGATTAATATTTTATTAATCAAAAACAAATATGAAAGTCAATTTGAGTTGGACCAGGACCATGAACCAATCGGCTCAGAAGTGAACCGATCGGCTCAGGTGCTCCAAACGATCAGTTCAGGTGTGAACCAATCGGCTCAGGTCACCAACCGACCGTTTCAAGGTTGAAACGATCGGTTCAGGTGACGCAGTTGGTTGTTTTGTGGAAAATCTTGAACCCTTCTACTCTTGTTTAGTCCCGCATTGCCCATGGTAGAGAACCATATCCCATGACCCTCCTACATATATAGGGGTATTGGGAGCTTCTCAAAGCACAACTTAGAACACTAGTTGCTTTGCAAAGTTGTCGTTCTCTCTGGTTTTGGTAACCGAGAGAGCTCGAGCAAGTGCTACCTGATAAGGGAGGCACAACAAAAGAAAAGCAACTACATAAAAGTAACTGGTTGCAGGAGAGTGTGTCGTTGACAAGTATGTCGATAGGAGGGTGCGACTCCTTCCGATTCCTTGTGGGACAAGGAGATCAGAGTTCCAGGTAGTCTGTGTGGATGACTGCAGAGGCGGAAGACTTTTGCCGCTCAGAGGACAACTGTCAATCCCGACAGTCCCGGTGAGACCAAGAGCTGCACAGACACCGTCCAGGACTAGAGGTGAAGACCAAGCAAGTTGTGAGGTAACTTCTCCGAGCAAGCCTCAGGACAAGGTACGCCTCTACAAACATCCTTCCTATTGTATAGATGTTGACGTGATTCCTTTATATAGGGTATGGGAGAAGAAGAAAAAAATTTCCGCTGCCTTCTCTGTCTCCCCTAAAACCCAAAAATTACACCGTACAAGGAGTGAACTGAAGTTGTATCAACATGGGATGAAGTAGCCCTATAGAATGTTCAACTCAATGCAAAGGCAATAAGCATCCTCTATGCATCCCTCACTCCATCTGAGTTGAACCACATATCCTCGAGGGATATTGCCTATGAGATATGGGACAAGTTGTGCATCACTTATAAAGGCACAAAGAATGTGAAGGTGGCAAATATGTACATGTAGAACAACATCCTAGATAAATTCAAGATGGGGAAGAAATAAGGAGTTTCCAAGATGTACTCAAGGCTCAAAATCATCATCAACGGCCTAGCTACTTTGGGTAGATGACAAATCAACTCTTGAAGTCTCTTCCAAAGAGATGGGAGTCAAAGGTGACCTCCATTAAAGAATTGAGAAGTCTTGGTGACATTCTAACCAAGGAGCTTACTGGAAATCTACAAGCTCATGAGCCAAGACTTGACAAGAAAGAAGAGGAATCTAAGCAAGAAGAAAAGGAAGCAAGGAAGATAAAAGATAGTGCCTTCAAAGCTCAAGTGGAGACCCTCATCCTTCAAAAACAACTTGCTTTTCGAGCCTCTCCCTCCTCCTCAAGTGAAGATGATGGCCCTAGTGAGAATGAAGCCAACTTCTCTAAGGGAAAGAAATTTAAAGGAAATTAATCTTTTTATTCTACTCCAAGGTGCTACAAGTGTGGTAAAAAAGGACACTACAAGAGTGAATGCCCTAAGGCTAGAAAGTCATACCACAAGATCTTCTCCAAGAAGGAGGAGGAGTATAAGAAAGATAGAAAATACAAGAGGAAGTACAAGAAGGAGAGGAGTCACAGAGACGCAACTCATGTAGTTTGGATAGGATCATCCTCTAGTGGCTCAAGCTCTGATGATGGTGGAGAGTGCCACCTTGCACTCATGGCCTCTACAAGTGAAGATGTTGCTGAGGTAAGTGAGGTAAGTGAGGTAAGCTTGCGTGAGTTAGCTAAAGAAACTCTTTTTGACATGCTTGTTACTACTCGTTCTTCTTATTTCGAATGTAAAGCTAAAAAGAAGGGGTTAGGTAAAATCATTGATAATTTGTATGTTAAACTTGATATTCTTGAGCAAAATGAGAAAATTTATCTGGAGAGAATTGATGCATTGCAAGGACAATTTCTTTATCTTGAGCTCCAATATAATGGAGTTGAGGTAAAGAATGGTGTCTACCTTAAGAAAATTGAATCTCTTAAGGAACTCAACCAAAAGTGCATAAATGACCTTGAGATACTTAAAACTAAAAATGCTAAACTTAAGATTCTTGTTGATGTTCGAAGAGATGAGAGGGATGCTAGGGTTTTTAATCAAGTAAATGATTTATCTTCTATCTATTTTTCCTAGTAATGATGTTTCTTCCATTACTCTTAAAAGGACTCTTATTTAACTAAAATTCTCTATTTAGAGGCCAACTTTGTTCATTCTAGAGATGATCTTGCTAGTTTGTCTCCTACTCTTGTATCTCTTACTGATGAAAATCATCAAGTTAGCACCTCTCTACAGAAAGTCCTCAAAGGGAAAGACTCCCTAAATGAAATCCTTGACCATTCTACAAAACAAATTGGTACTAGTGTTTTGGGATTTGTAGGGGGAGCATCTAAGAGTAAGAACAAGGCCAGAGGTAAGAAAAAGAGTAATGAAACTCACTTTTCATTGGAGAGACTTTTGGCACTAACAATCCTATGGTTTTCTCTCATTGCAAAAGAGATGATTATTATTGTACTTATTGTCATTACAAGCCTAAGGGGACCAACCCAAAGATGAAATAAGTCCCCAGGCTAACTCTATATCCCAAAGTTTGAGTTGGGAATTGAAACTCTCCTTTGCAGGAAAAAGGAAAATGGATTGTTGATAGTGGTTGTACTAAGCACATGACATCTGACATAAGCCATTTCAACAATTTCACAAAAACAAAAGGAGGTTCAGTGACTTTCATGGATAACAAGAAAGGTAAGGTAAAAGGTGAGGGTGATGCAGATGAATCCTTGTGTATCAATAATATTCTTTTTTGTGGATGGACTACATCACAACTTAATAAGTGTAAGTCAAATTATGTGATAATGGTTACCTTGTGCTATGTACTTCGTTTGAATTTTTGCTTCTACATTTCCTCACTTATAATGTCATATATTAGGGAACTAGAAATGGTAATCTTAATGTGATTGTGCTTGACTCTATTAAGCCCATTGTTGGTAGATGCCTTGTAGTCAATCTGAATGATATTTCTCTTTGGCATCATCAGCTTGGTTATGTAAATATGCATCAATTGAAGAAGTTGACCAAAAAGGACTTGGTCAAGGGACTTCTAAAATTGGATTTTGAAAAGGATGAAGAATATCAAAATTGTACTCAAGGAAAGAAAACTAAGTCCTCCTTCAAATCCAAAGGAGTCCTTAACACCAAGAGATCTCTTGAACTTCTCCATATTGATCTATTTGGACATATGAGAACTGAATTGCTTCATGGTTCCAAGTATTGTCTTGTTATTGTTGATGACTTCTCTCAATATAGTTGGACCTTCTTTCTCATTTCCAAGAGTGATATGCTTGATGTCTTCTCTAGTTTTTACAAATGAGTTGAGAACAAAGATTCTTGCCAAATTGTTTCCATATGTAGTAATCATGGGGGAGAATTTGAAAATGATCTTTTTGAATGTTTTTGTGAAGAATCTGGATATGCACATAACTTTTCTTCACCATGAACACCTCAATAAAATGGGGTTGTAGAGAGGAATAACAGGTCACTATAGGAAATGGCTAGGACCATTCTTTTGGAGTATGAAACTCCAAAGAAGTTTTGGGCCGAAGTTGTTAGTACCTTATGTTTTGTGAAAATCAGGTTATCACACATCCTTCCTTGAAGAAAATCCTCTATGATCTATGGTGTGTTAGGAAACCTTCTATTGAGTATTTTCATGTTTTCGGATGTCCTTGTTTTGTTTTGAACATCAAAGATTCACTTGACAAGTTTGATCTGAAATCATACAAGGCTTTCTTTCTTGGATATAACACTATTATCAAGGCTTATAGAGTGTTTAGTGTTGGTCTATCTAAAGTAGAAGAATCTATTAATGTAAAATTCATTGAGACTAACCCCTCTATTCCAAAGGATATTGCTAATGATGATGTTGCAGAAGAAGTAATTACTATCCTCAAATAACTCAACATCACCCAAAAGGGAAAAGGGGTTGGCACTCAAGAAGAAGAGAAAGATGAAGAGAAGAAGGATCCAACTCCCCATTTTGCATAGAATCATAAAGAGCTGATCTTAGGTGACGCCTTTGATAGAATGAAAATGCGAGCTATTGATTAATGCATATTCATCATGATATTAAGTCACCATATGGGCCAAATTCGACTCAATGCTTTCACTTTCATATCCTCAATATCATAATATACAAAATTGCTTAATTGGTTCAATTACCAGAATTATTAACTGAGTTTATGTTGAATTTATGTAGGTCATGATGAGGTTGAACAATCAGCTCGCACCCACCTCCGTTTAACCCTAATCCACCTACAACATAATCATCACTACCCCTTGCTTCACTCCATCTTTACCTCCATCAACCATCATCCAAATCAAACCCTTTTGAGTGGGACCCACCTTTCTCAACCTTTGATCTACCTTCACTCATCCTTGGTTTTGACTACACGATCTTGACCATACGGTTTCATCCATATAGTCGAGCATTTCCACACCATTAGATCACGGATCGAAAACCCCCATCCATCCAACCGCACAGTCTTAGCCATCAATTGCCTCAACGGTTTCATACTCTTTCCCTTCCATACGGTCTTAAGACCATATGGGCAGCCGCACCTCAAGACCGGTTGGCCTGCATCCACCCCCAAAATTGTTTGGAAGCCGCCATCCAGAAACTGCGATGAAGCATGCCTCTGCCATCATCACCTTCATCCATCCACCTGCAAACCCTAGCTGACTACAATAGCACTCCCGTAGTTGCTCCCCTTCATCCTCTTCCTCCCGCCATTACAGGAACCCTTGATACCATCGAGCTTCAGCCGCTTTTCGCAGCAAGCTGACACACCTGCAACCTCTGCGATCTACAGTGCCCTCAGTCGCGACCTGAACCGCCGTCTACTGACCCGCGCCTAACAACAATCGTGGCTCAACCTGCCGCTGAGCATAAATGACCATCGGATGGTAAACGGTCTTGCAGATCGTGAGGTGAAACTGATAGGCCACAAGATTTTTTGGCGGTGCACAATCCAAAATCGTTTGGACATCAGATGTGTGATGGTTGAAGACCATTTGGAGCTAGAGGTCCCAAGACCGATCAGGCACGAGGACCGATTGGATGTGCTATTGGTTTGTAAATTGTTAGGATGATTACAATCCTACTAGACCGTTAGAACAAAAATTCCAAGACCGATCGTTGAAGGTGAGATCGTTTAGGCAATCTATTGCAGACCGATTGAACGTGAGGAAGATAGAGCGCACCGCTAGGACAGTGATTTTTGAGACCGATCAAGACTCAAGACCTCTCAGAATTCATCACTAAAACCATGTGCAGTCACAGCCAAGACCATTTGGAGAAATTAATGCAAGACCGTATGGTCATATATCCCAGACCGTTTTAGATTAGAAGAAAAACCGTTTGGAGAGATCATATACCCAAGACCGTTTGGACATACCAAACTGATCAAAGCCAAACTGTTTGGAGGAAAACTAATACAAGACCGTTTGGTCATCTAAACAAACTACGAAAATTGCAACAGGGCCCAAAATGCCAAGACCCCATCTGAGCCTATAAATAGCACCAGCAGGGTCCTCATTTGAGGCATCAGATCCGGTACGCCGACAGGCTGCCTAAATGCTGGTCTGATCCCACCACTATCACTACACTTGTTCCTCCTAATGAGATTAAGGAGACTGAGAAGAGAAGGAAGGAGGAGTGAGAAAGACTACTCAGTCTGTCTTGGCATCCCTCATTCCTCGTATTGATCTGCTCTGATATGGCGTAGAAGACCGCATCATCTTCACTGAGCTTCAACCACCTTCTACATCATGCTCATGGAAGATCCTTCCCTCTCTCTTATTCTTCTTCTTTCTCACATCATGAGAAAGTAGTTCCTTTCCTCTGGGGTGCGGGGACTAGCTTCACTTCCCATGCAAGCATGTTCCTTTGTTAAACAATCCATGGCAATATATATAACTTTTCATTTCGTTGTTAATTGTTAATGTTTGTAGTTTGACTACCTGCTTGCTTTCATCTTGTTCTTCCCTATGTTGTTAGAACTTCTATACGTAGGGTAGAATGTCGATTAACGAGGTGGACTCCCAAACTAGAAATAGAATGGGATTCCTTGAGGTTATAAGTGTGTGATCCATGACGGGACGATCCATCTAGCCTACGATGACACTTCTGTGTGCCTAACGACTGTATAGGGGGTCCACAATCTTAGTTGGATTCCTATATCTTCTTTGTTAATCTTCGATGTTTTCTTGTAGATTAATCGCCTGCTTGCTTATCGATTAATGAGGTTGACTCCTTGACAAGAACTTCTGATAGGATTCCCTGAGGTCATAAGCATGTGATCCGTGCGGGGACGAGCCATCTAGCCTACGCTGACGCTTCTGTGGGCCTAATGCCTGTATAGGGGGCCCACAACCTTAGTTGGTTTTCTGTATCTTCAGAGCCATAAGTGTGTGATCTGAATGGTGATGAGACATCTGATGCCTAAGGTGATGCTTACGCGAACCCAACGCCCGTATGAGGGGTTTTGCAACAGCTCCATTTGGATGGTTATATCTTTCCTAGATGTTTGATGTTAGGATGTGTTTGCATGCGTAGTGGTGGTGAAACCCGAAACCATTCCAACGATTCCATATCATTAATCTAGATCCAACTTTAATTCTTCTATTTACTTTCTTACAATTAGTTTAATTAACCTCAAATCAACCAATTGTTCTAAATATTAGTCTTACTTGAGATAGATTCGACTAATGATGATTCTTAAAAACATTATCTCTTGGGATTTGATCATCAACTATATTGCGATAAGACCCGTCCGCTTGCGGGTGGTATTATTGCACAAGGTTTTGGTAAAGCTCATGGATTTCAACCCTAAGTGAATTTGTTAGTGCGATAATATACCACGTCAAATTCTGGCACCGTTTCTGGGGACAACGGAATTAGTTTAGTCAAATCTAGTTCTTTTGAGGCTAATTTAGGTCTTTGCTTTTCTTTTGATAAAATTGATCATCTACTTGAATTTTAATCTACTCTATGGATCTCACTTTCAAAAAATTTCCACTTCAGGTACATCCAAAAGACTAGTGTATGCACCATTTGAACAGTCTCGGACTCTCTGCTAGCTTTGATCTAGAGATAGACATGACCTTTCATCATCAAAACAGAGAGAATCAAGCAAGAATGGCTCAAGAGGAGGAAATAGCCCAAAGGGTAGCTCAAGCCATTAATGCACAAAGAGAAAGGCTAGTGCAAGAAGCCAGATCTACGTTCAAGAAGAAATCCTAGCATCACAAGTAGCAAAACAAGTAGCAAAACTGCAAAAGGATCTTAGGGAGTTCTCAATCCCTAAAGTTGTTGTTGTTCATCACCCAGTTCAACCTCCTCCCATCAATTCTCCCAACTTTGAGATACAAGCACATTGGATTACCTTGCTTCAAAATAGCCCATTCTATGGTAAACAAGGAGAAGATAGTCAAGAACATCTTCTGAGGTTTATTGATCTATGTACCATGACAAAGAAAAATGGAGTGTATGACGATGTTATTCGACTCTGTCTCTTCAAGTATTCTCTCGATGATAGAGCTATAAGTTGGTATAGCTCCCTGCAATGCGAACCCATCACTACTTGGGAACAACTCCAAAATGTTTTTCTAGAAAAATTCTACCCTCCTTCTCTCACCTATGAAATTAGGGGTCGAATAACAATGTTCACTCAAGCCCATGGAGAAACCCTTATTGAAGCATGGGAAAGATATAAAGATCTTCTACGCAAGTTTCCACATCATGGAATCCCTAAGAATCAGCTTATTGAAATCTTCTATAGGGGTGTGGATGATGATATCAAGAGGTTTTTAGACTCCTCATCTGGAGGAAACTTCATGCGACAAAGTTATGACAGCGCATGGAGGGTTGTTACCCTTGGAGATGAAAATCAAGATAATTGGGGTAGGTCTATAGGTAAGGGAGTATTGAAGGTATCTATGGCTAAAGTTATTGCAGAATACAAGTCTATCATTGAGACCCTCAAACTATTAGTTGCCAAGCAAGACCATATCGAATCATCCCTTGCTACATTTGTAAGAGGACATTCACCCCCTCAACAACAAGAACAGATCAAGTTAGCTCCATTGTTCTGTGAAGCATGTAAAGGTACCGATCATTCCACTTTAGCATGCAATGTTCTATATGATGTGGTTCTAAGCAATGCTTTTGGCCAAGGAGATAATGGTCAAATGGAAAATCTCAATGTCATCAACACCATCCCTGGTCAAGGATATTACAATTCGAATAAAAATAGGAACCATCCTGGTTTTCAATATGGAAATCCTTCAGGAGTAGAAAACTCGCGACAACTTGGTTCAAATAATCAACAATGATGTCCACCATGATTCCAGTATAACCAGCAACAAAATTTTAGGAATCAAGGAAACTTTAGTGGTATCTTTTAGAACAAGAACTATAATAATTATCAAAATAATTCTCAGTTCTAGAATCCCAACCAAGTCCCCTACCAACAACAACAAGGGCAACAAGACAACCCTATCTGTCCTGATGACAAGTTGTTGGCAATTGAAAAGATGTTGCAGTCACAAAAAACTATGATAGCTAACCAGCAAGCCCATCAGAAAGCTATTTAATCCCAACTAGCTCAACTTGTAGCTAGCATGAAGCCACCTTCTATAGCCTTTGCTGGCCAACCCAAGAACAATCCTAAACACCCTGAGCAACTAAAGGTTGTCACCACTAGGTCTGGAAAAGACTATTCCGATCCACCTATTAAGACACATGTGGTTATTACATAAGAGGATGAACCTATGATTGTCCAAGACTCAACAACACATGAGTCTCAACCAAAATAACTAGTGACTACTGATAAGACATATGAGGAAAGTTCTGAAAAACCCTCTATAGAAGAGGAAGAAGCAACACCAGAACCTGATATCCCTATGTACAAGCCTCGTATACCTTTCCTAGATCCTTTGAGGAAAACTAATCTTGACACTCGATTCAACAAGTTCAAGGAAGCCATGAAAAAGCTTCATGTTGATATACCTTTTTTAGATGCTTTGGCTGAGATACCAGCCTGGACAAAGTACTTGAAGTCACTTCTCACCAGGAAATATATAACTAAAGAATATGAAATAGTCAAGTTAGCAACAACTACTTCAGACATCATCCAGAGTAAGATGCCCAAGAAGAAGAAAGATCCAGGATCTTTTGGGATCTCCTACCATAGCGGTGATTCATCGTGTAAGAAAGGATTGGCCGATCTTGGCGCCAGTATCTCCATCATGCCACTTAGCCTTTACAAAAGGCTAGCATTTGTTGAACTACTCCTGACTGCTATGACAATATAGCTTGCAGATAATACTGTGACTCTACCCTTAGGAATCATTGAGGATGTCCCTGCCAAGGTTGGCAATGATTCTTATGTCCCTTGTGACTTTGTCATCATGGATATAAAGGAAGATACTAGATACCCTCTCATATTTGGACGTCTGTTCCTCGCCACTGCAAGACCCCTAATTGATTTTGAAGCAGGAACCTTACTGCTCAGATTAGGAAAAGAATCCCTCGAGTTTAAAGTTTTTGAAAGTATGAGAAGACTGAGTATGCAAGAATAAGTTTACTTGATTGAATGCATAGAGCAGATGTCACTCCTCACACAAGAGGATTATAAACAAGAATACCCCTTAGGAGTGGTTCTAACTAATCCAAATGCAGCTAGTTCAGCCGACGAACAAGTGTAAAGTTGTGTTCTCAACCTTGATACTACTAGAGAAGATCCTAAAGCCAAATTTGAGGAACTTAAAGATGTGGATGTTACTGAAGAAACATGTGAGAAACCACAAGCTCCTGAAATGAAACCCTTAACCTGAGGGATTGAAATATGTGTTTCTAGATGATCTAGAGGTCTGCCCAATTATCATAAATTCAGACCTAATGATAGAACCAGAAGATAAACTCTTGATGGAATTGAAGGAAAGAATAAAAGCTATCGGCTAAAAGATGAGTGATCTCACTGGGGTTAGTCAAGTGCTTTGTATGCACATAATCCCCATGATGGAAGACCACAAGCCTACCATCTAACATCAAAGAAAACTTAATCCTAACATGAAGGAAGTAGCCCGCCGTGAAGTCATTAAACTACTCACTACTGGAATCATTTATCCTATTTCTGACTCGCCATGGGTAAGTCACGTGCATGTTGTCCCAAAAAAGGGTGGAACTAATGTAATATGGAATGAAGACAATGAACTCATCCCCACTCAAATAGTCATCGGGTGGAGGATGTGTATTGATTATAGGAAGTTGAACAAAGCGACACGAAAGGATCATTTTCCGATGCCTTTTCTTGACCAAGTCCTAGAAAGGTTGGCCCACCAAGAGTATTTCTGTTATCTAGACAGTTACTCTAGATTCTATCAAATACCTATACATCTGAATGACCAAGACAAAAGAACCTTTATTTTCCCATTTGGAACATATGCCTTCAGAAGGATGACGTTCGGACTCTACAATGCACCTACAACTTTCTAATGTTGCTTGGCAGCCATATTTGCTGGTCTAACTGAGACTATCATGGAAGTTTTTATGGATGATTTTTCTGTATATGGGGATTCATCTAACTCATGCCTAAATCACCTCTCCCTTGTCCTTAAACAGTGTGAATAAGCACATCTTGTGTTAAATTGGGAGAAGTGTCACTTCATGGTGAAGGAAGGCATTGTCCTTGGTCATAGAGTCAGCAATCGAGGAATCAAAGTGGATAGAGAAAAAATTGAAGTAATTTCCAAACTCGCTGTTCTGACAAATGAGAGAAGTTTGTGCATTCCTAGGTCATGCAGGGTTTTATAGATGATTCATAAAGGATTTCTCTAAGATAACCAAGCCGATGACAAATTTGTTATTAAAGGACACCGAGTTCCATTTTGACGAAGAATGTGTCAAAAGTTTTAAAAACCTAAAACATTCCCTTACAACAACACCCATCATTAGAGCTCCCGATTGGGATCACCCATTTGAAATTATGTGTGATGCCAGTGATTATGATGTGGGTGCTATTTTAGGACAATATATAGAAAAGAAACATTATGTAATATATTATGCATCGAAAAGCCTTGACGAGGCTCAGAGGAATTATGCAACTACCGAGAAAGAACTCCTACCAGTCATGTATGCTTTTGACAAGTTCAGATCCTATCTCATTGGCTCAAAATTCATTGTCTACACAGATCATGCAGCTATCTGTTACTCCTAGCAAAGAAAGATGCTAAACCCAGGTTAATTAGATGGATTCTCCTATTGCAAGAATTTGATCAAGAGATAAGAGATAAAAAGGGGGCAGGGAACGTTGTAGCAGACCACCAAGGTCAATCCACACTCTAGAAATTGAGAAGATCCCGATCAACAATTCTCTTCTAGATGACCAATTAATGAAAATTTCAGAAGTTACCCCTTGGTACTCGGACTATGTGAACTATCTCACCGCCGGCGTTGTCCATCCTAAATGCACCAGGAATGCACTGAAGAAATTCATGCATGATGTGAAATACTATCACTGGGATGAGCCATACCTATTCAAACTCTGTGCTGATGGTCTCTACAGATGTTGTATCACCAGGGAAGAAGCCAACTTATTTTAGAACAATGTCATTCAGGATCAGTTGGAGGCCATATGAGTGCTAATAAAACTACTATAAAAGTTTTGCAATGTGGTTTATTTTTCCCAACAATATCCAAAGACTCCTACAACTTTGTTCTATCATATGACAAATGTCAAAGAACGGGTAACATTATGAAGAGAGATGAAATGTCATTTAATCTGTGGCAAGAAGTTGAGATATTTGATGTTTGAGGTGTGGACTACATGGGTCCATTCCCATCTTCTTATGGATTATCTTACATCCTAGTGGTGGTGGATTACATCTCAAAATGGGTAGAAGCCATATCGACCATCACTAGTGATTCCAAACCTTCCATCAAAATGTTCAAAGATATTATTTTCCCCCGTTTCGGAGTCCCACACACTGTGATATCTGACGGAGGATCTCATTTCCTAGAAAGAAGCTTTGAAGCATTGCTAAGAAAATATGGTGTAACACACAAAGTAGCCTCACCCTACCATCCACAAATAAGTGGACAGGTAGAGGTTTCTATCAATCAATTCAAGGATATTTTGGAAAAGACAGTAGGCTGCAATCAAAAATATCGGTCAGTAAAAATCAATGACGCATTGTGGGCCTACCGAACTACTTTTAAGACTCCCCTTAGAACTACACCATTTCAATTGATCTATGGGAAGTCATGCCACCTGCCTGTAGAACTTGAACACAAAGCATGGTGGGCAATAAAACAACTAAATTTTGATATGAAGAAAGCTAGACAAGCTAGGATTCTGCAACTTCAAGAGCTTGACAAACTCAGGATGACAACTTATGACAATGCACAAATCTACAAAGAACGTATGAAGCTTTGGCATGATGGTCATCTAAAAATAAAGGACATACAAGTGGGAGACCAAGTTCTATTGTTCAACTCAAGACTGAAGTTATTCCTAGGAAAACTCCGTTCTCACTGGTATGGACCTTACATTGTCAAGAGCATCTCCCCACATGGTGCTTTCTCTTTATGGAGTGAAAAGTCAGGCGAATTTGTAGCTAATGGTCAACGCTTGAAGAGATATTTCACCTCAGCCAACACAGGCACCGAAGCAATGTTGGAACTCACCAATCCAATAGATCCATTGTAAAGTTGAAGGAATCAAGTGGAGCTATTGACATAAAATAAAGGCACTTGTCGGGAGGCAACCAAATCAATAATTTTTTTAATTTTAATTTTGAATTAGAAATTTTGTTTTTAGATAATTTTGCACTAAAATAAAAATTGCATCGAAAGATGCTCTCTTAAGTTCTAATTAGTCTTCATTTTTGATATTTTCAGATGGAGGATGCATGCTGATCGGAACGCAACCACATCTAGTAGTTCAACCAGCATGATTTTTCCCCTCCATCTCGGATTTAGAGTTTGCTCGAGATAAGCAAATTTCAAAGTTATGGGTGGAGGATGGGTGGTACATACTAATTTCCACCTTCACCCATCCATTTCTGACTTAAGATTTCATCGTTGCATTTTTTACCCAAATTTTCAAAATTTCAAAATTTTTAACATTTTTTCAAAGAAATTGAGCAGATACTTGATGAAGTTTTGATACTTTCTATTTCGTTTACCTATCCTGCTATGCATTTTGAATCATTATACCCTTCTTATTTGAAGCAGATCCTCAAAAGCACCACTTTTTGAAGCTAGCCTATTGATTGAAATCATCTTGTGAAGCTTATGATTCCTTACATCATGATACTTATGCAAAAATGACAAGTGTCTGTCAAACTGATAGGCATCAAACACGTCATGCTTCCTAACTGACTAGTGGAACAATAACATGGAATCACCACTGGATTCTCATCAAGTCATTATTTGAGTAGAGTACGATGAAGAGAACGACCTAGTGCACTGAATTGTAAATCAAGTTGCATTTTTATCAGAACTCTCTTCTACACTTCTTCTATCATCTTCATACCCCTCCATTCATAAAAAAGAAACAAAAATAGCCAAAATAGTACCAAACCCTAAGTTCGGGGTGGAATGCCACTTCCCTCTATATTCACTTCTTCCATACCCATCGCTAATAATTAGGGGCGTACCACTAAGAAAAGATGCCAATGTGCACACAAAAAGAAAATGCAATCTCAAGTCGAATAGAGGAGAGATTCACACACAAAAAAATGCAATCAATGAAATTGCAATCATAAAATAAAAATCTCGATTCGAATAGGGGAGAGATTTATTTCTTCCTTCCATGCCACCTTTCACTCTCTTTTCTACCTAAAGGCACAATGAATGCCTTCACTACCTTGAAAAACACCAGTGTCAGATCAGATGTACACTTGTTGTTCTGCGGGTATCTCTGGACTCTTACAAAACTCTTTGACATGCTTGTTGTTGGAAAAAGTGAAGAGAAAGTGATATTGGAAAACAAACTCAGGAACGAAGATACGGTAAGATGTGTTCAGTGGTCTCAGGAGGTTGAGATACTTAGTTATAATGAGCAGAAATAAAACAAACATGATGTGAAGATGAGGCAACCACATGGGTTGAAAGTATTCATTTGGTGATTGCTTTAGATTTTGTGTTACTCGAGGATGAGCAACGTTCAAGTTCGGAGTGTTTTGATGAATGCATATTCATCATGATATTAAGTCACCATCTTGGGCCAAATTCGACTCAATGCTTTCACATTCATATCCTCAATATCACAATATACAAAATTGCTTAATTCTTTCAATTACCAGAATTATTAACTGAGTTTATGTTGAATTTATGTAGTTCATGATGAGGTTGCACAATCAGCTCGCACCCACCTCCATTTAACCCTAATCCACCTTCAACATAATCATCACTACCCCTTGCTTCACTCCATCTTTACCTCCATCAACCATCATCCAAATCAAACCCTTTTGAGTGGGACCCACCTTTCTCAACCTTTGATCTACCTTCACTCATCCTTGGTTTTGACCATACGGTCTTGACCATACGGTTTCATCCATATGGTCTTAGACCGTGAGCATTTCCACACCATCAAATCACAAATCGACGACCCCCATCCATCCGACCGCACGGTCTTAGCCATCAATTGCCTTAATGATTTCATACTATTTCCCTTCCATACGGTCTCAAGACCGTATGGGCAGCCACACCTCAAGACCGGTTGGTCTGCATCCACCCCCAAAACTGTTTGCAAGCCACCGTCTAGAAACCACGATGAAGCACGCTTCTACCATCGTCACCTTCATCCATCCACTTGCAAACCCTAGTTCACTATAACAGGACTCCCATAGTTGCTACCCTTCTTCCTCTTCCTCCAGCCATCACAGGAACCCTTGATACCATTGAGTTTCAACCACTTTCCGCAGCAAGCTGACACACCTACAACCTCGGCGATCTGCAGCGCCCTCAGCCATGACCTGTACTACCGCCCAGTGACCCGCGCCTAACAGCAATCACGGCTCAACCTGCTTTTGAGCAGAAGTGACCATCGGATGGTAAACGGTCGTGCAGACTGTGAGGTGAAACTGATAGGACGCAAGATCGTTTGGCGGCGTACGATCCAAAACCGTTTGGACATCAAATGCGCGATCGTTGAAGACCGTTTGGAGCCGGAGGTCCCAAGACCGATCAGGCACGAGGACCGGTTGGACGTGCTATTGGTTTTCAAACCATTAGGATGATTACAATCCTGCAAGACCGTTAGAACAAAAAGTCCAAGACCGATCACTGAAGGCGAGACCGTTTGGACAATCTGCTGTAGACCAGTTGGACATGGGGAATTGAAGACAGAGTGGACCGCTAGGGAAGTGATCTTCAAGACCGATCAAGACTCAAGACCGCTCAGGCCTCATCACCAAAACCGTGTGGAGCCACAACCAAGACCGTTTGGAGAAATTAATGCAAGACCGTATGGTCATATATCTAAGACCGTTTGAGATTAGAAGCCAAACCATTTGGAGAGAACATATACCCAAGACCGTTTGGACTTACCAAACCGATCAAATCTAAACCATTTGGAGGAAAACCGATACAAGACCATTTGGTCATCTAAATGAACTGTGAAAATTGCAATAGGGCCCAAAATGCCAAGACCCCATCCCAGCCTATAAATAGGTCCAATAGGGTCCTCGTTTGAGGCATCAGATCTGGTACTTCGACAAGCTGCCTAAATGTTGGTCCGATCCCGCCACTATCACTTCCCTTGTTCCTCCTACTGTGATCAAGGAGACTGAGAAGATAAGGAAGGAGGATTGACAAAGACTAGCCAGTCTGTCTTGGCATCCCTCATTCCTCATCCAGATCTTCTCCGACATGGCATAGAAGATCACATCATCTTCACTGAGTTGCGACCACCTTCTACATCATGTTCATGGTGGAACCTTCCCTCTCTCTTATTCTTCTTATTTCTCGCATCATGAGCGATTACCTCCTTTCTGCTGGGGTGGGGGGACTAGCCCCGCTGCCCATGCAAGCATGTTCCTTTGTTAAACAATCCATGGCAATGTATATAACTTTTCATTTCGTTGTTAATCATTAATGTTTGTAATTTGACTACCTGCTTGCTTTCATCTTGTTCTTCCCTATGTTGTTAGATCTTCTATACATAGGGTAGAATGTCGATTAATGAGGTTAACTCCAAACTAGAAATAGAATGGGATTCATTGAAGTCGTAAGTGTGTGATCTGTGAGGGGATGAGCCATCTAGCCTACAGTGACACTTCTATGTGCCTAACGTATGTATAGGGCATCCACAATCTTAGTGGATTCTTGTATATTCTTTGTTAATCATCGATGTTTTCTTGTAGATTAATCGCCTTCTTGCTTATCGATTAACGTGGTTGACTCCTTGATGAGAACTTCTGATAGGATTCCCTGAGGTTGTAAGTGTCTGATCTATGAGGGGACGAGCCATATAGCCTACGGTGATGCTTTTGTGGGCCTAACGCATGTATAGGGGGGGCACAACCTTAGTTGGTTTTCTGTATCTTCAGAGTCATAAGTGTGTGATCTGGATGGTGACGAGACATCTGATGCCTAAGGTGATGCTTACGCAAACCTAATGCCAGTATGGGGGGTTTTACAGCAGCTCCATTTGGATGGTTATACCTTGCCTGGATGTTTGATGTTAGGAAGTGTGTGCATTCATAGTGGTGGTGAAACCCAGAACCATTCCAGTGATTCCATATCATTAATCTAGATCCAACTTTAATTCTGCTATTTACTTTTTTGCAACTAGTTTAATTAACCTCAAATCAACCAATCGTTCTAAATAGTAGTCTTACTTGAGCTAGATTCGACTAACGACGGTTCTTAAAAATGTTATCTCTTGGGATTTGATCCTCAACTATACTACGATAAGACCTGTCCGCTTGCGGGTGGTATTATTTTACAAGGTTTTGGTAAATCTTGGGGATTTCAACCCTGAGTGAATTTTTTAGTGCAATAATATACCATGTCAGCTGTCTTCAACAACAAATAAGCAAACAGTGCCTTCATCTCACAACTTGAGCCAAAGAATGTCTAAGAAGCTCATGGGGGTGATGAATGGATCCTAGACATGCAAGAAGAATTGGATAAATTTGAGAAAAATAAAGTGTGGAATCTAGTGCCAAGACCATGTGATAGAAAGATCATTGGCACCAAGTGGGTCTACCGCAACAAGCTAGATGAAAGCGTCAAGGTGTTAAGAAACAAAACAAGGTTAGTGTCTCAAGGCTACAATCAACATGAAGGTATATATTTTGATGAAACATATGCACCTGTAGCTAGACATGATTACATTCGTATGTTGCTTGCTTTTGCTAGTTGTAAGAACATTCTTCTTTAACAAATGGATGTTAAAAGTGTGCTTTTAAATGGTACAATTGAGAAGGAAGTGTATGTTGCACAACATTCAGGTTTTGAACATGATAGTTTACCTAACCATGTTTATCTATTGCAAAACGCTCTCTATGGACTCAAACAAGCACCTCGAGCTTGGTATGAGAAATTAAAAAACTTTTTGTTATGTCATGGGTATATCATGGGCAAAGTCAATTCTACCTTGTTTCTCAAACACACTTCTAACAATTTTCTTATCATTCAAGTTAATGTTGATGATATCATTTTTGGCGGAACTAATCTTGATCTTTGCAAGGATTTAGTGATCTTATGAAGAGTGAGTTTGAGATGAGAATGATGGGTGAGATTGCATTCTTCCTTATCTTTCAAATCAAGCAAACTAAATATAGGAAGTTCATCAATCAAGGAAAGTACACAAGTGAGCTACTTAAGCACTTTGGAATGGAGAACACCAAGCCGATGGACACCCCCATGTCAAACACCGCCAAACTTGATAAGGAGGAAGAAGGTGAGAAGGTGGATGAGAATCTCTATAAAGGTATGATTGGAAGTTTACTTTATTTAACTGCCTCTAGACCTGACATAATGTTTAATGTTGGCTTGTTTCTTGCTTTCAATAAAATCCCAAGAAATCACATCTTATAGTTGTTAAGAGGATTTTAAGGTACTTAGTTGATACTCCAAGGACTATGGTATCCCAAGTCAAGGGACTTTACTCTTACGACTTATAGTGATGTTGATTATGTTGGATGCTTGATTGATAGAAAGTGCACATGTGGCACTTGCTTCCTCCTAGGACCATGCTTGGTGTCTTGGTTCTCTAAGAAATAGAGGAAAGTGGCTTTATCAACTACCAAGGTTGAATACATTGTAGCCGGGTGTAGTTGTGCCCAGTTTCTATGGATGAAGCAAATGCTCCAAGACTTTAACAATTATTTTGATGCTTCTCCTGTTTATTGTGATAATACTAGTGCAATAAATTTTTCTTACAATCCTGTATTGCATAATAGAGACAAGCATATAGAGGTTCGTCATTGTTTTCTTTATGATCACATTGCCAAAAAGGATATTTATATCATGCATGTAGACACAAAAAATCAGTTGGTAGACATTTTTACTAAACCACTACCTAGAGAGAAATTTAATTTTATTAGATCTAAACTACTCATAACTAATTAGAATGAATCTGATATGCCTTCTAGTTAGTTGCTATCTATCATATATGCTTTTCTCATGTCTTGATCAACTTTGCTTTCCAAAGTGCTAAAATTTCATGTTCTTATGCCTTGCTTTTCGATTGTTTTATCATCAAATAGTACCAAATGATGACTGATATGTGCGTATGTTTAAAATGCAAAATGGATCAGAAAAATAAATTTAATTAGCACTCAAATGGCTAGAAATTAAGATTTCTAATGATGGATCAAGTTAACCATCGATTGAGTTTCCAACTCAACCGATCTGTGGTTGAGGACTTTTATAAAAAGCCATTTGATTGAGTTTCCATCTCACAAAACTTGACCGATGGCTAGGATGGAGCAAAACATAAGTATGGTTCGGCTAACTTTTCTCCCTCTCAACTAGAGAAAAATTGACTGATTCCCACTCCAGCTCCCTCAAGCTCTCAACCATAGCACCGACCTTCTTAGCTCTCTTGCACACCAACCCTAGGTGTTTGGTTGGTTTTTGGTGGTGTTTCACTTGTGTTTGACCTCTCAATCTCATGGCTTCAAATAGGAGAAAGAGAAATGTCCCTTTTAGAGAACCATCCTCCTTCTCCAACTTTGACCTCATTCCCTTCAATGATACCTTCTTTGTCTCTGATGAAACTCTAAATAGGTACAAGAAGCTCCTTCCTAGAAACCCCTTCCCTTTTTGTGTTGTGTCGCATAGACAAAAGGTTATAGATGAGGTAGCCGAGTTATTGTATGACCTGAACCTATCAGTCCTGAGTGTTGAACACCAGTACTAATTCCATCACAAGCACTAAGACAATTCATAAATTCTATGCAAATTTGTTGTGGAATTATGACACTCTTGTACCCCCACCTAATACTCAAGTCATTCTTACTTCCATGATTATCAATAAGAAGTTTAAGATCTCAAAAGATAACTTGAATATCCTTTTCTCTAGTACTGTGGTCACCGACACATGGAGGAAGGATTACCCTGAGCATTTTGACCTCCTTGACCCTAAGGCCTTCTACAAGCAATATGATATCACTCTCCCTGACATACATAAATTCTTGAAGAATCCTCAAGTTCCCTATACGAAGAAGTCCATCCCACCCTCCTCTGGCCTTGACCTGAAAAACCACATTTTTGCTCTAGTAGTCAAGTACAATATTCACCCCAAGAAAAATCAAATTGAAATTGTAGAAAATATCACAATGATTATGTTTTGCCTTCTAAAGAATATCAGAGTCAAGTCATCTAGATAAGTTCTCCACCACATGACATACTTCGACTCTTAGAAGAACACCCGAGGTACCGACCCACCCTACCCAACCTTGCTATGTGGTCTATTTTTATATGCCACTGAAAAGTCTCTTTTTCATGACCTTCATTACAAACCTGCTCAAAGAGGAGTCTGTATTAGTGAGACTACACTCAAGAAAAGCTTGCCTCCATATTCTTCCACAACACCTGGATCCTCCACCTCCTCAGCTATCTCAACCTACTTGTGCCTCATTTCTTGTATAAAATGAAACCCTCATGGGTTACATGATGCATCAGTAGGCATATAACCTTTAGGTTCAGGACCATATGCATCAATATCTATGTGTTATCATGTCTACCATGAAGCTATCTTGTGCCCATCCTTATCCTTCCTACCAACCCTACCCAGGTGTTGATTATGCATCCAATGCATATAATCACTTTTACCCAGGCCCTCCACCTTCTACACCCTCTATTATTGGTGGATCTACCCCTAGAGTGCTATCCCTCCATGATAGTCCTGTAGATACCTTGCTTGCAGGAGTTGGTACCTCTTCACCCACTTTCCCTTAAGCCCAAGAGTTGCATGACCTTGGTATATCTTGGGTTGAGCAGAATGCAATGTGGCCCGTTCATGGTTTTGATCCTTCTATCGATGAGGAGTTTCCCAACCAGGATGATGAGGAAGATATTACTTTTGATGAGGAGGCATCTGAGGATGATGGTGAGGATGGATGGTTGCTAGTGCATCTGGTGATGAAGGTGAGTTGCTGCATCTATTGTGCCTTCAGATGGAGATGACGACTACGAGCCTGAAGCTTCTGATGATGATGTTGATGATGATAACCCACTAGACTTAGATAGTTTATACATTTAGATGTTTTAGTTTTTAGTCTTTATATGTTGATCATATATATCATTATAGACTATTTTGTACTAAAAACATATGGTTACATTATCTGAGATGTACTATTTCAATCATCATGTTATTTTTCATCGGTTTGGCTTATAGTTATTTTAAGCACATGCTTTTAGTGTTGTAATCTTAATCATATGTACCCTTACTCTCTGGTTGACTATATCTCATGAGTTTGGGGTATGCTACCCATATTTTTATTATGACATAGCTTTCTTGTCTCTCTCTCATCTCTGTTTGATGTGTATTATGAGGTTGCATGTTTTCTCTTGTTGTTGTATGTTTTTTATTTTGCTTGGAGAAGACTCGTTTCTATGCTTTTATATCCTCCTTAATTTTTGATAATGCCAAAAGGGGGAGAGAAGTTCAATATTTTTAAGCTCAACAATATTGCTTTTATTGCCTATGTGATCCTTTTCTTGTCTAAATATATGTCCTATGATGTGACTTGTTAAAGGACCATGTAGTATACATGTTATATAGTTTTGTGTAGAAAGATTAACTATGCAGGTAAGGGTGAGCATAGATTGAAGGGGAGCAATTCACATTGTTAACATTATGAATCTCTACAATTCACAAGGCTAAGGTATAATTTTACATATCCTTTTCAAAATGTTGAGGAATGGTTTGTCATTATCATAAAGGGGGAGAATGTTGACCTGAGAGTTATACATTGTCCATATTTTTATGATGACTTAACAATTCCATTCATCTGCATCTAATATGTTTGTTTAAGATTAATTTCAAGATTTAGGTACATGAAAAGGATCAAATTACACAAGCCCTAGCTTGTCCAAGTTCAAGACAAAAGTAATGCAAATATGCAATTTGGTAAATCACTTCAAACCACCTTAGAATATTTTTGTAATCATTTGTATTGATGATATGACTTGTAACTTAGATGAGAAAAAATTAGGGACACAATTCGAACGGTTGATCACTGAAAAGTCATTTTGAACAATTTGTCACAACAACTTTGTCAGTCGTGTTTGGATCTTGACCGACTAGTGATAGATTTTTGGAAATGGATCAATTAGTCGAGTTGTACACTCATAGAACTCGAGCAAGTGACTCGCTGACTAAAACTGATTTTGAGTGATCGGTAGAGTTTTCGAGGACAAACTCAACTGATAGTTTGAAAATTGGCTTTGTCGGTTAGTGAATCAATTGAGTTATCTTTATTGAAACTCGACCGAATGTACCATATAGAAAATGCAGCAAAAGTGATTCCAACAGTTGGAGAGTTGTTACAAACAAAAATATATCTGTCGCAAGTTGTAAAATAGCTACTTTTCATTCTTAAGTGATCCCACACTCAAATTAACACCCCCAGCTAGAAATAGGACCTCTTGGAGTTCATTCTAAGGTTGCTCATTCATACTAACCTTGGTCCTTGCTATAGTTTATTGTGCTACAACCCTTTGAGCCCCTTTCTCTCTCTCATTTACAAAGCATTTTGTGATTATGAGTGAGTTAGGCATGTTGTAAGAGAGCTAACTAGATGTTATCTTATAAAGCTCTCAATCCTTCCATCTTCCCAATCCCCTTTCTCAAAGAGCAAAGGTTGAAGTGATCTTCTCCGAGTGAAGGAGGAGTTGCTATTCTTCTTGAAGGTTGAAGAAGGTGCGAAGATGTTCCTCAGGTGAAGGAGAAGGACAAGATAGTAGATTCAAGAATAGTTGGTAATTCCTTCAAGGCTAAAGACTTGATGCAAGTGTGGGTATGTCCTGGGTGAAGGCTAAAGACATCTTGATCAAGTGGGTAAGTCCTTGTGTAGGTGAAAGACTCTTGTCTTCAATAGGTAAGTCCTTGGATGTATGGTGTTATTCTCGTATCTCTTATAATGGAATATAAGTATACATGGGTTGCAAAATCCTAGAGGTTGACCTCCCTAGGTAGTAAATTGGCGGTCTCCTAGTATGGAGATTGGAACCACTCTAACCACCTTGTCCACATATTTTGTAAGGACTCTGGCCCACATTTTGGGATAAACCTATTTGTTTTGCTTAAGTATGTTGCTTAGCTCCTTGGTCTAATCATTTGAGATGTAATTAATTAGGTCATGTTGAGAACTTGAGTGCCTTTTTTTTATCATGATGCTTATGTTTTGTGGAGAGGTTTGGTGCAAATTACAATTTTCCTAAGATAGGGGTTGATGTGCAAGTTTGCCACCTCTAGAGTGTTCCTACTCTCTCTTGGAATCATCTAGAGAAAAGAGAAAGAGATGGGCACCTTGTTTAGACCTTGGTTGTATTGTGACATCCTTGGTAGTGTTTTAGACACATGTTTGAGGTGTGTCTTATACTTAGGAATGTTGTCTCGGGCTTGAGAACCTTAGAGAGGCCCTGTATCGGTTTGTGGGTGTCCTGAGGGACATCGTATCAGTTTTGTGGTGTCTAGAGGTGCACCATATCATTTTGTGGTACCTAGGGTTTACCCCTATTAGTTTGTGAAAAGGGTATATGTGTTTATTGGTCTTGACCATCTTAGGTGGCCTAGTGGGTGAGACATATATCTTATCACCTTGTTGCATGGTGTTGCATGTGGCCTTTCTTTGTGGATAAGTGTCACCTAGGGTTCTAAGGTGGTGACACCTTCCCTTTTCTCTCTCTTTCATCCCTCCTGTACATATACCTCTTTCTCTCCATCACAAATAACCCTTTTTGTTATCCTTGCATTCCCTCTTTAGTGTATGACCTTGAGCTAGAGGTGTCTCTCCCTTAGAGATTGGAGGACTAGTCCCATGCTTGTGGTTCTCTCTTCATCCTATACCTTGGTAAGCCATGATCCTTAGCTTCCTTTCTCTCTTTCTTTCTTCTTCTTGGCCATAGAGCTTGGTTGCTTTATTTTCCCTCTCATGCTCTCTTAACCTTGGTTCCATCTTCTTCCTTAGAGGTGTTGTAGTAATCAAGCTTGGAAGATCTTCTTCTACCTTGAGATCATGAAGCTTGTATCTTGGTGGTGATCCTTGAGGCGGGTTATATAACTCTAAACCATCTTTCTTATTATCACCCTTTACTTCCTATCTTGTTCTTTGTCCTTGGTTTGTTATCTCTTGCATGGTAGTGGTTCTTCTTGGTAGTTTTGTGTTCTTCTTTGGAAGAAGGATCTTTCTTAGATGCTTCTCATGTGTTGCACTTCTTTTGCATTGCTTGTAATGTCATTCTAAGGTTGAAGATGAGTGGGAATATGCATGTTTAGGCTGATATGCTCTGGGTGGCCGTCGCAATCTATGACACCAATAAATGTTACAACTGTGACTGGTCGTCACGACCCTGGCAAGACCTAGGTCGACACCTTTTGTTGGATGGTCATCACGTCCTTGGGGAGGCCTTCGTCGACACACCTTGGTAACGTTTAGGTCATCATGCCTTATGCATGAGTAAACTGATATGAGAACAATCATTATGTGTTGCTTGGAGAAGCATTGCCTATCAAGACTCTGGTTGTCATGCCTTGAGAGGTGTTGATGCCTGATAGACTTAACTTGTGCATTGTGTTATGTTGATATGCCAATTGCTTAGTTGGGTAGAGGCCGACACACCATAGGATGGTGTTTCCTGATACATCCATAGTTGGGATGCCCATCTCAGCTCAGACGCGTTGTTGAAACCCTAAGAAACATGTCACCCTTTGAGATACCGACATACCCAATCATTACCCTATACCTAATGATGTTTGTCACACCATGTGGTGGTGCTACCCGACAGGTTGGGTTGGCCGAGACCCCCCTTCTTAGGTGTTAATGTTTGATACCCTCATGATGTTAAAATGATACACACCTTGAGTAGGTAGCCCGATGCCATTTTTGCTCACCTAACACACCCTAAATCGATACCTACTTTGGAGTGGCTTCCTGACACACCTAGGGTAAACCTGATATCCTATGTTAATAACCCTAATGCATACCTTGTGATGGTGTTATAGATACACCATGTTGATGCTAGGGTCACATTCTATGATGTGATACCCTACGGAGAAGTTGTACAAATGATGTTGAGAGCTATGTTTCTATACCTCATAACATGTGCCATAACGATGAGGAAAGTGATGATTTTAGGGTGGTTGTTGATCCAACCTTGTAAACCTTAATTTAGTAAAGAGAAACCCTAATTTTAATGATGTAAAATGTATGTCATGAGACCTATGAGATGATGGTGTTGATGATGTATTGCCTTCTTGTTACAAGTTTATAACCATGCAGACAACGCCAGTTGATGTACATAGCCATGTATGGGCTATGGTGGTTATAATCTATTTGAATGAGCGTTGTGAGGCATAAAGTGTTTTTAACATTCTTGAAAGATAAGGTAATTGGTATTATGACATAATGATGGCTTATTGACTTGCATGAGATGATTTTCCTTAGTGATGAGAGGAGGGGTTATCACCATATGATATGTGATCCTTGTGTTGTATACAGGTTAAGAAATAGACAGGAAGTGATGAGATCACACCTTATATGCCCCAGTATGTTCCGGTGATGTGGCATACCCTTTTTTATGAAGATTTTGTATAGAGGTTCTACGTTGTAACTTGATTGATGTTGAAGATGATTAAATAACCTAACTAATCAAGTAGAACTTAATCTTGTAGCTTTCCCTATGCCATAGATCCATTCAGTGTCAACATTTGCAAAATGGTGAAATGAATTTAACTTAGAGCACATATTTTTGAATATGTCGGTTGCAAGTTGAGAAATTCCTTGTATCCTGAACTACATGATGTGTGAGATGATGATGCATTAGTCGATCTCATTGTGGTGTGGATGGCCATGCTTGAGACACTCCTTGTTAGAATAGCCATGTGTGAGCCTGTTCTTCTACGCCATACATGTACCAAGGTGGGCTAGTTATGATTATATATGTGGATGGCCATGCGTGAGTCAATCCCTAAATTTGACTATATGTCATTGTTGTAGTTGATTGATATGCCTCTATGGAGTTTTCTCTTATTATAACCAAGAGGTGGGGTGAGGTCATGGATTCCAACTCTTCCATTAGACCTTGTATGGCACTGATTTCGACTTATCAAGTGGTCAATGGGATTTGGGTGGTACAACTCAAATCCTCAGGGCATAATTGATAACCTTCCCTTTTGTGATGTTATCTTACTAGTTTTCTTAGTTTTCCATACTCTTTCTTAGATAAATTAGATAGAATACTTAACT
Source organism: Alisma plantago-aquatica (assembly GCA_963693085.1). Classification (NCBI taxonomy): domain Eukaryota; kingdom Viridiplantae; phylum Streptophyta; class Magnoliopsida; order Alismatales; family Alismataceae; genus Alisma; species Alisma plantago-aquatica. The sequence continues at coordinate 490,575,782 of OY856413.1, read as the reverse complement.
TTCTGCTTTATTGTGAATATACCAATAAATTTATATTTTCCCTTTTCTTCTTACAGAAAAATCCAAAAAAATTGCAAAAGTTCCAAACTGGCCCAAAGATCGTGAAGGCCCTAGTGGTCCCAAGACTGTGAAGGCCCTAGCGGTCCCAAGACCGTGAATATTCTAGTGGTCCCAAGACCACATGAAGGCCCTTGTGGTCCCAAGACCGAGTGAAGGCCTTTGCGGTCCCAAGACCGAGCAAAACCCTAGCGGTCCCAAGACCGTGAGGACTCTAACAATCCCAAGACCGAGTGAAGATTTATTGATCCCAAGAATGCACAAAATCTACTGGTCTCAAAACTGTGAGGATCCAAATGGTCTCCAAACCGTGAAGATCCAAATAACTTAAAACCGTTCAAGACCCCCTTGGAGCTTATAAATAGGAACCAAGACCCCCTTGGAGCCTATAAATAGGAACCAAGGGGTCCTCATTAAGGGGGCATTCTCAGACACCCAAAGGCTGCCTCATTTGTTCTAGAGCTATTTCATCCTTCATCCTTCATCCTTCGCCCCAAGGCTTCCGGTCTAAGATCCACACTCCATCCATAAGCCTACTTCCTCTCTCATCGACATAGAAGGTGGGGAGTGAAGGATTCATCACCAAAGCAACCACACAGTGTGAAGATAGTTTTTCTCTACTCCAAGGGTTCAACCGTCCTCCCTCCTATGTGAGATGATGTTTTCCTTATCTTCTCTTGTCTCCTTCTTTGTTCTTTCCATGAGAGAGTAGTTCTATACACTAGGGCGCGGGGAGTAGCCCCGCTACCCATGTTTTCATTTCATGCATTGTAATTCATGAGTTTGCAATAGAGAAATACTATCTTTTCACTTCAACATCAATCATTTAATGAATGCTATTTGCTTGATCACCAACCTATGTTACCTATTATCTACTAGTGTGAATTGTCTATGTTTATGCTTTTAGATGCAGTTATCGATTGTATGTTGGTTCTTGATGTATGTAGTCACCATATATCTGTTTCGGTATCTAGGAATGCTTTTCAAGGAGTGGAGTAAACTCACCTCCATCATTGTACTTTCATACTATGAAATGGAATCAGTTGATGTATGGAGGTACAACTTTGACAGGTTGAGGAACACACTTTGTGAAGGGAGTGATGCAAAGTAAGTGACCATTCGTTCAGGGATGGTTAGGATTGCAATACTTCCACGTTTCTCATAGTTGGCTATTTGAAAGAAAGTTAAGTCTACAAAGATACTAACTGATTAGACCCTTTTTGCAAGCCATGTTATTATGATGTATGTTATGATCCACGTGTAGTGGTGGTGAAACTCGATCACATCCTAGTGGTTTCCAAATATTGTTTACAACCTTAACTTTACTTTCCTACCATTTAATTTACATTTGCATTTTAGTTTAATCATCAACCCAACTCTTCGATCTAAATATCAACTCTTAAGTAGATAAATAGAATTATAACATCTTCCATCTTGTTAACCATTAACAAGACCGTTGTCTTGTGGATTCGACCCTCAACTGTACTACGATAAGACTTCCACGTACCTTAGCGTACATGGGTGGAGATCTTATTATAGCACACACAAGGATAAACTTAGAGACTTACTATCTCTAGGATTTTTAGTGGTGCACACAACTTCACGCGAGTGGAGGCTCCATCAAAAATTGGCGACGTTGTCGGGGACAACGGAACGTTTTAATTTCATTTATCAACTTGCTAGTTTATTAGGATTTTACAATTTACCCTGATAACTACTTCATATCTTTTTTATTCCATCATCTTTCCATCATCTAAAGTGTGAGTTTTATTTTACTCAGGTAGAAAACGTGTATGCAAAATTGCAGATTCTCCCCTGAACCAGAGTACGACTCTAAGGTAGAACGAAACTTCTATCGATGCATCAAACTCAACTGCCAACAAGCTAGATAGATGGTTGAAGAACAATGCCAAGCTGCCTTGATACTAAAGAGAGTCAACACAGCTATAGCAGCTCAGAGAGCGCAACTCATCGCTGATACACGAGCTCAATTCCAAGCTGAAGTTCGAGTTGAAGAGAAAGCTCGCATCCAAGCTGAAAATGAGGCAGCCACAGTAGCTACTCAGTTATTGATCAGGAACAAGCAGTTTTGAGACTACATTGTTCCTAAGAATTCTGAGGATGATCACCCAGTTCAGCCTCCACTCATTAATTCTCCTAACTTCTAGATTCGAACATAAGGGATCCAAATCATGCAAGGTATCTCGTTCTCTAGAAACACTAGAGATGATTGCATGGACCATTTGAAGCGATTCAAGGCACTCCGCCGATTGGTGCCACAAGTCGGAGCTACTCTCGATGCAATCATGCTCCGAATTTTCAACTTCAATCTGGCTGGAAAGGCACTAAGTTTGTATAAATCTTTAGATGGAGGGCCGATCACCACTTGGGCTCCCTTGGAAGAAATTTTTTTGGAGAATTTCTTCAATCTCTCGTTCACTCACTCGATGCCTGAGGACAACACCTTTCTTCACCATAAATTGACATTTTTCCCAAATAAGAAGTTCTTTCCTCCCTCATTGACCTACCAGATTAGGGGATAGATCAACTAGTTCCACCAACTTCCTGGAGAATCACTGGTAGAATCATGGGAAAGATTTAAAAAACTTTTGAGAAAATGCCCACATCACAGAGTCTCACAAAACCAGCTCATGGAAACATTCTATAGAGGGGTAAGTGCTGAAATAAAGAAGTTTTTGGATTCCTCATCTGGAGGAAATTTCATGAGAAAGAATTATGAGGATGCCTAGAAGATTGTTACGCTCAGAGCTGAGAACCAATCTAATTGGGGAAGGCCGTCTATAGGAGGAATCCTAAAAGTCTGCAAAGTTTAAGAATCTATAGAAATGAAACCTATTGTTGAAGCTCTGAAAACCATAGCTCATAAGGAGCAAGTCCTTGAAACATCATTTGGAGAATATGATAGGAAGAAGAACTCCCAAGTTCAACAAGTCAAAGCATCTATTGAGACATATGAAGCTTGTCGCGCATCAGATCATCCCACATTATCATGTGGCCTCTTATACGATGTGATGATGAATCTGCAGACACCTCAACCACAATATGAACCAATTATTGAACATCCCGAGGATCATCTTCCAGAGCAAGTTAATTCTATCCACACTATACCAAGTCAAGCATATTATAATTTGGATCAACCAAGAAATTGTAAGGACCCTGGCCTTCATTTTGGGCTGACCCTGTTTGCTTTGCCTAAACCCTGTGTTTAGAGACTTGACTAATCACCTGAGTTGTGATTAGGGTTTGTTTGTGCTTTGTTGATAGGTTGAGGTGCAACTTGGAATTTACCCAAGTTCGCCACCTTGAGAGATGTCTTTCTATCTCTTTGCATCCTCTAGGGTTGAGAGGATGGGTTGGGCTCTTTGCTTGAGTAGCCTTGGGTTTTGTTGAGCCTTGTTGGGCCTTGTTGGGCCTTATTGAGCCTTGTTGGAGCTTGTATCGGGTTGGACCTTAATGTATCGGCCAAAGGAGTGCTAGTTGTATCGGGCAAGGAGGTGTATCGGCCATGGTGTGCTGGGTTGCCATGTTGGGCAACACACACCCTCTTGACCTAGCCTCGTTTGTGTCACCATCTTTAGACAAGTGGTCGTTGCTTTGCTAAGTGGGTGGCAAGTCGTGGACAAGTGGTTTGGGGTGCTAGCATGTGGCACAATCCTTGGACAACTGTGCTAGGGGAGGTTGTCTCCTTGCCTTGCTCTTCCCCTTCACCCCTTAGTATATAAACGACCCCCCCTACTTCCTAGGTCTCTTTGGTTCCTTTAGTTTCTTTCCCTTCCTTTAGTGGTCGTTCTAGGAGAAGAAAGGAGCCAGTGGTGGCTGATACATCTAGTGTGTTGGGTGACACACCTTGCTAGCTTATCCCTCTTCTTCTCTTATGGTGGATCTTGGAGCTTGAGGAGTGTGTTTAAGGTGGGTTACATAACTCCTACCCTAGCTATATTACTTTCCTTTTTATGTTTCTTGTTCATATGCTATCTGGATCGGCCAGGCTCATCTTGTTAGTAATATCTTTGCTCTAGTATGTGCCTTGACATTGTGGGATATGATGATATGGTTATGTTGTTTAGATGTGTTCTTGGACCTTGTTGGCCGAACCATTGGATTAGGGTTCCTTGGGCAAAACCCCTCTCTTAGTTGTTGAGAGGTGAGCCTAGGGTTTCCTAACTCCATGGTGTGTGTGGTGTGTTCTTGGGGAAAAATCCCTCTCTCCCTTTGGTCTTGAGAGGTGAGTTTGAGCTCTAGTAGTATAGGCAAAACCCCCCTCTTCCTAGTCATTGAGAGGTGAGTCTATGCTCTAGTTTCTTGGGCAATACTCCTCTCTTACCATGGAGTTGAGAGGTGAGCCTTTGGTTGGTCTTGACCTAGTTGAGGTTGGAAGGTTGGCCGATATGGGATGACCCACCTTGCTACCCGATATGTGATGGAAGTTGTGTAAAACCCCTCTCACTTGGTTGTTGAGAGGTGAGCCAACTCTCTTGACCTTTTAGGGTTTCTTGGTGGTGGTCTTGAGGATGAAGATGACCAACCCGATATGATGCTTTGCCCAATAGAGTACCTTGCCTGATAGGTTGTGTGGTCTTTTGGCCGACATGGTTATAAGGTTGATTTTTTTATGCGTAGTTAGGTGTGTTGGATGTTTGAGTTGTCCAATATCCTTCTTCTAGGCCTTGGGTGATATGTTGTTAGCCAACAGGGATGTGCCTTGGGCGTTAGTTGGTTTGTGTTGGGCATCAGGGCATGTTGGTACCTTGCACGACATCCTTTTGGATGGTGTTGCCCGACACTTTGTTGGGTGTTGCTTTTCCTGATAAGTCTTGGAAGACAGATATGTCTGATGGCTATTATTGGGAGAGTAGAGTGACATTCCATTTGGGCTGGGCGTCAGGCATTGCACGCTTTGGTTCTGCCCGGTAGGATGTTGAGTAATCCTATAGACCCTACCTTGGGTGATATAGTGGCTTGTTCACTTGACCGATATGAGTATGGTAGGCAGATCTTGTGTTGAGTGATATGGCTTGTACCTTGCACAACACTCCCCTAGTTGTGCTTCCTGACATGGTGCCCTGGTGGCTATGTTGCCTTGAGCGATATGCAACTTGGGCGATAGGGATTGCTGCCTTAGGCGTTATGAGGCTTACCCACTTCCTTGGTCGATATCTTCTTGTTTGGTGTTTCCCAGTACAGCGTTGCCCATCACAGGTGTTTTACGTCAGGTTCTTTCCAGACGTGACACTGTGTTGCAAGCTTGGGCGCTATAGGATGAGTGTTTCCCATTAACATTTGCTAGGTGTGCCCGGTATAGGTGTTTCCCAGGGTGGAGGTGGTGGTATCCTTTGGTGAGGGTTCATGCACCTTTGGTGAGGGTTGTCCCTTAGCCGATATATCTATAGTGAGGGTTGTACCTTGTGATCGGTTGGAAATCCTAATGCTTGATCAAAAAGTCATATAATATAATGTCATTCATAGATATGCTCATCTAATAGCATAATTATATCTCTCTTGATATATGCAACAAGTCTAAGATGTTCCCTATATAAGTATAGTTGTACCTTTATGCTCATGTTGACCATGTAGGTACGAGTTGCATGATGAGGCCATGATGATGGAATGACAATGATATGATGTAGAACATCAAGGGTTATGATGAACCCAATGATATATGATGGGTGTTACCATGGAATCGAAATGTGTGCCTTCATGATGGGATTGATTCCTTGTGATGTTGATCCTTGAGATGGATCTTGATGATTGGCAAGAGGCCAAGTGGTAACATGTAAGGTTGGATCCTTGTAATGGATCAGGATGATGTTGGCTTTAAGAATAAGAGTAACAATGTAACGCATGATAATGAGATCTATGATTGTTTACTTGTGTTTTAGTTTACATGTTACATAACTTGGTTGAATCTTGCAATCCACTCAAAATATGTTAATTAATTACAGATGAATCTTTCATGTAGTTTGCCCTGGACATAGATCCATCATCGTCAGGAGTTTGGTGATGGTGAAATAGATTCTCCTAAGGGTTAACCTGGAACACATATTGTTGAATATGCGGGGTGCGCCTACACCCTAAGTAGTAGTGCATATTTAGAACACAGCTTCAGGCCCATGGCTCAGTGTGGTTAGACTATGGTGAATAGGCCCATGACTCAGGATATGTGATGGAGCATGGTGAACAGGCCCATGGCTCAGTGATGATGGAGGACGGTGAACAGGACCATGGCATGGTTTTCTAGCATCGATACCTATACCAAGGTGGTCTAGGCAGAGGGTAGCATGACCCTGTGTGGCTGAGGCCACTTAAGCATGAGACTTTGGTCCTACTTGTTGGTTCTTGTGCACTGACCACAAGGGAAGTGAGGTCATGGAATCTGGCTCTCCCATCGACCTTGTATTGCAATCGATTGCAAACAAACGGTGGTCGGTTTGGATCTGAGTGGTACAACTCACTTCCTCAGGGCATAATAAATTGTAATCTGTCCATATAGTATATTTTGCTTAGGGCAAAACATGAATAATTGGTTGAGGTCTTGCTTGTATAGTTGCCCTAGTTATATCTTGAAGTTAATTATGTGTTCCTCATATCTTATGATAAATTCTTATATAACTCATCTTATCAATCATGTTCCATAAGAAATATCTAGTTATGTACCTCCCAGATATCTTGGTAAGATGTTATAACAAGTTAGCTCTGCTCGGTATGCTGCTTATATCAGTTACCTATTTTATCTGTTCTAGATCTCCTTTGAGGTTTTATAGTTTCGGTGGGGGTTAAGTTTCTCGTTGGGACTGTGTCTCTCACCCCGTTGGTTTAAAAACTTTTTAGGTGATCGAGCTAGACATGGTGGTGGTCGTGAGGTTGCGGCTGAGAAGCAAGAAGAATAGTAGAAAGCAAGGTTGGATATGTTGTTGTTTTTGTTGGATGTTTTGTAGTAGAGTCCTAGAGTCATCCCTATACTCGCAGGTCGTTGGAGGTGTTTTGATGAATTTTCATGATGTATGATCTTATATGGCTTTCTTATCCTGGTGTTGGCCTGATTTGTCTTGTTATGTATATAAACAGGTGGTGAACTCTTTGTGCTTATGGGACAGCTGGATCCTATGAGCTATGGACATGTATCAAGTTTATGTATATTTATATAACATGTTTCCTTACAGGATGTGGATCTGGTTGTAATAGTTCCATCCTTATCTTCTTTCCGCAATCAGTTTTGATTAACCCGTGTTTTTGGTAATACGATATTTATGACAGTTATGCACATTTTCACATGGCATTTCATTGTCTGTGTGATAGCGGGATGTCACAGAAACCACCCTTGGTTTCAGTATGGGAATCCTGCGGGAACTGCCAACCCTCAGCACTAAGTACAAGGTGGGTCTTCTACCAGACCACCATCAGGATTCCAAAGAAATTACAACTGAAACCAAGGAAACTATAGAGGAGGATTTCAAAGATTTGCTTACCCAAGAAATTCTTCTACATATTATCAGTACACTCACCCTCTGCTACACCCACATTTGCAACAACCTCATCTACAACAATCATTAATTCAACAACCGCAGTCGCAAGCACCTCAACAACTACAACCTCAAGGACATCAACGAATTACATAGTACCAACAAAAGAATGATCCACCTCCACCAACAGATGACATATCTCAGATAAGGCAAATGTTGCAATCTCAACAGACCATGCTTGCCAACCAGCAGGCTCAACAGAAAGCTATAGAGACCCAATTGGCACAAATTACAGCTCAATTAAAACCTCCTATGGGTACTTTCATCGGTCAGCCAGAAATAAATATGAGACATGATCAACATAGACTAGAACAACTTAATGCAGTTACCACAAGGTCTAGTCATGTTCTTAATGACGCTACCAAAGTCATTCAAGAAGACGAAGATATAGTTGAAATCATCCCAACTGCAAGCACAAATCAAGAGGTTGAAAAAAAGAAGGAAAAAGAACTAGTTCCCAAGGAACCAGAGGTCTCACCAAACAAGTCCAGGATACCCTACCCAGGCAGATTGAGGGGGACTAAACTGGATTCTAGATTCCAAAAGTTCAAGGAAGCAATGAAGAAGCTATATGGTAATATTTCATTCCTTGATGCTCTCTCTAAAATTCCATCTTGGTGTAAATATCTAATGACTTTGATATCAAAGAAATACATGACTGAAGAACATGAGACAGTTAAATTAGCTCAGACTACTTCTGACATCATTCTCAACAAAATGCCGAAAAAACAAAAGGACCTTGGCTCCTTCGGCATCCAATGTTCTATAGGAAACACCTCTTACAAGAAAGGATTAGCTGATTTGGGGGCCAGCATATATATCATGCCCTTTTCTATGAGTAAAAGATTGGGCTTTACTGACTTGCTACCTACAACAATGACAATCCAACTGGCTGATTCTACCATTACTGCACCTTTGGGAATTATTGAAGATATTCGAGTGAGAGTAGGAAGAGACTCCTATGTCCCTTGTGATTTTGTTGTCATGGACATAAAAGAAGATCTGATGTATCCAATAATATTTGGCAGACCCTTCCTCTCAACAGCCAGAGCACTAATTGATGTTGAAGCTGGCACAATTGCCTTAAGGCTGGGGAAAGAAACTATTTAATTCAGAGTCTTTGACAGCCTTAAAAGTTGTAGCATCCATGAAGAAGTCTTTCTTCTTGAGGCAATAGATAAAATGTCCCAGTTAAAGCAAGAAACTCCTGAACCATCTGATGCTCTAGAAGACGTCTTAACAAATCCAGAAGCCGAATTTTCAACCGACGAACTAGTTTGACAATGTCTACAATGCCTTGAACAAGACGAAGAAGTTCTAGAATCTACTTTTGAGGAGTTGAAATTTATCACCACTCTGGAGACCAATGAAGTGCTCAAGGCACCTGAGATGAAATCCCTACCAGTTGGATTCAAACACGTCTTTCTAGACAAAGAAAATCTATGTTCGGTCATTATCTGTTCCACTTTGATAGATGAACAGGAAGAAAGACTTTTTTTTGAGTTAAGCACAAGAAAGCCATTGGATATAAGATGACCGACCTAACCGGGATAAATCTAGCTTTGTGCATGCACAGATTACCTATGGTGGAAGAATTTAAGCCATCACAGGAGCACCAGAGGAAACTAAACCTGAATCTCAAAGTGGTAGTTCGCCTTGAGGTTCTAAAACTACTAAAAGCTAGTATTATCTATCCAATTTCCAACTCTCAATGGGTAAGTCCGATTCAAGTGGTCCCTAAAAAGGGGGGAACCACTGTTGTTTTGAATGTTAAAAATGAATTGGTACCCACCCGGACTATTACCGGGTGGAGGATGTGCATCAACTATAGAAAATTGAACAAGGCAACAAGGAAAGACCATTTTCCTTTACCTTTTCTTGACAAAGCCCTTGAATGTCTAGCTCACCAAAAATTCTTTTGCTATCTTGATGGCTACTCAGGATTTTATCAAATTTCGATACACCCTGAAGATCAAGAAAAGACAACTTTTACATGCCCTTTCAGAACTTTCGCCTTCAGGAGGATGCCCTTTGGGCTATGTAATGCACCCTCAGCATTCTAGAGATGTATGTCCACCATATTTGTAGGTTTAACTGAATCTATCATGGAAGTATTCATGGATGACTTCTTAGTCTATAGAGATTCCTTCGATAAATGTCTGGTTAATCTTAGTAAGGTGCTACAAAGATGTGAGGAAACAAATCTTATCCTTAATTGGGAAAAATGTCACTTTATGGTGACATAAGGTGTTGTCCTTGGGCATCGATTGAGTGAATGAGGGACTGAAGTAGAGAAAGCAAAAATAGATGTCATTTCAAAGTTGGCACCACAAAAAGAAATTAGAAGAGTACGAGCCTTATTGGGCGATGCCGGATTTTACCGAAGATTCATTCAAGATTTTTCAAAAATAGCAAAGCCCATGACTCACTTGTTAACTAAAGATGCGGACTTCAATTTTGATCAAGAATGTTTACACAGTTGCACGACTCTAAAGAATGCCTTAGTCTCTGCGCCTATACTAAGAGCTCTTGATTGGTCACAACCCTTTGAAATAATGTGTGATGCTAGTGACTATGCTATAGGAGCAGTACTAGGGTAGAGGATAGATAAGAATCCCTATGTGATATATTACGCATCAAAAATGCTTGATGAGGCCCAAAAGAACTATACAACTATAGAAAAAGAATTCTTATGTTGACCTTTATATCCTGACTTTGAAGTGGCACTCCCCAACCCCAAGTAGCCAATTTCTGACAAGTAGCCTATTGCCGACGCAATCATATATGCTTTTGAGAAATTCCCTTCTTACCTGATCAGATCAAAGGTTACAGTTTACACAGATCATTCAGCAATAAAATAGCTAATTCAGAAACAAGACGCCAAACCTAGACTTATTCGTTGGGAGCTGATGCTTCAAGAGTTTGACCTAGAAAAAAAGGACAAAAGTGGGGTCGAAAATGTTGTCGTCAATCACCTGAGTCGCATTGAAGCTCAAGATGAAGATAATATACCTATCCACGACTCTCTACTCTATGACCAACTCATGAAATTCCCCTGGTACACTGACATAGTAAACTATCTGGCTACAAGAATTGTCCATCCTTCTACTTCCTATTATGACAGGAAGAAATTATTCCATGACGTCAAGAAATACTTCTGGGATGAACCATACCTCTTCTACTTATATGCAGATGGATTATTCTGCCATTGCCTTCCTGAAGAAGAAATCACCCCAGTCTTGGAACATTGTCATTCTGGTCCCACTGGGGGACACATAAGTTCAAAAAAGACTTCCCTTAAAGTCTTACAGTCTGGTTTCTTCTGGCCGACATGAGCAAAATATGCACATGAATTTTTACAATCATGTGGTATTGTTAGCTCTCTGGAGGGATATCCAAGCGGAACAAAATGTCACTCACTCCGTGGTAGGAAATTGAACTCTTCTATGTATGGGGAGTGGACTATATGGGTCCATTTCCCTCATCATATGGATTCTCCTATATATTGGTCATTGTGGATTACATATCCAAATGGGTAGAAGTTATACCTACTGTATCTTGTGACTCTAAGCCGATTATTAAGTTGTTCAAGGATATTATTTTCCCTAGGTTCGAAGTTCCTAGAACAGTCATATCCGACAAAGGGTCACATTTCTTGGAACGTAGTTTTAAAGCACTTCTATGAAAATTCTGAGTAAAACACAAGGTCGCCACGCCTTATCATCCACAGACAAGCAGTCAAGTTGAAGTCTCAAACAGACAACTAAAAACTATTTTAGAGAAGATTGTCAACATGAACTGTACAAATTGGTCCACCAAGCTTCTTGATGCTCTTTAGGCATATCGTACTTCTTACAAGACACCAATAGGAACAACTCTGTTCCATTTGGTATATGGAAAGTCATGCCATCTTCCAGTCAAACTAGGACATAAGGCTTGGTGGGCTATTAAATAGTTGAATTTTGATTTCAAAAGTGCTGGTGAATACAGACAGCTTCAATTATAAGAACTTGAAGAACTAAGAATGTCTGCTTACCAGAACGGCAGGATTTACAAAGAGAAAACTAAGATGTGGTACGATGGCCACCTTAAAAGAAAAGATATCATCGTCAGAGACAAGGTCCTTCTTTTCAATTCCAGACTCAAAATGTTTCTCGGGAAACTCCGCACAAAGTGGTCTAGACCCTTCACTATCAAACACATCTACCCAACTAAAGCTGTCATTATCCTTGATGACAATGGAGGAGAAAGGACTATTAATGGCCATAGACTGAAGAGATACTATACTCCAGTCGATAAAACTCCAAGACAAATCATTGACATTCATCACCCCACTGCATCAACCTGATCAAGCAAAAATCTTGTCGAGCCAGCGACGTAAAACCAAATGCTACTTGGGAGGCAACCTAAGAACCGAGTATCACCATTCTTCTTTGTTTTAGAAAATATAAATTAATATAACCAACCAAAACAGATATAAAAATATAAAAATCAATAACCTAAATAATTTTACCCAAACGGTCTTGAAACTATTTGGTCCTCGTCGTCCTGAAACCGTTTGGACCCAAACAGCCTTGAAACCGTTTGGTCCTCTCGGTCTTAAAACTGTATGGACCCAAATGGTCTCAAAACTATTTGACCTAAAAAAAACTATTACGCGCAACAACCCCCCCCCCCATATTTATAAATATAACCCTAAACTCTTTTTTTTCACATCTTTGATTCTCAAAACTCTCCCACACGACCATGTTCCATTCCTTCTACTCTCTTCTCCCTCACATGAGCCCACTCTTAGTTCTTTGCTCTCGCGTGACCCAAGCTCTGCCACTGCCTCCAATCATGCTCCTTCTTCGCGTCGTGCATCCACCTTCTCGTTCGCACTCATGACAACATCTCCATTCTTCATCTACTCTGACTGCACAACAACCATCACCACAACCATTATAGTTAGGTAGATGGTGCTTGCAATCATCATCATCATTGCCACTATCACCACCGTCGACGCTCTCATCGATGTCGCTGCTTCACCTTCATTGCCATTGATGCGTTCATCGCCGCAGTCGTTTCACCTTCTTCACAGTTTCGGCACCTGTAGGTTCCTAGCAGTTTCGACACCAAGCAGGCCCTCATGGTTTTGCAAACCGCATGGATCCTCATGGTTTCACTCTTAACAGTTTTCATCCTCGCGATTTCACCCTCACAGTTTTCATCCTTGTGATTTCACCCTCACGGTTTTCATCCTCACAGTTTTCATCCTTGCAGTTTCTTCTCTTAACGGTTTTCATCCTCACAGTTTCACCCTCGTGGTTTTCATCCTCGGGGTTTCACCCTCGCGGTTTTCATCCTTGAGGTTTCACTCTTAGCGGTCTTCATCATCACAGTTTCATCCTTAACAGTTTTCATCCTCGCGGTTTCACCCTCATAGTTTTCATCCTCGCTATTTCACTCTTAATGGTCTTCATCCTCACAGTTCCAACCTCGTGGTCATGAAAACCACATGGAATAATACGGTCTTGAAAACCATTTGATCTCTTCACGGTTTCATTCTTAACATTTTTATTCTCGCGGTTCTACCCCTCATAGTTTTTCTCTTCCCGGTCTTTACAATGCATGAATCCTTAACGGTTTCGAAACCATGTGACCTCTTCACAGTTTTAAGATTGTGAAGATTGCACCATCTTGCAATCTTTTCAAAATCCATACAATAATTCCATTAGCACTAAATTTCAATTTTTCTAATATATGATTTCTTATTAACTTTACATAATGACCTCTCCTGCAAAAGAAGTTTTTGAAGCCCACCTCTAGACTAGGGAGCAGTTGTTGGAGTATCGAAATAAGCTTTGACGCATCATTGACCTATGCGCAAAAATAGGAAAAACTCCAGTTGACTTGCCCAAGGTCATTTACGACCTTGAGTGCATCAACAAATGTCTAGAAGAGGACCTAGTGAAGGACATCAAAGATCCCTCCTCCACCGACAAAGGTTCCAACTACACACCAAACTCAGATGAGGAATCTCCAACCACCAAGTCAAAGGGGAAGCAAAAGGCCCAGGAGGTTATTTAGGAAAGACCTACCAAAAGATGGGCAAGGAAGCAAGTCCAACCCACAACTGCAAGAGAAAAAATCCTAGTAGGACACACTACTCCTCCTTCTACCACCACTGCAGCAGCAGCACCAGCTGATCTGTATATTCAACACATGTAGGTTGGTGACAAAATTCTTTGACCAAAAAAGTATGTATGCTCCAACATACTAAAAAAGATGGGCATCTACGATAGAGTTCTTGCCTATCTCGATGAGGAAAATCTTTCAAAACTCTACTTCATCGCCGAAAATTCTTACCTTGAGCCCACACTAGAATTCTTTACCTACCTTACCAAAGAACCAGTGTAGGCCAAGGACAAATTAAGAGACGGAGGTGAACGCAAGCTTGTAACCTCACTTTTTGGGAATAAGGTTACACTGACTAAAAATTTATTGACCAAAACCTTCATTGACAACTCAGACCAGCTGAAGAAGGCTACAGTAGTAGGTCTGGATCACCCATAGTTCAACAAGCATGCTTTTTGGAAATCATTGAATGGAATCCCCAATTATGATTCCAAGACCTGCAAGGCCTCCAATATTCACTCATGTCTAGTGTGAACATTGCACAAGATTATAACAGACACACTATTCCCTATAACAGAAAGAGGGAATGTTCTCATTTCAGACCTCCTCATACTATTATCCATCCTAAAGGGGTATCTGGTCAATATCGAATGACACTTGATACATAAACACACATCCTATGCCTCCAGGAAGGAAATCTGCATGGGTGGCCACGTCACATCAATCCTGATGTATCTCAAGATGGACAGACCACTTCAAAGATGTACTTTGATAAAGGGTGACAACTTAACAAATGAGAAGATTTTAAAAATCACCTATATCATAAAGGAGAAGGATGCCAAACTCCATTATGTCTTCTTCCCAACTGTCAAAGCATCCAGGATGCTGCTACTACTTCTTGAACTAGTAGATTATGATAAAGATAAATACTTGTTCACTGAAGAGTACCTTGCTACCCTACTAGCCTCTGTAAAAGGGAAGGAGAAACAAGCACCAGAAGGGTGAATGGAGCACAGTGCTACTTCCCCCACAACTAAAGCAAAGAAAATATCGGTGGCACGGCCATCCAAATTGCACATACAAAAGCAGCAGCAATCAGAGATGCCCACCTCTAAGATCACCCTAGGAGCAGAGACCCCCACAATGCAGAAATGATCGTGAATCCAACATCAGACCCCTTCATCTTGGATTTGGATGTTGGGATCACCTATATAACCACCCCCACCACTCTAGGGATAAAAGGGTCGAGACCTCTATCCTCCACCACTCTGCCATCTTCCACCCTTCCGATGTCTACCACTCTTCCACCATTTTCCACAATCATATCCACCACAATTCCTCTCCCCACAACCAAAACTTCACCCACATCTTCTACCTCACTCATTTTCTTCACGGGCGAGCCATTTTTCACCGCAACACCCAATGTCACCTTCACCTCCACCACCTTCCCCTCGACATTCTCAATTACATCTATCATATCCAAGATGTCACCACCTTTCTCATCCGCCACCACCCTGATACCACTGGTAACTCCCTCTATAGTCACCATGCAATTCGTGGGCCCATCAATTGTGTCTCTCTCGCAAGGCACCACCACCCTTTCACCTGGACCCCAGCCATCCCACCCATCCACCACTGGGGTCCCATTTTCACAAGTCAGAGAGGCATTCATACGTCAATTTGACACTATTCAAACTCTCCTCTCTGACCCTTCTAACATCTTACAATCTATTTTTTCTTGTGTGTAGGGGCTTTCCATGCAGGTGTCCAACATCAACAAATGGATCACACCTTACCGGACCTTCTTATAAACATTCAACAATGACAGGAAGCAGTGGTCAAGCAAGTCAACCATGTTGACGATCACTTCCAAACCCTACCGGAGTTGATGCTTAGAATGAAAATCCAACAAGAAGCATTGGTCCAGCAAGTCAATAGGGTCTCCAAGCAAACTCAACCTTTTCCTGAGACCCTCCGAGAGCTTCAGTAGCAACAAGTTGCATTGAGCACGTGCTTGGATGGCATTGATAGCAACCTCACAAAAGTCATTCGCTGCCTAGAGGAACACTCAAACAAAGAACTCAATCAGCTACGAGCACAAGTCACTAATCTAACAACACGACTCCTCTCCACTGAAGTAAGATACACATATCTCAAAGAAAGCCACGACGCACTGCTTGAAACCCACGAGCATGTGCAAGTGGCACTTGAAGAATTAGAAGTCATTCATCGACGGTGCAAGAAAGCAGCAACTAAGAAGACAAAAGACAAGGCAGCAGATGACGATGATGATGATAATGATGACGGTGATGAGGATTCTGACTCCTCGGCTGACTCCAACGCAGACAGCTCCTCCTCAGATGACCCAGGCAATGCTGGGGAAGGCACCAGCCGAGGAGTAGATAACACAAAGAGGGGAGATGGTGGAGACCATAAGGAGGGTGGTAGAAAATAATCTGAAGACCATCATTCTCCAGACAATACCGACAACGTGTCCTATGTAGACCAATTCTTCAATTTTTCGGCTATGGGATCTCTGGGGGACACGGCCAAAGACACGACTTTTGCTGAATTTCTACAATGTATATTGGAAACCAGCACTAGCCCGCTCGCAGCAGCTTTCACGGAACAAGCTGCAATTTTTCCCCCAAGACAGGAGGAATCTGACAGAGTGAGTCTCGACACCGACGATCAACTCAACTCTGACTCTGAAGAGAATGAAGATCTACCACAATATTTTGATGACAATGAACAGACTTCACTTCCTCCTCCAGAAGACCTCCCCCCGCCGCCACCCCTACCACACAAGATGCACTACTTGGATCTGGAGACCATCTCTACATTAGATGTTCAGGACATCTTCATCTTAAATACTATTATATACGATGCCAAGGATGGGGGGGTACATCCTCTATAATAACACAAAGACAAAGCGCAAGCTGACATGTGAAGATTTCCATGTTCTTCTACAACCTCAGTCGGCGGTAAAGATGGATATCTTCTGTGTACTGGTTGCTAACGCAATAGAGGAATTTTGGAGCCTAAAGAAAAAGTAGCCAGTTTTCAATGCTTCACCTGCTCTAGCATTATGCCTATTGAACAAGGACTTACAGGAAAAATTGATCAAGCGGCCACAAATGGATCTCGTAAGAAAGGAACACTACATCACAGTGCCTTTCAAAGTTTTTGGCCACTTTCTCCTTATGATCGTTAACACTGAGGCCCGCGATGCCAAGGTGTACAATTTCTGTGCCAGTGAGCTCAAGGTGGGAAAAATCAACTTTTCTAGTTTAGAAGCCAGAGAAGCATGATGCATACCTTTTCAGTTTCTCAAAGTCATATGGGCCACCTTCCCATATCTTGCACATGGCTGGAACAAACCTTGGTTCAAAATCATTAACCCATCCATTCAAACGCTAGAAGGTTTGGGAGACTACGCTCTCTGTACAATCAGATTAATTGAAGCACTCAACAGACATATCCCCTTTACCGAGCTAGACACAAAAGATATGCATTCCTTACGAGGACGTTACACCATGGAGCTCATTTGCGATAGATGGTTCTTCAAGGACCAGAAAATGGCGCATGCCGACGTACCCCGTTACTTATTCTCTACCATCCAACATCCACAAAAACAACCATTCAGACAAGTTCTAAAGGAGTAGGAACAACAACAACAACAAACTGTAAAATTCCCAGAAAAATGACAATGGGACCCCTACACGTTTGATTTGGCAGAAGATAAGGGGGACACCAGTCTGTTAACAGGAGCTACCATTAACAAATCATCCAAATATATTGTGCCTCTATCGGATATACAACCAACATTCCCAAACTTTGACCTTGTTGCATGCAAGAGTCTTTCAGATAATGAACTCAGACTCATCATGTCTCGACTATATGCAGAGATCAATGAGCTTGTTTTCCTTGAAGGGAATATTTTCGTAATGGTAGATGCACTCCGTGAAACCATACAAGTAAAAGGTTCACTATCTGTGAGCATCATGGTTTCCTACCAATTTCTTCTAGCGTGGGACTTGCCTATGGTTTACATGGCGTCAGCATACCTGAAGGATGATGTACTCGGCTCAAAGAACTTCGGAACCACTGAATCCCTTATTTCATATCTTCAGCATACAACTCCAATGTTCATCCTATTTCTATTCCTTCACTCTGAGCATTAGATGTTGCTGACAATGAACTTACATAACGAAACTACAATTATCTACAATAGTTCTGATAGCCAGTTCAATCTCAACCAGAGGGAGTATGATGTTATAGCAAAGACACTCAAGGAAGAAGTGGCAAATGATTGTGTCGAATGACTGCATGATCTTCTTGGAAAACACACAATGGTGTACAACAGAGATCATTTCAAGTGCCTAGCCTTCTGCCACAGATGTCCCCAACAAATCAGAGAATCAAACGACTGTGGATTTCACATCCTTTACTAGATGTATACCCTCACCATTCTTGGAAAACATGTGAAGGACATGAAGGATGTGGATTATCACGCTTTAGGGGGAAAGTTTGCAACAAATCTTCTCCACTCTTATGGAGCCAACAAGGGTTTAACAAAACCTTGACACCCTTTCCCATGTACTTCTCAACCTATCACCTTGACACTGTGATGATAGAGTGAGTGATAAGTTGGGGGGGGAGTACATTGGGCAAGGGAAGAGGTATTATATTCAAATTTTCTTTCCTCTTATACCCTTTCATTTACCTTTGTTCTTTCGCACAAATCTTTCTTCTTGACATTTATATTTTCTGATAATTTCTTTAATAGAATAACTTTTGTACATAAGACAATTTTTGCTTTGGTAAGGGGACACCCCTAGCTAAGTTAGAGACAAAGTAGTCCTTGGAAGAACTTACATAGTAGCATCTGGGCACGTAATGGCGAATTAAAAATCACCTCCACAACCAAATATCCATGTTTTTGCTTCAATTCTAGCATCAAACTCTCCATAGGTCAAAACTATGGCCGAAACAAGCCAAATACTCTCAAGGATGGGAGGGAACCAGATGAAATCCAAATCAAGGAACCTCATAAGTGGACCACAGAGTACGAAACCGAAACAAGTGCATGTCTAGAAATCTAGGGAATAGTTTTTTTCTTTTCAAAAAGAGGCTTGGCAGCCACAATAAAATCCCTAAAATACCCAATTCCTAAGCCAGTGAGCATATGAATAAAAGCATGAGTGTTAAATAAAAACATGTGAGTTGTACCATGCATAAGGACCTATATGAAGAGCCACTAAAGGTCTTGCCCGGCCGGTACATTCAGCTTCCCTCACAAAGGCATATGTATCATGCTAGGTGGTGAGATCCTAAGGTCTCCAAATATATGAAAAAGCTGACAAAGGTTTTGCCTGACCGGTATATTCAGCTGCCCTCACAAAGGTAGACGTGTCACACCCAGTAGTGAGACCCTAAAAGTTTAGATAAACCCTCCCCACTATCTTAGCTTTCGATAGGAATTTCAAAGAAGTATAAAATTGCTTAGAGTTGAAGACATGCATAGAATAAGATCAAGGAAAGGGTGGTCCCAATGCGAGTTATGAGATACGGAAGAAACCTGAGGTCCATGCAACTCCCGATACCTAAAAGAGTCAGAGCAAGTAGAAGTCCCAATAAGATTCTAGGAGATCTCTGGTATAGAGCTAAAGCAAGAGTATGGAAATCTTCACTAAATTAAATTGCCTCTCCTCTATGTACCTTAGTTCTATCCATCTTGAGGACAAGCTAGACTCTTAGTTGGGGGGGGGGGGTGATAACCTCCCATTTTGTGATGTTATCTTACTAGTTTTTCTTAGTTTTCCATATTGTTTCTTAGATAAATTAGATAGAATACTTAACTTTCTACTTTATTGTGAATATACCAATAGACTGATATTTTCCCTTTTCTTCTTATAGAAAAACACAAAAAATTTGCAAAAGTTCCAAACCGGTCCCAAGACCATGAAGGCCCTAGTGGTCCCAAGACCATGAAGGCCCTAGCGGTCCCAAAACCATGAAGATTCTAGCGGTCCCAAGACCGCGTGAAGCCCTTGCGGTCCCAAGACTGAGTGAATGCCCGTGCGGTCCCAAGACCAAGAAAAACCCTAGCAATCCCAAGATCGCGAGGCCTCTAATGGTCCCAAGACCGAGTGAAGATTTATTGATCCCAAGAACGTGTGAAAGCTACCGGTCTCAAGATCGTGAGGATCCAAATGGTCTCCAAACTGTGAAGATCCAAATAACTTAAAATTGTTCAAGACCCCCTTGGAGCCTATAAATACAACCCAAGGGGTCCTCATTAAGGGGGCATTCTCAGACACCCAAAGGCTACCTCATTTGTTCTAGAGATGTTTCATCCTTCATCCTTCGCCCCAAGGCCGGTCTTAGATCCACACTCCATCCATAAGCCTACTTCCTCTCTCATCGACATAGAAGATGGGGAGTGAAGGATTCATCACTAAAGCAACGACAAAGTGTGAAGATAGTTGTTCTCTACTCCAAGGGGTCAACCTTCCTCCCTCCTACTTGGATATGATGTATTCCTTGTCTTCTCCTATCTCCTTCTTTGTTCTTGCCATGAGCAAGTAGTTCCATACACTAGGGTGGGGGGAGTATCCCCACTACCCATGTTTTCATTTCATGCATTGTAATTCATGAGTTTGCAATAGAGAAATACTATCTTTTCAGTTCAACATAAATCATTTAATGAATGCTAGTTGCTTGATCACCAACCTGTGTCACCTATTATCTACTAGTGTGAATTGTCTACGTTTGTACTTTTAGATTCGATTATTGATTGTATGTTGGTTCTTGATGTATGTAATCACCATATATCTATTTCAGTATCTAGGAACACTTTTCAAGGAGTGGAATAAACTCACCTCCATCGTTGTTCGTTCAGATTATGAAATGGAATCAGTAGACGTATGGAGGTACAACTTTGACAGGTCGAGGACACACTTTGCGAAGGGAGTAAGGCAAAGTAAGTGACCATTCATTCGGGGATGGTTGGCATTGTAATACTTCTATGTTTCTCATAGTTGGCTATTCAAAAGAAAGCTAAGTCTACAAAGATACTAACTGATTAGACCCTTTTTGCAAGCCATGTTATTATGATGTATGTTATGATCCATGTGTAGTGGTGGTGAAACTCGATCACATCCTAGTGGTTTCCAAATATTGTTTACAACCTTAACTTTACTTTCCTGCCATTTAATTTATATTTACATTTACATTTTAGTTTAATCATCAACCCAACTCTTCGATCTAAATATCAACTCTTAAGTACATAAATAGAATTATAACGTTTTCCATCTTGCTAACCATTAACAAGACCGTTGTCTCATGGATTCGACCCTCAACTGTACTACGATAAGACTTCCACGTACCTTAGCATACGTGGGTGGAGATCTTATTATAGCACACGTAAGGCTAAGCTTAGAGACTTACTATCTCTAGGATTTTTAGTGGTGCATGCAACTTTACACGAGTGGAGGCTCCATCAATAATAAAGTATGTAATCAGCCGTGTAGTATAATTGTATAGGATTAAAATACAGAAACATTGAATGAGACCTTGCCTGATATCATTGATAGGAATTATACATGTTCCTCATATTCCTTTAAAATTATTAAGATGTTTCATAATTCAACAATAATTTCCCTTCCCATTAATGATCATTTCCAGTTTCACATAGTTGTAGCAATACTACTACATTGTTTATCTTATCTATGATAATAATAGAGTTGGTTGTGAGTTATATCTTCTGTTGAGAATTGGAATCTCACCCTGAGGGATTCCACACCCTTTTTAGGTGGACGAGCACGAAGAGGTAGAGATCATGCATCGGAGGTTAAACAACAACAAGAGGATCAATTGTTCACAAGGTTGGCAGTGTTGCTGGATGTCTTTTGTTGATAGAGTCCTAGACTCATCCCTATAAACTCGGGTCTTCTGGAAAGTTTTGTAGATGTGTTGTGAATGTTCTTTCTTTATGTGGTTGGTTTTCATACCTGTTAAATATAGATGTGGTGGAATCTTGTATATATTTTCTGGAATAGGTTCTTCGATAACAGGTTTATAGCATGCCTTGTATATGCTTTGAGGCATGAAAGGACTTATACGTGAAGATTCTTACTGTTTGTCCATTTTATGAAAACAATTTTAATTCATAGTTTTTTTATAATACACTTGTTAATCTCTCTTTTGCAATTTTGTTTTGAGTAATCTCACTTTGTGTGGCGCGGGGCATCACGGATAGGTTGGTATTAGAGCTTTAGGTTCGCTGAGCCTACAGGGACCTAGGACTAGGGTTTGTCTCTATTCTAGTATCATCCATTCCATCTTATTGTCACCTTTGCTTATGCAAAAGAAGAAGATGAAGCTTAAATATGCACGGAGAACACAAAGAACATACTGCCCAGAGTAGTGTTGCAACACCAGGTGGTGGTGCAAGGAACCAGACACAAGAAGATCGGGTGCTTGAAGTCCCCTAGTTTGACCCAGCCATGGTTGAAAACCTTGCCTTTCAATCTCTTTTTGGGAAGTTTATGGCTACTATGACTCATATGGAAGACTAGATGCCTGCACATCAGCCTAGAACACCATCTCCCCAAACTAAATCTTCAGGCACTGGGAAGACTTTTGAGTGACTTCTCCATGTTGGAGCGGTTGAGTATGCATGGACAGTTGACCCGACGGATGTGGATCTGTGGCTGACTGAGCTTGAGAAGGCCTTTAAGATCCTGAGTATCCCTAAAGAGGATAAGGTGAAACATGTGGTGTATCTCCTGAGAGGAAGTGTTGGCCATTGGTGGGCCATAGAGGAGGAGAAGAGACCTGGTGTTGTGATCAGTTGGAAGGAGTTCCGATAAGAGTTCTTTGGTCAGTACTTTCCTTAGATGTATCTTGCTGAGAAGATCAGCTAGTTTGAGAGGATTCGATAGAGATCCATGATGATCAACGAGTATGAAGCAATTTTTATGGAGTTGTTTAGGTTATGTCCTCACATGACTGCCACGAAGGACGAGCGAATTTGTCATTTTGAGAAGGGGTTGAATGTCGAGTTGTCTACCCTAGTTGTTGCTTTGGAGAATCAACATAGTTTTGTAGTGTTTGTGGAGGTTGTTTGAAGGATAGAGCAGTCTGTGAAGGAGAAGAAGGAGACAAATACTAAGAAGAGATATGCATAGTTTCAGGGGTAGAAGACATGAGTCTTTAAGAAGTTGAGGTTTTCTCAACCACCAGCATTGCAGAAGTTCAATTCTTTGACACATTGATCACCAAGTAAGGGAAGAGGTCTTAGTTTTCTACATATCAGAGCTCACAACACAACACCACTATCAATGACTGGACAACCTAGGCCTTGGTATGAGGATAGGATGTGTTATAACTGCAGACAGTTGGGCATACCAAATCATTCTATCCAGTAAGGGATGATGAAGTGACCCAGCAACTGAGGTAGAGTCAATAGGGCTGGCACAGACAACAAAACAACAGTGCAGGAGGACAAGGACATGACCAAGCATCACAAGATGGATCTTCTACTCAAGGAAGCAGAGGATAGGAGCGGAAATAGACAACAACTAGATTATAAACTATGAGTCAATTGGAGGTGGTGGTCAACCCATGAGTGATGGCAGCTCAGATGGAGTTATTTCATTCTTATTTGTCTTCTTCTTTCTTTATATCTATTTTGGTTGATCTGGGTGATATTCCCTCTTTTATCACACATGAGGTGCTTAGTATTTGACCCTTTCCTATT
Source organism: Alisma plantago-aquatica (assembly GCA_963693085.1). Lineage (NCBI taxonomy): Eukaryota > Viridiplantae > Streptophyta > Magnoliopsida > Alismatales > Alismataceae > Alisma > Alisma plantago-aquatica. The sequence goes on along the minus strand of OY856413.1, from coordinate 490,552,301 downwards.
AGTCATAAGAAGAATAGTTTGTTGCTAGAAACCCCATTGGTCAGTTATGTAGTGTTGCAGAATGTGTGTCCTTCCTATGTTCTCTCCATCTCGAGACACAACATTCAAGTGGATCTCAGATCACTTGACATGTATGGATTCGATGTGATCCTTGGAATGGATACGTTGGAGAAGTATAGAGTGTTATTGGGTTATAGTTCCAAGAAAGCAACATTTTTGGACCGTAGTGAGACATGGATCTTCCAAGGAGATAGGAAGATTTTTTTGACATGTCTTGTTTCAGCTATGGTAGCAAGGAAGCTTCTGAGATAGGGTTGTGAAGCATTTTTGGCACACGTGATGGATACTGAGGTAAGGAGTCCTAGTATTCATGAGGTGCCAATTGTTAGGGGGTTCGAGGACTAAAAAGTATCCAGGTGTAACCCCACTCCAACAGATTGATTTTGAGATCAAACACCGTATAGGATGGCTCCAATGGAGATGGAAAAATTGAAGAGACAGTTGCAAGAATGCTTCACAAAAGTTTCATCAGGCCAAGTACATCACCTTGGGGTACTACAGTGTTGTTCGTGAAGAAGAAGGATGGGTCTATGAGGTTGTGCATAGCCTAACGGTAGTTGAACAAGGTGGTGATAAAGAACAAGTATCCCTTACTGAGGATATATGATATATTTGACCATTTGTGTGGAGCGACGGTGTTCTCAAAGATAGATTTGAAGTCAAGATATCACCAGTTAAGGATCAAGGAGGATGTCATACCCAAGCTTGCCTTTAGGACGAGGTATGGTCCATAAGAGTTAGTGGTTATGCCGTTTGGGCTAATCAATGCACCGACAACATTTATGGATTTGATAAATAGAGTGTTTCGACCATTCCTTGCTCAGTTTGTGGTGGTATTTATAGATGACATCTTGATATACAATCATGATAGTCAGTAGGATGGACCTCATCTTTGTCAGGCATTGATCGTGCTGAGAAACCACCAGCTTTATGCTATGTTTAGTAAGTGTGAGTTCTGGTTGAAGGAGGTAGCTTTCTTGGGGCATGCTATATCTACCGAAGGAGTACATGTGGATCCTAAGAAAGTGGAGTCTATGATGGAGTGGGAGAAGCCTAAGATGCCGATAGAAGTGCACAATTTTCTAGATCTAGCAGGCTACTATCATGTTCATTAAGGACTTCAGCACTATCTCCCTACCCCTAACAAAGTTGATGAAAAAGGATGTGTCATTCGTTTGGGACGACAGTTGTCAACGTGATTTTCAGACATTGAAGGAAAAGTTGACAAGTACACCGGTTATAGTTTTTCCTCAACAAGGAAAGGGATACATTGTCTTTTATGATGCGTCTAGGAATGGTTTGGGTTGTGTGTTGATGCAAGACAAGGAAGTGGTTTCTTTTGCTTCTCAACATCTTAAGAAACACGAAGAGAATTGTCAAACCATGATTTGGAGATAGCTATAGTGGTTCATGCTTTGAAGATTTGGAGGCACTATCTATATGGGGAAAAGTGTCATATCTTCACGGATCACAAGAACCTAAAGTACATCTTTTCACAATAGTAGTTGAATATGAGGCTACATCATTGGATGGAGTTGATCAAAGATTACGACTGCACAATTGATTTTCATTTGAGAAAGATGAATGTTGTAGTAGATGTGTTAAGCAGGAAGTCTTCATCTTTTCCCATGGATAGAGGTCAGTTAAGTTCTTTGATGTGACACAAGTGTGATATGTTGGTCTCCTTACATCAAATGAATGTCTGACTAGAGGTTTCCCTGTTAGATGGTTTGTTAGCACATCTATAGGTGAAGCCTACGCTGAGATAGAAGATCAGAGAGGCACAATAAAAGGATGTTGTGGTACAATAGATTAGATTAGAGTTTGGCAGTGATAAGCATGATTATTTCCATGAGTCGGATGATGGGACAATTTGTTACCATGATAAGATAGTGGTTCCTGATGCTAATAACCTAAGGAAGATGGTGTTGGAGGAAGCTCATTCATCCATGTATGTTATGAATCAAGGTAGTACCAAGATGTACCATAATTTGAATGATATGTACTAGTGGCTAGGCTTGAAGAAAGATGTAGTTGAGTTTGTTGCAAGATGTGCAGTATGCCAACAAGTCAAAGATGAGCATCAAAGGCATGTAGGAACATTAAACTATTTCCTATACCACAATGGAAATGGGAGCATGTGACTATGGACTTTGTGGTTGGTCTTCCTAGGAAAACCAAAGGTTATGATTTCATTTGGTTGATCATTGATAGGTTGACAAAGTTAGCACATTTTCTTCCCATAAAGACAACATTCACAATAGAGAAGCTTTCCCAGATCTATGAGGATGAGATAGAGCATTTGCAAGGTGTTCCAGCAAGTGTCATGTCTGATAGAGGTACTCATTTCACATGTCACTTTTGGGAATGACTACACACTGCATTGGGTATGCAGATAAAGTTTAGAACCACTTTTCACCCACAGACAGATGGTCAATTCATACCTTGGAGGATTCATTGAGGGTCTATGTTCTTCAGTTTTCAGGAAGTTGGGATGTACAACTCAGTTTGATAGAGTTTGCCTACAACAACAACTATCTAATTAGTATTGACATGGCACCATATGAGGCGTTGTATGGGAGACGTTGCTATGTTGGTATGAGATAGGTAAGTATTAGCTTCTTGGTCTTGAGCTTGTACATCAAATGACACAGAAGATCAAAGTGATATAGCAATAGTTGAAAGCAGCACAAGATAGATAGAAGTCATATGTGGATAATCGTCATAGACCCTTGGTGTTCCAAGTGCGAGACAAGGTATATCTGAAGGTCTCTCCTTGGAAGGATGTTCTGAGGTTTGGGAAGAAGGGTAAGTTGTCTCCCAAGTTTATGGGACCTTACCCAGTGCTGGCACATGTTGGGAAGATGTCTTATTAGTTGGAGTTGCCACCCCAATTTCATAGGTTGCATCCAGTGTTTCATGTCAGTATGTTGAGGAAGTGTCATCATGATACAAAGTTAGTATTACAACTCGTAGAGGTGGAGCTTCATGAGGATATGACCTATGTATAAGGTCCAATGTTGATCCTTGACTGGAGGGTGAAGAAGCTAAAGAGGAAGTACCTTGTGATTGTAAAGGTTCTTTGGCATCATCATGGTGTTGAGGAAGCCACGTAGGAGCTTAAGGAAGAGATGATGAGGAAGTACCTCTCCCTTTTCTCTTAGGATTTTGGTGGTGAAATCCCTATTAGGTTTTTATGGCTTGTAAGGACACTGACCCACATTTTGGGATAACCCTATTTGTTTTTCTTAAGTATGTTGCTTAGCTCCTTGGTCTAATCATCTGAGATGTAATTAGGGTATGTTGGAAACTTGAGTGCCTTGTTTGAGCATGTTTCTTGTGTTTTGTGGAGAGGTTTGGTGCAAATTGCAATTTACCCAGGATAGGGGTGGATGTGAAAGTTTGCCACATCTAGAGTGTTCCTTATCTCTCTTAGCATCATCTAGAGGAAAGAGAAAGATATGGGAACCTTGTTTGAACTTTGGTTGTATGATGACATCCTTGGCGTTGTTTTGGACACATGTTTGAGGTGTTTCTTACATCTAGGAGTGTTGTCTTGGGCTTGAGAACCTTGGAGAGGCCATGTATCAGTTTTTAGGTGTCTTGAGAGACATCCTATAAGTTTTGTGGTGTCTAGAGGTGAACCATATTGGTTTGTGGTACCTAGGGTTTACCCCTATTGGTTTGTGAAGATGATAGATTTGTGTATCGGCCTTGACCATCTTAGGTGACCTAGTGGGAGAGAGATAGATCTTATCACCTTGTTACATGGTGTTTCATGTGGCCTTTCTTCGTGGACAAGTGTCACCTAGGGTTCTAAGGTGGTGATACCTACCCCTTGCTCTCTCTTTCATCCCTCTTGTATATATACCTCTTACTCTCCATGCAAAGAACCCTTTTTTGGTTATCCTTGCATTCCCTCTTTGGTTGATGACCTTGATCTAGAGGAGTCTCTCCCTTGGAGCCTTGAGGTCGAGTCCCATGCTTGTGGTTCTCCCTTCATCCTCTACCTTGGTAATTCATGATCCTCAACTTCCATTCTCTCTTACTTTCTTCTTCTCAGCCATGGACCTTGGTTGCTTTCTATTCCCTCTCATGCTCTCTTAACCTTGGTTCCATCTTATTCCTTGGAGGTGTTATGGTAATCAAGCTTGGAAGATCTTCTTATACCTTGAGCTCGTGAAGCTTAAAGCCTTGTGGTGATTCTTGAGGTGGGTTATATAACTCTAAAACCTCTTTGTTATTATCACCCTTTACTTGCTATCTTGTTCTTTGTTCTTGGTTTGTTATCTCTTGCATGCTAGTAGTTCTTCTTGGTAGTTTTACATTCTAATTTGGATGAAGGATCTTGCTTAGATGCTGCTCATGTGTTGCACTTCTTTTGCCTTGCTTGTAATGTCATTCTAAGGTTGAATTTTAGTGGGCCGATATACATGTTTAGGTCAATTTGCTATGGGTGGTCGTCATGATTTGTGACGCCAATGACCATCACAACTAAGACTTGTGATGACTGCTATCAAACTGATAGCCAAATCACACAGTAATTACAAGAAATAACCATTAGTAGTGGATTAACGATAATCACTTAAAAATTAAAACCATTTTGCAAAGAGATCCATTGCCAGGAAACTCTTAAAGAAAGAACCAAAGCAATATATACATCATGGTTCACATTGTACATACATTATACCATCTCATCTCGAGGATATCATATACTAGTTGCTTTGCCCAAACGTATACATAAGCAGCATAAAACCTCGAGGCATACAAGACAAAATCTCATATTGTTTATAAAACCATTACATACTAACTCCCAAGGACCTGAGAGTATAGAGATGAAACATAGAACTTCTATCTACAAGACACAACATACATCACACTCGACCAGAGTTGTTACTGGTGTCCCTATTTTTGTTGTCCTCCCTCTATAGTATGGTCTCTACCTCCTTGTCCGCGTCCACCTAAAAATGTTGGGACCAATGGGGTGAGACAAAAGTCCCAATGAGATATATAACTCTCCGCCAACAACATTATTATCACAGGTAAATAGTATAAAATCAAGTAGAGGATCTTTTTATATTAATAATCAAGATTAATAATTGTTTATACGCTGAACATAGAAATATCATATTTTCAAGCAATGCATCTATCTATGATAGAGAAATAAATGATCTATTCACTTTATAAGGAATACGAAGAACACATATAACATCTATCCATTTAAGATGTATAAAAGTAATGTAACATCTACCAATGTTTTTGTATTCAATCCTTAAGCGAATATGCTACATGGTTGATTACATATTTACAATCACACTTATGCCCTGAGGAGATGAGGTATACCACTCATGCTCCAACTGACCATGATTACTTAAAGCATTGGTACCATACAAGGTCAAAGGAAGAGCCGGCTTCCAAGACCTCACCTATCTCAATCAGTACGAGACCACTGGCAGTGACATCACGGGTCAAACTGTAATTAGCTTGCCAGGGTATAGTGGCATCTTTGCTATAGAGTTACAACCTCAACATGCACTCTCTTCAGAGAGATCACATAGTAACCCCGATATATTAATATTGAGTCATGGAATATAGCCATACTCTTATGATGATGAGGAAGATCACACAACAATCCCCATTTGGACATAAGGATATTTTTGCCCATTACCCTCACATATTCAAAAATATGCTCTCCGAGTTAAACTCATTTCACCATTCAACAAATTATGACATTGAATGGATCTATGGCCAGGGCAACTACATCATAAGGTTTCTCTTGATTAAATAGGTGCATTACAATATCTTTTAGCATCAAACAAGTTACAAGCATGAATTATAACAAATGCTACAAAGAAAGGTGTAATACATTTATCAAGTACTTTCATAATCTTTGGAACACATTGAATGCATAACACTCGAGATCTCAGTCCCTTATCACATTACTGGGGATTCTCATCCATTAACGTTATCATCATCATGATTGCTAGATCTGGGTAATTAAACCCTTAGTTCATCACTAACATTGTCACCTCTTGTCAGGTAACTATTACCTCTAGGTCCTCAGACCCAGGTATACATTATACTTGTTGCACAAGTATTTCACATGACTCACAAGGCCCATTTAATTTGTATCATATGAAACATTATAGCTCATACCTAGCTATGCTCATCATCTCATGATACCTACATGGTTAGTATTTCATGATAAAAGCAATATTAAGTACATATCATCACCATGCAATACAAGAGAAATACAACCTTCCCACTGTTAGGGTTAGGGTTTCTCTTTTTATCCAATTAGGGTTTCAAATTCATATTATGAAGAATCAAAACCCTAATTCATAGTTCCACACATATTAGGAGCATACATTAATACATCAATATTCAAACATACTTGTTTATTCTCATCATTTATCATTAAATGATTATCACACAAAGTATGAGTTTCTCTCTCAACCTCACTAGGATATTGATTACATCATACTTTATTAAGTTGGCTCAACCCTTTTCTCAAGGTACATTGGCCTACACTTATCAAAATGCATTAAAATCTTTACATCTTAATGTATCATTTGACATAACACACTTCATGTGTTACTCGATCACGTATATCAGATTTGAGGTGCTTACTTCCATATTGGTTTTAAGTTTCTTCCACCATATCAGGCTAGAGGTGTATGCTTACTACCACATCATCCACGAGGTGTGTGCTTACCACCATATCATCCAAGAGGTCTGTTCTTACCACCATATCATCCAAGAGGTGTGTGTTTATCACCATATCGTCCAAGAGGTGTGTGCTTATCGCCATATCTTCCAAGAGGTGTGTGCTTACCACCATATCATCCAAGAGGTGTGTGCTTATCACCATATCATCCAAGAGGTGTGTGCTTACCACCATATCATCTAAGAGGTGTGTGCTTACCACCATATTGTCTAAGAGGTGTGTTCTTATCACATTATCATCCAAGAGGTGTGCGCTTATCACCATATCATCCAAGAGTTGTGTGCTTAACACCATATCGTCCAAGAGGTGTGTGTGTGTGTCACTTATATTGGGTTACTCAAGTATAGGGTTTTGCACATCGGGTTAGACCCTTTGCTCATACCTTTTCAAACCTTATAAGTATCAACCTACCATGTGTTGAGTGATAGACTAGACAACTAGTTAGTCCTTTTTCAACCAACATAAATATAAAATATGATAGGGTGTGAGGTTCCAAGCTATAATAGATTTCATATCACCATATTGGGTTTCATTACCATATCGGGTTAGAGGTGCTTCAACCCAATATCAGTTTGTGCCATGATGATTTCATCATCATCAAGCTCTAGTATTTCGTCCCTTACTTTTCTATTTCATGGACAATAGTCCTATGCAACTATTAGAACTCATAGATTTATCAGTTATTCATGAAAAATCGAAATTGAAAGTAGATCAACAAGTATAGCAAGATTGAAGGTGAATAATAACATGATTGGGTTCAAGTTATATAACATGCCTCAAGAACAACTTCAAAGATCCAAGCTCCAAAGATTCACATTCCCAAGGTTGAAGATGAACTTATCAAAGATCCTAGACTTGTTCACAACTCCTCTATATGAAAAGAATTACCATAGATAATAACTTGGTGAAGAAGAAAAGAAAGGAAGAATCACAACCTGAAAATCATTCTTCAACCAAGGTTGAAGATGACCATGGCTTCACCTTAAGCTTGAGGCTTAAGCTCCTCATTTCTCCTCATCTATTATGCATGATATCTTAGAGAAAGAGAGTTGTAGGATTTGAAAATTTTCACTAGTAGGTGAAAGGAGTGGTATATATAATTGAGGCTCATGAGAGAGTGTATAAGAGGTGTCATCACCTTATACTACTAGGTCACACATGACCATGCATTAGTTGACACGTGTCCATTCATGTACACATATTTATCTTGAAATGAAAAACTCTTGGGGTTAAACTAGGGATAATATTTCGGCCATTAGTTATCTTGTTGAATAAGATATTTCAACCCAACACCACTTTATTCACAAACTGATACAACTTTTCCAAGGAAAGTTGTAGACCGATATTCATCACCTTCTTGATGTGATTAACTCATCATGTCCTTTGCCAAGAGTTGACAAAATGATATAGGACCTCCTCTATGGCTTCTTGGCTAATAGGCACTCCCATATAAGCTCTACAACTCAATATAACTCATTTTAGAGTTTCAACTATACAACTCTTCTTGGTCTTTTCATCACCAAGAATACCATCACTCAAATATGATTCAAACATGGTTCCTCTTTCTTTCTCTATCCTATATATGATGATAAGAGAGAGTAGGGACACTCTATAGTTGGTAATTTGCATGTCAACCCCATATTTTGGGTAAATTGTAATTTGCACCAAAATTGGTACACAAGGCACAAGTATTATTCAATCAAGCTCCAACTTGGAACTTAGGCTTTCCACAGGCCACCCCTTAGCATAATTATCTCTCTTATGATTCTAAAGCACTTGAGTCACGTTAAAAATATGACATATTGCAATATAACCCCTCATCTTGGGTAAATAGCAATTTACACCCAAACTATCATATAATGAACAAATAGTTTGCAAATAAGATCAAACTTGATATTTGAACTCTCCTTGAGTCTTAATTACTTTTCAAAATATTAAAACAAGTTTATAAATAACTTACTTAAGAAAAACATCCAGGGTTATGGCATAACCCAGGTCAAGGATGTTACATGAGTGGTCATTACGACCTTGGCAAGACCTAGGTCAACACCTTTTGTTGGATGGTCGTCACGTCCTTGGGGAGTCCTGGGTCGACACACCTTGGTAATGTTTAGGTCATCATGCCTTATGAACAAGTAAAATTATATGAGAATAAACATTATGCATTTCTTGGAAAAGTGTTGTCCATCAAGACTTTGACTGTCAAGCCTTGAGAGGTGTTGATGCCCGATAGACTCAACTCGTGTGTTGTGTTATGCCGATATGCTGATGTCGTAGTTAGGTAGAGGCCGACACACCCTAGGAGGGTGTTTCCTGATACATCCATAGTTAGGATGCCCATCTCAACTTGGATGCATTGCTGAAACCCTAAGTAACTCATCACCCTTTGAGATACTGACATACCTAAGCATTGTCCGATACCTGCTGATGTCCATCACACCATGTGGTAGTGTTACCTGACAGGTTGGGTTCGCCAACACCCCCCTTGTTAGGTGTTTCTTCTCGATACCCTCATGATGATAAAATGATACACACCTTGAGAAGGTAGCTTGATGCCATGTTTTCTCACCTAACACACCCTAAATTGATACCCTGCTTTAGACTGGCTGCTCGACACAACTGGGGTTAACCCAATATCCTATGTTAATAATTGTCACAGAACTGTTCTTACCCCAATCCAAATCTCACTGCCTAGACATTGGTAAAGGGATTGAAGCACCCGTCCCTGAGTGGCTCGATACGATCTATCACACTGGCATATACAATAGTAAATAATAACTAAAAAATTAGATATTTAAAGAACAACTAACCCAATATGGAGATATATTTGATTTATCTTTGTCATCAGAGTATGTAGAGTGTGAAAGAGATCTTATTCAATATTCCATTTGTATTGCTTAAAATCAAGAAAATCGAGACACAATCATGCAATTGCATGATACACTATCAAAATCAAGTAAAACAGTTTATAAGAAAATAAGTGTACTTGGAAGAAATTATATATCAAAAGTATAACAAAAAATTTGCAAGAACCAAATGTTATTCCACAAGTTTTTCAAACTATTCGATTTTTATTACAAGTTCCTATTATGTTGTAATTTGAGAAGCATGCTTATATATTTTTGTGTGACTTTATCACCCCAACGCTATGTGGGGAGTCACTGGACTCCTTCTCTCCATATGAGGTAGGAGGCCAATGTACAAGTCCCACCTCTCAAGGAGGGGGTTCGCTGGCACCCAATATCAACATTATCAACATTATCAACATCGTCATCATTATCAATATACGGATAGTCATAATGGGCATGCAATTTATGTTTCATGTTTTTCATAATATAATATAGAAAAATGAAAGACTAGTCATAGGGAACAATATCTCATCCAAGTAAGTATCCAAGTATACAGTCAAGAGATACATAAAAGTATCTTCAATACAATAAAGGAGGAATTATATAATAGCATACCTTTCACTAAGGATTTCAGTATGATCAACAAGTAATAAGTAGACCCTTTGAGTCAGATCCTAAATCCCAATGTTTATATCAAGGGTTAGGATCATGATTTTTGGATATCATGTTTCAATATTTTGATATTAGGGTTACACTTTTCCTATGTCAACCTTAGGGCTAGGTCACTCACTTATATTCAACCCATATTTCAATATATCCAACAGTATTTCCAATGTCAAGTATTTCGAGTGTGAATGACTAACCTAGGTTTTATAGGATCATATGTGTTAACCCTAGTTTTGATGATTAGTATCCAAGTCATCATCAAATTTCTAGATCATCATCATGATACTTAGTATAATTGAATTCAAGATCAGATCAAGTTTTGATTAATATAAGGAGTAAATCAGTGATCAAGTATTAGGCTGATAGATCAAAATATAACACAAGATTTAGATCAATCATATTAATATGATATCATCAAAATTATCTTCAAGGCATATGATTCATATTCATAAGTAGTTAATCCAGCAAGATTAGGTCTAGTTTAGTCAATTATGATTTAGTGTCTTAAGATAATCGTCAGAGTCAAGATATAAGGTTTCCAAAGTCTAATCATAACATTGACTCATTTAGACCAAATAACTAAGCAAGATATCAATATTTAGGTATATCAATGAGCATAGTTTGGAATCAGGCTTCCAAAGCATTTCCAATGGGTTCATTGGATTTTTCTAATCAAAATAGGCTATTTATTCAAATTATTTGGAGCTAGGAATCAAGAGATATGATTTTTACAAGATTCATCCATTTATTTGAATTTTGAACAGAGAGAAGCAGAAATACCTTAAATATAGAAAAATGATGCCCCTTAGATGCACGATGTATGGCCCAGATTGAGCCACATATACGAGGTGGCTCTCTTGGTTTAGTGTCTAGTTTGATCCTTCAATAGGGCGGTTCATACATGATTTACCAGGTCACTTGATTGGTTGGTCCAATGGACCAACGGTCTTCCTCCCTGAACCATGGTTCGGGGACTCCAACTCCTCCTAAACAGGCTTTGCATGAGCCAGAAGCTCATAGGAGGACCTCGCCAGTATAAAGGAGCTCTGGGAGTAGGAAGCTCCATTGGCGGTAGTGAGGTGGTCGTCCGAGCTTGCTTTGGCCTTGCGAAGTTGATGGGGTAGAGAAAGGGGATAGGAGGCGAGGGGCAAAAATGCCCAATCGGGCAGGGCATCGGTGTTGCAGTGGCACTAGGGCAATACAAAAGGGGCAATTGGGGAAGAGAGAAAGTGGGAGATATTTAAGGCATCGGTGGTGTTCGTGGGAGCAACCTAAACCGTGTAGTGGGAATTTTATAGCTAGAGAAGGCTAGGTTTAGGGTTTTTGAGAAGGTGGACATGGTGGTGGCTGAAGGTTGCAAATGGAATCTCAATTGTTCTTGAATCATAGGCATTCAAGGGGGGGAAGGGATAACTGAATCTGGATTGGCGGGATGAGCATCCTCATTTGGTTTGATTTTCAAAACGGGGTCCAGATGAGCAAATTGGTCTTTTCGTCCCAAAGCTCCTCCCCCACAATAAGCGGGAGGTAGAAGACAGACCCATGGCCATTGGATCATGGCCCTGGTCTGTGGGTCTCAGATCTAAGGGTTGGGGTTCGCCCCCTCCTTTTACAACTGATCGGTGATGTGGAAAAGCCCATAAAAAGGGCAAATAAAGGCATTTTCAATGCATTATCTTCAAAAAATCGTAGACATCTATAGGAATGTCCAAATGAGCTAAAATTTGGACCATAGCTTCACAAAAATGTGGAGAATATTTAGAAAATGTTTGAGAACCAAATTATGAAGTTTTATGGATCAATTTGATTCTTTGGACAAAGTGATGATTGAATCTAATTTGTGTGATAGTGTATAAAAACTACATTGATCACCATATTTTGTATTTGAGTCTCAAAATTGGTTATGTAGCTAAGAAAAATAAGTTGGGTCCATGAGTGAACATAAAGAGGGAAAATTGTAATTACCTCATATTAATACTAAATTTCACTTTGTCATATCCTTCCCTCCTTCAAAAGGAATTTTATCCCCAAAATTTCATAAACATCCTCAACATTGGGACTACCTAAATCCAGATCATATCCTCAAATATTAGAACATTCTCAAATATATAATCAAAATTATATCCTCAAAGTTCAAATAGTCCAATAATCATAACCAACTTGGTACCAACATCATTTCATCATCAAGCAATTGAGTATCAAGGTCATTGCATATATTGTTCAAATTCATCATATGAGTCAAAAATATGGAGAGCATCCTATTGATCACAAATTTTAGGGATCATATTTTAGGTCAAACAAATAGACTTCAAGTGTATAAGGTGACCTTCAATCCCAATCTCTCAAGGTCCTAGACTCTACATTGGCCTAGGTAGGGTTATACATCCATGATTTGAGATTTCATATTTCAACATTTTGAGACAACATCATACTTTCAATATCATAATTTTTGAGCTCTAAATCGATGGGAGGACCCATTCTAGTAATAATGAGAGCTAAACCCTAAGTCTTAAATCAATAGGGTCAAAGTAGTCATCATTTCAAAATTTTCAAGATTTGCGATTTTGAAGTCATTAGTCATATATCTCAAGGTCCAAATAGTGTGATCATAGGATTTGTATCATTATTGAGATTTGTTAATCGTGATATATATCAGTATCAAGAGTCAATATTTTTGGACATCAAAAGTCATAGTTCCATAATTTTGAAACTAGGGTTTAGATTCCTATTTAGACCTTAGGGGAGATCACTCACCAATATTCAATTTCAAGAAACAATATTCAAGCAATATTCGAGCAACATATCAAGATTTCATTATCATGGTATCCAAGTTTGATGAATGATCTAGACCTAGGTCTATCTAGGAAGTCAACCACATGCTATAGTCAACATTTTCATATATCAAGGTCATTATTAAACCAAGATTCAAGATCGAGTATCAATCATGGGTTTAGCCTATTAGGCTTAGGTCAACCAATCTAAATCGGGTGAAAAGGGATACCTTTCCAAACTCTAAATAATCAACCATATGAAAATTTAGAGGTAGTAATAATAGGGATGTGACCTAGTTTAGGGTAGTCATGAGTCAACTACCACCCTAATCTAGCACATCAGTCATTATCTATTGAGATTAATCAAATAGGGAGAGTAGAAATGATCAAATCATATTCCATAAGGTCATGAGATCAAAATTCAATATCATAATAGAGAAATAATGTCAAGATTTTACATTCCTTTCCTTTTATGATCAAGGTAGTGATAACATTTAGAAATCAAGGATTTAGCATTTGAGGAATAGTGCAAAATCTAGGCCCATAATCATTGTATCAAAATCGAGAATGCAAAAGGCATCAGTATTCGATACGAAAACTTTTTTTTTGCATAATAGTCTTACATCATGATGTGCATCAAATATGGCAAAAGTTTGCTTAACTATGTTTGAGGTTTAATCAACAATAGGGAAACATGGAATAAATCAAATAGGGACCTTATTTACAATAAGGTATAAGGTATAAATACTTCTTATTTCACCAAATCAAAATTATCAATATTTACCTCAAACATAGCAACCAGGTAGTACAATTTGAGTCTTCATGAAGAGGTCATACATGATTATTTGGTTTCAAAATTAATTGATCACAATTGAGTTTTCAAATTAAGGTTAGATCATGGTATCAACTTTCAAAATTTTCTAGTGATATTTCATTTCCCATGAATAAGCTACCCAAAATTGAGACATCATGTGGTAAAAAGGTTACCAGAAATGACCACATGAGGGGATGAGAAGACTACCTAATCTTCATCTACATGGGTGGCTTAGGATAGTCCTAAAGAAGAGATGAGATGCTAGAAGACTCTCTAGGGTTTCACAAGAGAACCTTTAGGTCCAATTTTGGATCAATTGAGGCTAGGTAGAGTGGGGGATCTCATCCATTGTGAAGACGGATAGGAGAAATTATGCCAGGACCCCGAGCCTAGACACCCTCAATTTTCACCATTATGGATTTTAAGGTTTCTTGGGTGTAAGAGACTTGAGAAATTATTTACTTAGGTATATGGGAGTGTGTAGGCTCTGATACCAACTGTCACGGAACCGTTCTTACCCCAATCCCAATCTCACTACCTAGATAGTGGTAAAGGGATTGAAGTGCCCGTCCCTGAGTGGCCCGATAGGGTCTATCACACTAGCATATACAATAGGAAATAATAACTAAACAAAATAGGATCTTTAAAGAACAACTAACCCAATATGGAGATATATTTTATTTATCTTTGTCATTAGAGTATACAGAGTGAGGAAGCGATCTTATTCAGTATTCCATTTGTATTTCCTAAAATCAAGAAAATTGAGACACAATCATGCAATTGCGTGGTACTCTATCAAAATCAAGTAAAACATTTTTTAAGAAAATAAGTGTACTTGGTAGGACTTATATTTCAAAAGTATAACAAGCAATTTTCAAGAACCAAATGTTATTCAACAAATTTTTCAAACGATTCAATTTTTATTATGAGTTCCCATTATGTTGTAATTTGAGAAGCATGCTTATATATTTTTGTGTGACTTTATCACCCCAACGCGATGGGGGGGAGTCATTGGGTGGACTCCATCTCCTCCCGAACAGGCATCGCGAAAGCTAGAAGCTCGGTGAAGGACCTTGTCAGTGTAAAGGAGCTCTGGGAGCATGAAGCTCCATTGGCGGAAGCAAGGTGGTCATACGAGCTTACCTCGACCTCGTGAAGTTGATAGTGGGCAGATAAAGGGGATAGGAGAAGAGGGTCAAAGATGCCCAATTGAGTAGGGCAAAAGTGCTGCAGCAGCGCTAGGGTATCACAGAAGGGGCAAATGGGGAAGAGAGAAAGTGGGAGAGATTTAAGGTGTCAGTGGTGTTCATGGGAGCAACCTGAACCATTTATTGGGGTTTTTATATATAGAGAAGGATAGGTTTAGGGTTTTCAAGAAGGTGGCCATGGTGGCGGCCGAAGGGTGAAAATGGTAGCTCATTTGTTCTAGAATTATAGGGATTTGAGGGGGGGGGAAGATAACTGAATCTGGATTGGAGGGATGAGCATTCTCATTCAGTTTGATTTTCAAAACAGGGTCCAAATGAGTGAATCAGTCTTTTGGTCCCAAAGCTCCTCCCCCACAATCAACGGGAGGTAGAAGATGGACCCATGGACATTGGATCGGGGCCCTTATCTGCGAATCTCAGATCTGAGGGCTGGGGTTCGCCTCCTCCCTTTGCAACAAATCAGTGATGTGGAAAAGCCTATAAAAAGGGTAAATAAAGGCATTTTGAATGCATTATCTTCAAACATTTATAGGCAGCTATAGGAATGTCCAAATAAGCTGAAATTCGGAACATAGCTTCATAAAAATGTGTAGAATATCAAGAAAAAGCTTGAGAACCAAATTATTAAGTTTGATGGATCATTTTGATTCTTTGGACAAAGTGATGATTGAATCTAATTTGAGGTATGATAAAAACTACATTGATCACCATATTTTGTATTTGAGTCTCAAAATTGGTTACATAGCTAAGAAAAATAAGTTGGGGCCATGAGTCAACATAAAGAGGGGAAAATTGGAATTACTTCATATTAATACTAAATTTCACTTTGTCATAATAACCCTAACTGATATATAGTGATGGTGTTTAAGACACACCATGTTGATGCTAGGGTCACATGGTATGACGTGATACCCTATGGAGAAGTTGTACGAATGATGTTGAGAGCTATGTTCCTATACCCCATAACATGTGTCATAACGATGATGAAACTGATGATCTAAGGGTGGTTGTTGATCCAACCTTGTAAACCCTAATTTTGTAAAGAGAAACCCTAATTTCTAATGATGTAAAATGCAAGGCATGAGTCCTATGAGATGATGGTGTTGATGATGTATTGCTTCCTTAGTAAAAGTTTCTAATGATGTAGGCAACAATAGTTGATGTACATAGCCAGGTATGAGCTATGATGGTTATTATCTTTTTGAATGAGCCTTGTGAGGCATAAAGTTTTGTTGACATTCTTGAAAGATATGGTAATTGGTTTTATGACCTAATGATGGCTTATTGCCTTGCATGAGATGATTTTCCTCAGTGAACAAAGGAGGGGTTATCACCCCAAGATATGTGGTCCTTGTGTTGGATGTAGGTTGGAAATTAGTCAAGAAGTGATGAGATTACACCTTATATGCTCCAATATGTTTTGGTGATGTGTCATACCCTTGTTTATGTAGATTTTGTTTAGATGTTGTACGTTGTAACTTGATTGATGATAGAGATGCTTAAATAGTCTAATTAATCAAGTGGAACTTAATCGTGTAGCTTGCCCTGTGCCATAGATCCATTCAGTGTCAGCATTTTTTGAATGGTGAAATGAATTTAACTCAAAGCGCATATTTGTGAATATGTGGGGTACAAGTCATGTAATTCATTGCATCCTTAACTACAGGATGTGTGATATGAACATGCGTGAGTCAATCTCATTGTGGTATGGATGGTCATGCATGAGCCACTCTTTCTTGTTAGAATGGCCATGTGTGAGCCTGTTCTTCTAGCATTGTACCTTTACCAAGGTGGGATATTTATGATTATATATGTGGATTTCCATGTGTGAGCCAATATGTCTCTACGGTGTTTTCTCTTGTACTGACAAGAGGTGGGGTGAGGTCATGGATTTCAGCTCTTCCATTAGACCTTGTATGGCATCAATTTTGACTTATCAAGTGGTCAGTGGGATTTGGGTGGTAGGACTCAAATCCTCGAGGCATAATAAAGTAAGTAATCAGTCGTGTAGTATAATTGTATCAGATCAAAATATGGAATCATTGGTTGAGGCCTTTCTTGATCTTTATACAACATCGTTGATAGGAAATATGCATGTTTTTCATATTCCTTTTGAATTTTTAATATGTTTCATAATTCAACAGTGATTTCCCTTCTTGTTAATGATCATTACCTATTTCACATGGTTGTAACTTTACTACTGCTTTGTTTATCTTATCTGTGATAATAATAGTGTTGGTGGTGAGTTATATCACCCATTGAAATTTCAAATCTCACCCTGTGGGTTTCCCACACCCTTTAGGTGGACAAGCACGAAGAGGTAGAGATCGTGTAGCGGAGGTTGAGCAACAATAATAGGATCAATAGTTGACAAGGTTGGCACTGCTGCTGGATGTCTTTTATTGATAGAGTCCTAGAGTCATCCTTGTACACTTAGGTCTTCAGGAACATTTTGTATATGTGTTGTGGACATGCTTTCTTTATGTGGTTTGTTTGTATACCTGTTATGTACAGCTGTGGTGGAATCATGTATATATGTTCTGGAATAGGTTCTTCAATGACAAGTTTACAAAATTCCTTTTATATGCTTTGAGGCATGAAAAGACTTATATGTGAAGGTTCTTTCTTCTTGGTAGTTTTATAAAAATATTTTTAATTTATAGTGTTTTCTGATAATACACTTGTCAATCTCTCTTCCGCGGTTTTATTTTGAGTAATATCATTTTGTGTGGCACACGGCATCACATATTTGTATCAAACTCTCCCATCCTTACTATGCTTGTTTAGATAGAACTTCAAATTGAGTTTAAGGATTTTATTTCAATTGATATATTTTGAAGGTCTAACTATTCTTGTGATAATTTTAAAGCTTTATTCACACCCCCCCTAGAGCCCTAGATCCAACATGTATTTGTTAGAGAATAGTGTATCACACAAACCCACCTTGAAAGTGATGCATGGAAACCATGGATGGATGATTGTAGTTTTTTCACATAAAATGACTACATTCATCACATGTTGTTTGATGTACTTCACATCATCCAGTGTGACCTTGAATAAGCATTACCAAAAAGATGATGCTTAGATACATTGTGACACATGGGGATGACTATGAGTGATGTAAATGGGATTTGTCCCTCCTACTAAAGTTTATATCCCGACCACTTGATAATCAAGACTGAGAAATGTATAAAAATACTCGTAAATTCATATATGATATGTGAGCTCGCATGCATATCCGAAAAAACTTTTCTAGTTCAAGTATTATGGATTGAGTGTTGAAGAGGATGAAAATTCCATGCCTAAAGTTAAATATGGATATTAGAGACGAATGATATATATTTTCATTGTAACAATAATCACAAATTGTAGGCTGAATTTTTTATCCATATTTGCAATGACATGGGTAACAATGATGTGTTTCTATATACCGCTCATTTCTTGTAATGTTGTAAATTGGTTTTGGACATCAATGCCAACAAATTTTGGGACCTATATGGTCAGACACGTAGGATGTACCTGGAATAGGATTTTACTCATGAATATGGTTTAAACTGGATTACTAAAGTGTGAGGTATTCCATTTAAACAAGATGGGCTGTTAGAACTCCAAAACATGTTCAACTAGTGAACCCATCGATTCAGATGTATGAATCGACTGGTTCAGGTTGTGAATGATTGGTTGGTTGATCAGTAAGACTAGATCAACGATTGATGATGACATCATGTTGTGCATTGATTGAGTATGAAAAGATAATATAATTGAAAATAGGAAACATGGTGGATCAGTCCTTTTAAGGGTTGAACTGATCAACTCATGTGTGAACTAATCGGCTCAATGGTGAACCGACCAATTCATGGTTTGTGGGTTTTCAAAAATGCATGGAATTATATCTCTTCAACTCCCATATGATCTGGAAACCCTGACCTTGAACCTCCTATAAATAGAGGGGTAATCGAGGCTTTTAGAAGACACGACAATAAGTTGTAATAATTTTTGTCTCCTCACGGTTGTGGTAATGTGAGAACCCAAGAAAATCTTACTCATAAAAGTGAGAGACAATAAGGGAGAGGCAACAAGGGAGCATGAGTCAACAATCAGATGAAGACACATTGTATTTGATTCCTATCTATCCTTTAAGTCATGCCAACTTTTCTAAGAAATAGTGCTAATTAAGGTACTAGGTGACACATTCTTTCTAGTATAGGTGGTGTTGTGAAAATATTGCAATATATTCACTTCAAATGATGGGATATAATTATTAATGTATATGAAACTATTGGTCAAATAGATAAAGGCCTTAATTTATAAAAGAAAGGAAATAGAAATAAAAATATTCAATAGAAATTGCATGTAAGAAAGATATCAAACTAGAAATTCTGAATGGAAAAATATAAGACATGGTGGATTGAATGGACATGTACCACCCACCTCCACACCAAAGTTAGAACTTTGCTCATCCCTAGCAAAACCTTAGTCCAAGATGGAGGAAATATAACTACTATTGTAGACACCTGATACCATTATCTCATGGTTCTAGTGGAGGAGGTGTAGGGTAGATGGGAGAAAGTGATGCATTGAGATCATATGAGATCTCATGCAATGTCCAAGGGGACCCATTGTCTAAAGACAACTCATCATAGTCATGTCTCCAATACTCGTAAGTGGGATGGGGGAATGACTAGTGACCTCCTTACCACTCATAGTGGGTTTTAGTGGGGTAGTGGTCATGGTCAACATGCCAAATCTCTTAAGAAATCTGCATGAGATATAAGTTGTTGAGTCGATGGCCCTATAGTTTCTACTCACACTCCATGTGCACCTAGGACTACTTCATGTAGTCCAACTACTGCTGGATCTTATAGAAGTTGCAAGGTCCCTTGGGACCTACATCCTGAGTGGTGCAACATGTTAGTAGTAGAGGGGGTCTAGTCACATCATTGTTTGCTTTTAAAGAGATGCTTTGGTGGTCAATTGTGGGTTCATAAATGGCTTCCTCCGAAAGTGGAATCTTGTGGAGAAAATGATGTATCTGAGCTTGCATGTTGTCATGGTCATAGAAGAGGTTTAGTGCAACAAACTTGGTGTGTAAGGGCAATGTGATCTGAATAGTGATACTAAGGGGAATGAGGGAATAGGTACCTATGTGAATGCCAGTATGCAAGATATTACTGGTATGTAGATAAGGTAAATCAATCAAGTGTTGAGACCCCTTATGCAAGATATCCTAGAAAGGGATGTGGGAATAGATCGGGAGATGGTGATGGCTGATGATATGGCCTAGTTAAATGCAAAATTGGTGTTGTGGATCTTCTAGAAATGGAAGTGATAAATGATTGCACTCCCCAAAAATATGGGCTTAGAATTGAGCAAGAACCAAAGAGTGTAGACATTTCTAGTGATCATGATTCCCTATGTGTCGGACCAACATTATATTGTGTAGCAAGATCCTTTTCAATAGAGAACCATCATGTTGTGTAGGAATTAAGCCTTCATCCATGAAGGAAGAGAAGGATGCATGCCAGTGAGTTCTTCCCATGATGTGTCCTGGATATTGAGGATGGGAGAGGTAATTTGATTGGGGAGAGGTAGTAGTTCTTGCCAAAATCTTAAAGAAGCAATTGGGACCCTCATGTGGATTGGAGTGTCACTAAAAGGTCATGATGAATTTCAATTTTAGGTCAGCGTAGACCAAAAGGATTGGGTAGGAGAAGTGTAAGATGTAATGACATCGTTTCTCGCTAACCCCCAATCAAGGGAGACCAAGAGGTTAGAGGCGGAATACCAAAATTCAAGATCAATGGTTTAACAATTTAATCAAAAATAATTATCAAATTCTACTAATACTAAACTGAAAAGCTGGTATAAAATAAAACTTTTGCATATCATTTCAAAATAGGATCTAAGACTTCTATCAGCAGTAGTAATCTAACTATCTAATCCTACTTTGGATTACTTAAATTCATCTTTACATATTTCACTTTACTATTTGTCCTTTTCAGATAATTGTACCTAAAACATGGACAAACAAAATGTCGGTCAGTATACTTCTATACAGGTATGTGGGGGACAATCACAATTTCACAAATAGTTTCTAACAACCTAATTATCACAAATAAGTTATTAACAATCCAAATTACCCTTTCAATGTGACATTCTCAACCACTTCTTCCCTAAACCCTAGATTACCCTCTCTTAGGGTTTTGTCCTTGCAAGGGACATAAGTCCACCTTCTCTATCTTGAGCTTGGTGCCTAGGGTCACCTCTTGAGGTGTCCAATGGTCTTCCATCCGGGGCTTGACCGAATCAGACCTTCCCTCCAGGGCTTGGCCTTGCAATCATACATCAAGATTGCATGTAGGTTTGAGAATACACATACATAATTAATTGTGATACTCATAGGGACTTTATAGGATTGCAGAATTGAACATCTAATAGTTTAGGTTGCAATCAATCAGTAAAACGTTCGAGAAATGTCGTGAAACTAAAGACGATTATTCATAAGTAACCACTTACATGTTCATTCGAATCAACAAGCTAACAATAATCACACAAGAAAGTATCCAGGCAAGCAGTTCAATCCACACACACAAGAAAGAATCCTGAAAAGTACATGTAATCTATTTACTATTCACTTTATCAGATTGTATTCATTTGAACTCGCTTCCTATGGTTTCCTAGTTCCTTTAAGGGTTTCATTAGGGTTCATTTTTAAATTTCCATCATTATAACTATAAACCCTAAAAATAGTAAAACTAGTTGCAAACCCTAATTATCTCATTAAAACCATTAACACCTAGATTAGGGTTTCTAAGCCCATTAATGCACTTTATACACATGATACCCTAAATCAACCTATTGGGTACAAGAATCATCTTTTTAGATCTAAGACGACTTTTTTATTAACAACATGTTAATATCATCTTAAATTATCCAAAGAACGCTACTAAATCCCGTTACATCAAAAATTAGGGTTTTTCATTATTCAAATCATTAAAGATATCATCTTTACCTACATTTCTAGCTACACACATATTTAGGCCTTGATAAATTTTTATTGTATTTCTTGCATTCTCCTGATAAATTTTCATATATAACATGTCTTATTCTGAGTAGCCTAGCAATTTCTATGATTTTTGCAAGATTAGATTACCTGAGCCAATTAGGGCTTGACATGTAAGCGACTCTTCTATACTCTGGGTGCCCTTTTCAACTTGTGAGAAAATACTATGGTTCCCTCAGGAGTCATACACACACGGAGGGGTATTTGTGTCATTTTGTTATGTCCGTCCCTTACCTCCGCTTCATCCCTCTCATGTCGTAGCACTGTGAATCTCTTACATTCGATCGGGAGGGGACTCACCTCCTCTCCCCAAACCAAACCTAGACCAGGGCAAGGCGTGACGACCACCCCACAGCCCCGCCGCACTCGAAGGGATGGTTTTGCTCGCATGAACATGTGTGGAGGAGAGAAGGCTCACAAGATTCCACCTGCAGTGCTTGCACATGGGAGATGAAGTCCAACCAGAGCGACGTGTGTGTCTGGCATTGTGGTGCCATGGAAGGGATCTTAAGCCCCCGTAGACCCTCGTCAGACCCAACCAACCCTCGGCGGTGGCATTCTTTGATCAGAGATGGGGTGAGATAGTCCCCATCATCTCTACTACTATAGTCAGGCCAACGACCTAGGGCAAGGCTCCAGTGGCAAACCTGGGATAGGGATGGTCAAACAAGGTCCATCCCATAGTTCCGCACTTCCTCGCTGCATCATCAGATGACCTCGGCCACCAAAGTAGACCTCTACCTTGTCAAGGGATGGCTGAAGAAGGAGGCAGAGGGGCTTCGAGGTCTTAGTTATGGGGTGCAGATTTGCATCTGGTCTGGGATCATGAAGTACGTTGTGCAAGCCCCATCTAACCCCCTATTATAGCATGGGCACTCGGCCTTCTCTCGATACACTTCCCATATGAGAAGGAGACCATGGGTCTCCGGTCACTACCAGGAAACAAGAAGGAAAGTTTCCTTTTTCCTTTTAATTAAACCCTAGAATGGAAAAGTTATTATATCTTTTCCTCTATAGGATCTTTTCTTACCAAAAATAAGGAGAAGTCGAATCATGGTGTTTCCTTTCATTGGAACCAAATATTAACTTAAATTACCTTCATATCTATATGATTCTTGATTTCCAAAATAAAATTAAATATTTATCAAATAAGTTACTTAAGACACGAGGTATCTTGGAACCACCTCAATTTTTGCCCACAATCTTAAATTGAGATTATCTCTTATCTAAAATTATTTAGGACATTAATCTTGGGCACAAAATTCTTTTTTTCTTTCTCTGTTTTGTTTCTAAAGGACTTAAATACCAGATATCCTTTTCTCCTTTTATCATTTTAATTCCAAACTTTAAGAGAAAGTCCATAATGGCTTAAACTTATCGTGTGCCAACTTTGGGACTCAAATTCAAAAGTATGAGAGACTTTTCTTCATATGCAAGTTATCACTTAAAAGGCATATTTGATACATATTTTCTCTCTATTATTCTTATTTATGCATTATTTTATTTCCTTCAATTTTCTCTCTTTTTATCATCTTGGATTCATTAACTTAATAGGGTCCACAAAATCATACATTTAAAGGAAATATCATCAAAGAAATCCAATCATTACACATAAATCATACAATACCCATAGTCATATATTTATTGGGGAAATTGCATTTCCAATCATATGAACCCAAAAATTGGGGTTGTAACATCCTTCCCCTCTTATAGGAATTTTTCCCTCAAAATTCCACCAAACATACAAACAATAAGGATAAGACTTTTCCATGTCCATCATTGGCTCCCAAGTGGCTTCATCCTCTCCATGGTGCTTTCAAAGAACCTTTATCATCTTATATTCTTACATTTGAGTTCTTCCACCTTGGTATCTAGAATCTTCATAGGTGATTCAGGACATTTTAGCCTCCCTTGAAACTTACTAGGTTCATGGCACAACACATGGCTTAGGTACATCACATAAGGCTCTAGATCATACTCATGGAGCACATCACACATCATGTTATACTGAGGGGTAAGGTTAACATAAGAAACTCCACCAATCCATCTCAAATGGACCCAAGTATCGAGGACTCAGCTTTCTTAGCTATAGCTTAGAGGGGTCGGGTTTCCATATCACATATTCTCCCACAATGCACTGCATGTCAGTCTGCTTCGCATCAGCTCATGACTCATGTCACCCCTGGGCTTTCTCAGCCATTGCACGATCAAAGCGACTTCATCGGAACACACTATGGTCTCTCTGACCTTCACGAGGTCCTTTTACCAACATCATTCGAATGAAGTGGTGACCAACACGACCTCCCTTATAAAGCTTCTTACGTCCCGATAGTGGCTATGGTTTCTATCATCACAAACTCTCATAGAACATGAAATGTCCCCATGTATCACCCTAAACAAGCACACACACTCTCATCAGACCCTCTAGTCTAGATCATACTCTCTTGACTGTGTATTTGTCAGGGGTGATATGTTGTACTAAACTTCAATCTAGCATCAAGTTCTTCTTGTACCTACTTTCACAACATGGAAGTGAACTTGAGTTCATACTCATGATATCAAACTTAGATCATGGTGTAGTTGAACTATCACTCTCTCATGCATACAGTTCAACCAGATCTGTCACATTGACAACACTCTCTCTTAGGCAAGGGATTAGGTCAACTTGGTAAGGTGATCTACCATAACCCATATTGCATCAAGACCTCCCTTGGTCCAGGGGATACTCACCACAACATCCATGGTGATCCACTCCCATTCCCTCTTGGGGACTCATTATTCTCTGTAGCAACTCGTTGGGTTACTGGTGTTCGGCCTTCATCCACTGGCATGCATGGTGACAAGCCACATGCAACTATATCTACTTCTTTATCTCAAGTATTCAAAGCACTACTACAAATTTTAATCATCTTAGTAGTACCACAATGCAGGGTGTACTTCACATCACGAGCTCTTGCACATCATGATTCCTTAGGGTTGACTCTTCATAAATACTAAAACACTCTAGTCGTGGGTTCCATCACCTTCCTTTTAAGAGAGGTGTATTTGAGGTTTTTACAACCATCCTTCTATTGCATCAAGCTCTAGGCTCGCTAACCAAGCAACCACTACCTCAACCAATGAGGTTGGTTGTATCAGAGGGTTAGCCCTATGTCCTACAAACTTTGGGTTCGCCCAACAACCTTTGATCATCTCTCAGTTGCGTCTCGACAAAGAGTATCCATTACCACCTTACATCCTTATGTTTTAGGTAATGGTGAAAACTTAAACCTTCATAGACTCCACTTATCATCCTCATCTCAGATTTAGGTCTAACTGAGTCAAGAAAACTTTGAGCTCATCATCTTGGTTATCGAACTCAAACTTATATAGCTCATAAATTTCATACTACTCTTGATAAGAACATCCTCATGATGACTACCTTAGTCCTCTTCATTCTTGTAAACCATCCATTCAACATACTCTTCAAAAGGTATGATACTTTCTCTATCCTTTAACATCATAGCAATGTTTCAACTCACATCATCTTTATTCGTAGTGTATGGCATGCATATTTCCCTATCTCTCACCCCCATAATGAGAGGAAATAATCATTTGGCTGCAGTCCAAATATAGAGTTCATCCCGTTCCAAGAGAAGAGATGGTGCATCACACATCGCCATCACTCTTTCCAATCTAAGTTGAAACATACTTTACATGTCTTCCACACCATGAATATCTCAAAATTATTTTCACATCTATGGAAAGGTTGTACCCAAACACTTTTGGGTCTTAAACATCTCTCTTTTATGTACAATCCTTAGTCGTTACCTCACGGTTTCTAGAGTGCCAGCACTTTTGGGGTGATCTGACCCTTATGCCTCTAGGGAGAGCCTATCACATTTACCCCTTAGGTCCCATGAACTCATGGAGCTGGACAACCTCATAACCCATGGGCCTCAGGCAAAGATAGTTGTTACCTCCCGACCTAAGGTCTTGTGCATGCAGGGAACAGACAACTCCTACTTCCATTGGTCTTATCCCTACCTCACCTTAGTATTGACTTAGGATTCTATCATGGTGCATCTCAACTTGAATCCTTACTCAAGTCTCCATCATCTCTCTAGGCATATGTGGTCAAACTTACATTCTTTCATAGGTATCATGGCGACCTACCTACCTCAGTCAGGCCCCATACAGGTTACCTCCATGGCAACATATCTTCATGCTCATTAGAGACGGTCACACATGGGTCTATGGATTTGTCCTCATCCTATGTGCTCTCCATTTAGCTCCTCAAGCTCCTAAGAGAGACCTCTTTAGGTTACTTTGAATCTAAACAAAAGCTGCTACTCACTCTATAAAAGGATCCCTTTCCAGAATGGGAGAAAACTATGTCTTGATAGTAGCAAAGGTCACAATCATCTTTTCTTCGAAGGTTTACATCACCATGTGCATGCTTAGCCCTATCATGCTACTCATACACGTAGCTAGCAAAAGACAACCTACTAAGCCACTCTGAGTTTTGTGGTATGTCATACTTGTTCCTTATTCCTTGAAGTTGGCCAATCTCAAACATATATCACCAACATGTGTGAGGGGTTCATCAAACATATATCTTAGTCCAAGGGGTTTCCTTTTCTGCTAAACATGAGGGGGTTCCATGCTCGAATCCGCAGGAACTCAACCATCTTCATTAGCATCAGGTGCACATGTACTACTACTTCCCCTCTTAGGTCTAGGAACCCTAGGTTCATTTCTTATGTGTCAACTATCTAACTGCATGTCCAACTTTTCAACCACGAACCAAACATGTACAAGGTATAGCATGCACTTCCTACTATCCTTCCACATGAACAACACCTTAAAGTCCTACACAAGGACAACCAACTTGGTGTGAGACCTCATAACTTGTTACTATACTTCTTCAGGGTCTAAAGAACCCTCCTTTCTATACCTAGAGGTAGGAACCTATAACCTGTGTACACCGATTCAGGAAGCCTCTTCTTATCTAGGGTTTGGTTCCTCTAAAAGCATCCAAGGTACGACGAGTCTCCAAGGATCTTGCACAAGTAAACCACAACCATCCTCGTAGGTCATCCATTCTAGGTCTTAACATACCCAACTTCACATGGTTCCTCCTATCTCAGAGTGTAATCCCCCCACCTTCTTTCTCGGGTCTTTCTATCTCTCTAGAGCTAATCCTACAATCGACCTTTCCACTGGAGGTTCTCTCTTAGAAGATGGGTCAAGCTCCTAAGGATACATGTTTCTACCTACTTGGGTGAAATGTACTATCAAGACCTATGTCCAACCAAGATCATCCAAAGTTTTGCATGCTCGTCTAATGAACTATGAGGCATAACTCTCCTGGCCTAGATCCCAAACCCACTGTCATTCTTTATGTCGTTCTCTTCTACATAGGTGCATGCCTCCTTCCTACTCATATATATCTGTTAGGGTTCCTATATGGCCACAACTAAGGTCGGGTCGCCAAAAGGCACTAGGGAAAACCTATCTTATCGGTAAATCCTCTAATAACTCCCTTGGTTCTACAAAGTTTGTAAAATTTAATCATTATTAAGGATGAAATGAGAAACCATTTTCTCTGATACCAAATGTAACGAACCCGCTTCCCGGTAACCCCCAATCAAGGGAGACCAAGAGGTCAGAGGCGTTATCCCAAAATTCAAGATCAATGGTTTAACAATTTAATCAAAAATAATTATCAAATTCTACGAACACTAAACTGAAAAGCTAGTATAAAATAAAACTTTTACATACCTTTTCAAAATAGGATCTAAGAATTCTATCCGCAGTAGAAATGTAACTATCTAATCCTCCTTTGGATTACTTAAATTCATCTTTACATATTTCACTTTACTATTTGTCCTTTTTAGATAATTGTACCTAAAACACAGACAAACAAAACGTCAGTCAGTATATTTCTATACTGATATGTGGAGGACAATCACAACTTCACAAATAGTTTCTAACAACCTAATTATCACAAATAAGTTATTAACAATCCAAACTACACTTTCAATGTGACATTCTCAACTGCTTTTGCCCTAAACCCTGGATTACCCTCTCTTAGGGTTTTTTCCTTGTAAGGGACATAAGGCTACCTTCATCATACTGAGCTTGGTGCATCGGGTCACCTCTTGAGGTGCCCAATGGCCTTCCCTCCGGGGCTTGACCAAATTAGACCTTCCCTCTGGGGCTTTGCCTTGCAAATCATACATAAGGGTGACATGTAGATTCGAGAATACACATACATAATTAATTGTGATACTCATAGGGACTTTATAGGATTGCAGAATTGAACATCCAACAGTTTAGGTTGTAATCAATCGGTAAAATGTTTGAGAAACGCCGTGAAACTAAAGGTGATTATTCATAATTAACCACATACATGTTCAGCCGAATCAACAAGCTAACAATAATTCAAGCAAGAAAGTACATGAAAAGTACATGTAATCTATTTACTATTCACTTTATCAGATTCTATTCATTTGAACTCGCTTCCTAGGATTTCCTACTTCCTTTTAGGGTTTCATTAGGGTTAGTTTTTAACTTTCCATCATTATAACTATAAACCCTAAAGATAGTAAACTTAGATGCAAACCCTAATTATCTCATTAAAACCATTAACACCTAGATTAGGGTTTCTAAGACCATTAATGCACATTATACACATGATACCCTAAATAAGCCTATTGGGTACAAGAATCATCTTTTTAGATCTAAGACGTCTTTTTTATTAACAACATGTTAATATCATCTTAAATTATCCAAAGAACGCTACTAAATCCCATTACATCAAAATTTAGGGTTTTTCATTAATCAAATCATTAAAGATAGAATCTTTACCTAGTTTTCAAGGTACACACAAATTTAGGCCTTGATAATATTTTTATTGTATTCCTTGCATTCTCCTGATAATTTTTCATTTATAACTTGACTTATTTTGAGCAACCTAGCAAATTCTTTGATTTTTGCAAGATTAGATTACCTGAGCCAATTAGGGCTTAACACGTCAGTGACTCTTCTATACTCTGGTGCCCTTTTCAACTCATGAGAAAAGCCTCCGGTGCCCTCAGGTATCATACACACACGAAGGGGTATTTGTGTCATTTTGTTATCTCCTTCCCTTAGCTCCGCTTCATCCCTCTCACACCGCAGCGCCGTGAATCTTCTATGGTCGATCAGGAGGGGACTCACCTCCTCTCCCCATGCCATATATGGACCAGGGCAAGGAGTGATCACCACCCCACGGCCCCACCACACTCAAAGGGAGGGTTTTGCCCGCCTGAATATGTGTGGAGGAGAGAAGGCTCACGAGATTCCACCTGCAATGCTTGCACATGAGAGACGAAGTCCAATGAGAGCGGCACGTGTTTCCGACATTGTGGAGACACAAAAGGGAGCCTAAGCCTTCGTAGACCCTCGTCGGACCCAACCAAACCTCGGAGGTGGCATTCTCTGATCGGAGATGGGGTGAGACAGTCCCCGTCATCTCTGCTATTGTAGACGGGCCAACGACCTAAGGCAAGGCTCCAGCGGCAAACTTGGGATAGGGATGGTCGAGCAGGGTCTGTCCCATAGTTCCGCACTTCCTCGATGCATCCTTAGATGACCTCGGCCACCAAATTGGACCTCTACCTTGTCAAGGGATGGCTGAAGAAGGAGGAGGAGGGGCGTCGAGGTCTTAGTTATGGGGTGCATATTTGCATCTGATCTGGGATCATGAAGTACGCTGCCCAAACCCCCTTTAATAGCATGGTCACTTGGCCTTCTCCTGATACACTTCCCATACAAGCAGGAGACCATGGGTCTCCGATCACTACTAGGAAACAAGAAGGAAAGTTTCCTTTTTCCTTTTCATTAAACCCAGAATGGAAAAGTTATTATATATCTTCCTCCATAGCCTCTTTTCTTACCAAAAATTAAGAGAAGTCGAATCATGGTGTTTCCTTTCATTAGAACCAAAGATTAACTTAAATTACCCTCATATCTATATGATTCTTGATTTCCAAAATTAAATAAAATATTTATCAAATAAGTTACTTAAGCCACAACGTATCTTGGAACCACCTAGATTTTCTCCCACAATCTTAAATTGGGATTATCTATTATCTAAAATTATCTAGTACATTAATCTTGGGCACGAAATTCTTTTTTTTTCTCTATTTTGTTTCTCAAGGACTTATATGTAAACTTTTAATTAAATACCACATATCCTTTTCCCCTTTTACCATTTTAATTCCAAACTTTAAGAGAAAGTACATAATGGCTTAAACTTATCATGTGCCAACTTTGGGATGAAAATTCAAAAGTATGAGAGACTTTTCTTCATATGCAAGTTATCACTTAAAATGGCATATTTTATACATATTTTCTCTCTCTTATTCTTATTTATGCATTATTTCATTTCCTTCGATTTTCTCTCTTTTTATCATCTTGGATTCATTAACTTAATAGGGTCCATGAAATCATACATTAAAAGGAAATATCATCAAAGAAATCCAATCGTTACACATAAATCATACAATTCCCATAGTCATACATTTATTGGGGAAATTGCATATCCAACCATATGAACCCAAAAATTGGGGTTGTAATACGAGATATGGCTCTATCGTAGGATGGCCCAATGAAGTCATTAATGCAAAAGGTAGAGAGTGGCTCTACATGACCATTGAGGAAGTGTATCACTCACAGTCTCCATGTCTTTGTAGAACTTGTAATGGTCATCATCCGATAAATAAACATCTTTTATAAAAAGTGGGGCAATAAACTACCTTGATAGAGGAGGATAGAATCAAAATTAGTAACGTGGGGTATCTAGCCTCAGTTTGTTCAATATTCTCATCAATCATGTCAATTTTGACATCCATCCCATCAGAGATAGGGGGTGACTAGTGTCTTGGTTCTTGTTGATTCAAATTCCCCCTGGAAAATGATGGAAATGAGGGTTGCTAGGGGTAGGCTTGTGGATGGTTTCCTTCCCATTCCCCTTTCAAAGGAAGTTTAAGAACCCGAGACTACAGCTGTCTTGAGACATTTTTTCTATTGTAGAGATCCAATCAGTCAATTGGGAGTGAGTTGATTGACTCATGGAGCATTCTTTTATGGTAGTTAACTTACTGGATCATCCAATCGACTGACTCGTCAAATAGAGCAGTGTAGATGTTAGAGGTTCCAGCCAATCAATTGGCTTACCAGTCAATCGACTAGTGGTACAAGGAAGGTAGATGTTTAAGCTTCATGTTGGTGATGGTGGGGGTGTACTTGAAGGAGATCAGTGTCAGCACTGAAGCGGAGGCTGCAAGCTCCTCATAGGAGATTTGATGCTAGTAAGGAAGTGAGCACAATGGTGTTGTTTCTTGGTGGTGAGTGGAGTGACTTGTTGTGTCTTTGGTTGATGTTGAGGTTGGATCCATGTGGGGATATATCATCGACTGCCATCAAGGGAGACCGAGCGATAATAGTAGGTTGACCGACTGTGTTGGCGGTGGTGTCAAGGGTACTAATGCTGGTAAAGGTTGTCGCTAGGGTTAACATGAGAAGGATGAGTTGAGACCCCCTCCAAGTGGTCATGTTTTATTGGGTAAATGTGACCTATCAGTCAATCGAATGGTTTCCCAATCGCTCAACTCAGCCATTGTGGCGTGGACACGTACCGTTCAAATGTGTATTTCACCTGCACATACAAGTCAATCGATTGGGAGACAATTTGATAAGTTTGAAGACCCCTTTTTTAATCATGCAAGAGATAGGGAATAATAGGTAGAAATTATAAAATAATTTAATTAATTATAAAAGCAATAAAAAAGAAAAAAAAATTGAACATAAATAGAATTGGAGTATTGAGTTGTCTCCCATCAAGCGCCCTATTTAACATTGAAGGCCAGATGCCTGTAACTAAATCAGGAGCAGTTTAGATTTTGAGAGGAGAAATGGTCAAGGTTATCTTGTCTCTGGATCTTCTACTGGAGGGTGACATCTTACTCCTTGTGACACAAAATCATATGGAGTGAGAAATTTTCTATGCAAGGATTCTGAGCTGATATGGGATCCACTCCTCACTTAATTGGAGGGATAAATACATCTAAACCAAACACATTAATAAGTATATTGAAATAGGTGTAAATTTTTCTTTTCTCAAATAATGGTATACAAAATGACCAAAGTATAGAAGTGGAATAATAAATCATGACTATGTTAAATTGATACAAGGTTACATATAATTTCTTAACAAGGGGATTACATGAAAGAACAACTTTGGGATCTAAGTAGAGGAGATCCAAGCTATTCCAAGTCTATCTCCTAGATTCAACTTCTCTAGCTAGGTCCATGTCAACATGTCAAGTCTTCAAGTTCTTTCAACTAGGGGTTGGAAGCTTACCCCACAACAGATGGCAATGTAGATGA
The DNA here is from genome assembly GCA_963693085.1 of Alisma plantago-aquatica. Classification (NCBI taxonomy): domain Eukaryota; kingdom Viridiplantae; phylum Streptophyta; class Magnoliopsida; order Alismatales; family Alismataceae; genus Alisma; species Alisma plantago-aquatica. The sequence continues at coordinate 490,519,727 of OY856413.1, read as the reverse complement.
TATCCACATAAAAGCCAATATGTGCATAAAATATGGATGTGAAACTTTAGGAAAAAGGACATCATATATTACAATGCTTCCCATCCAAGAGGAAAAATACCATCCAAGGGGATATCAAAAGTATATGAGATTCAATTAGAAGATAAATGGTAAGATATTTTTGCCTTCAATTAATGTCTCAATAGTATCACAATTCATAAGCAGTGCATGTAAACTTATATCATTGAAAGAAAGGCTTATAAGATTTAGCATAATACTTATCAAGAGAATCTTTTATGTTCAAGACAAAGTAAGGAGAAACAAATGTATGAAAGAAGTAAATTGAAGGATATCTACCACACCATAACTCATAGGGGGTTTTCTTAAGAAAAGGATGAATGAAAACCCAGTTTTGTACAAAACATGTGGTACTAACGGCTTGAACCCAATACTTATTGGGATTATCATACTCCAAAAGAATTGTTCTATCCATTTCTTGTAAAGACCTATTCTTCCTCTCAACTACCCCATTTTCTTGAGGCGTATTAGAGTGGGGGATAAAAAATTTGTGTATAATCAGATTCTTCCATAAAAATGTTCAAACAAGTCATTTTCAAACTCTCCCCCATGGTCATTACAGATAGACACGATGCAGTAAGAAGCTTAATTTCAATTCATGTTTAGGTTGATCCCCTTCTCTTTTAAGGAAAAAAAGTAGAATAATTATCATCACACTTACAATTATCACGAACCATAGATGCCTTAGAGCCTAAAGTCTCTCCATGGTATATTAGAGCCCCCTTTCTCTTTTTCTTACCTTTTCCCTTGTTCTTAGGGGCTTCCTCATATCCCAAACTACTTCTACCCACTTGTTTATGTTGGTATGTATGCCTAGAGAGCCAATCATGTGATGATTGTAATTCCATAACTTGTAATTGATTTGAATAAAAAATAAAGGCAAGCTTCCAATTTATTCTATTTAATTTTGTTATGCGATAATGATGTAACATTATAAATGTTTATCAAATGATACTACTCAATGGTGTCTCTCTTCAAGTTTTAGCCTTGCCAAAATGAGATCATATGGATGTTAAAAGTACATATACATATTCTCATTATGTGTCTGGTCGGTTGTTATTATGGAAGGTTGATTGACAACAATAACACATAAGATCAGAGTGTGGGTTGGTTGATGATGCAATATGGTGAGTCCTAATATGGCTATATCAAACCAAGCACACAAATACATGTGAGAGAATAATGTATTAGATAGACCCATTGTAACACTAACATATGGAATCCATCACCATGGAAGTCATAGTTATCTCTCACATTGATGGTGGTCGTTTTGGTTCTTAGACCTGAAATCACTGCACTCGGCACATGTCGTTGGGTACAATTTTACATCATCAAATGTAGTCCAATAGTGTGGGTTGTAATAATGGTGATGATTAGGTGGCTTTGACACATGGGTATTGATTGTGAGTGATAGATATGGGATTTGTCCCTCCTGTGGGAGTGTGATGTCCTAGGCCTCTTGATTAGGGAATTTGAAAAAAGCATGGCCATGCGCATGTGAGTCAATATATGATATATGTCAGACAGTCTGCTCTAGTTCAAGAAATAAGATTGAATAATAATGAGGGTGACAACTCCATGCCTCTAGTTCAATCTGGACATTAGTGACAAAGGAACTATGCAAACATTGCTACACCATACATAGATTGTAGGTTGTAGTTGAATCTTCTTTTCCATTTACTTGGGTAGAATGATGTGCTACTAGAAACCACTCTTTACTTGTGATGTCATAAGTTGTTATGGCCATTCACTACCAATGTAATACAGGACCTATAGCGTCACACACATAGGTCTTGACCTAAAGAAGAGTTAAGATCTTGAATGACATTTGAAGTAAGTACTAAAGTGTTTAGGTATTTGATTCACACAACAAATAGGCTGATATCACTACCAAATGCCCATCTCAAGTGTTGAGACAGTCATTTAGAAGTGCTAAATGGTCGTCTCAAGATTTGAGAAGGGTGTTTGGGAGTTAGGCCTATTTTGTGTTGAATTTGTCTAAGGAACGAATCGACCTAACCAAACTGGCTCAACTCTGTTCACTGAATGACTGTATGGGTGACCAAGACGGCCATCTCACATGGGAAAGATGATTCAATTCGGTCAAGGAAGATTCTAGACATTTCCCTATTTGTTCTGCTTGAGCAATACTTGTTGCACAAGGAAATCAATGTCTAACATTGATGGGAATTTATTTGCCAAATTCGTGTACAATTGGGAAACAACCAAACGACTGTCTGGACTATGCCAAATGACCATCTAGAATGCCAGACAACTATTTCGGTTTCCATACAACCGTCTGGGCTATCTTAGGTCGAAAGATTTCTAGAATTGTTGTGAAAATTCTAGTTCTTTCGATCCCTTCTACTCCCGCATAGAATAAGAACTTGGACCCAAACCCCTCCGATAAATGGGGGGGTATTGGGGCTTCCTAGAGTAAAACACAGACAATTGACAAATAGTTGCTTTGAAAAATGTTGTCATCTCTGGTTGTGGTATCGATGAGAGCCCGAGCCAGTTCTACCTGACTAGGGAGGAACAATAAGGGAAAGAGAAATTGACATCACTGTCGTGGGAAAGCAAGTCGGTGACTAGTACACTAACAGAGAGGAATGACTCCTTCCTGATCATCCTAGAAGGACAACAAGAATTATAGGTAGTATGTGTGGACTACCATAGAGGAGGGAAGCCATTGTTTGCCGCTAGGAGGACAACATTAACCAACAGTTTGTGACAAGAGGAGTTTCTGAAGAAAAAAACATTCATGGTTGCAGTCTGTGGTGCTGGTCAGGAGGAGAAACAGTTAGATGAGTCCCATTGCAACCATGATTTAGAGTTGTGCATCTATAATGATGATGATTTTCACTAGACTTGTTCCAGGATTAGTTATATCCTTGAAACCATCCTTCTTGCATTATAGTTATTGATCTGATCTACTGATTATAGGAATATGATAGATAAAATTTTAAATTTTGCTGCCTTCTCTGTAGCCATATTTCCCTTTAGTGGTATCAGAGCCAACGCCATTTTACTATATTACAGGATAATCAATATGATCAAATTTTGGTTTTGTCATTCTATTATTGCATGTGATGTAAATACTATCTTTTTAAATCCAATACCATGATAATCCCAAACCAATCTGTATATGATATATATTAAATTTATAGGCATCTCCTAAACATCAGTTTTGATGGGGGATGTATAGCATGGTTATGGACAATAACCCATATTTGTGCATGGTTGTATGTGGTTGGTTTATCCTTATATATCAGTCTACGTAATGAGCCTCTATCTTATCTTCTCAATGTAAAGTTATTTCTCTTCTACCTTTACTCCCCTTGAATGTAACTCAAGGTTTCCCTATAATCATGTAAAATTAGGATAGTTTACTTTCTATTATTATGAAGATGAATACATCCTAAAGATGAGCCGGCCGACTGCAGGACATTGGAGGACATGGTGGACAACGTGAACCAATCGCCTGGTGCACCAGCTGATCTGCCAGAGGAGCCAGCCGATGGTCGGAAGATGGACCACATAATCAGTGAGACAACCTAACAACTAGCTAGGAGGTGAGCCGATCAGCTCAAAGGTTGAATTGATCAAACCATATTGGCAAGAACGGATCTTCATCAACAATAGGTTTTTGTATATGATGTAGACCTAGATGACGTAATTCCTTGTGGCTTGAAGGAATTACATTAGGACTGGCCATAACAATCGCTTTCATTTAATGCATGTTTTCTTTGTGGGATATATCATGTATATGTTACATACTATATATGTGGTGATTGGATTATATATATATATATATATATATATATATATATACAAACTCCCTTAATTAAAATTATATCAAAGTCTTAGATGCTTTCCAAAAGTGAGACACATGAAAAGCTTGATCGACCAAGCGTAGGTTCTTCCTCCATGGGGTGCATCGTCTATCTCATGGATGTGTGATGGTAATAATGTAGATTCCACCTCTACGGGGTGTATTATTATTATGTCAGCTTTTGGGTCAAGCTTGACTGGTGATTCTCAGAGCATCTAGATCTAGAAGCATGCAAATGATTATGGCAAGGCATTGTGCATATCATCTTTCCAAATTTTCCTATGATACAATTGGAAAGAGTTTCCAACTTTGATGATTAAGTGTGTTTTGTGGTGTTGATCGGGCCATAGTTGAATTGTCTTGGATCTGGCCCACTAGAATTGTGTACACTATAATATTCTGAATTGATATTGAGGGCTATAAATTTGACTAAAATAATGGGAGCAGTAATTATTAAAGACCTAATTAATCCGTCAAAATTTTCATATCAAAACCAGTTGTTTACAAATGTAAATTTTCTCTTGTAGAATAAATGATGAAGAAATCTGATTTGTGATTGGTTCCGAAGAAGGCCAAACTTTACGGGAGAAATTACCATGACTAGTTTTGGACTTTGAGAAGGGTTCTCAAAGAATAGTGCAAGCTCTACGTCCTTGACAAACCAGTGCTTGAAATACCTCCTCTCGATGCACCTAGGGCACAAGTGGATGCTTACTGGAAGCATGCCAATGATACTTCAGAGATAAAGTACCTTATGCTATGTTGCATGAACTATGAGTTGTGTGAGCAATGTGAGGACATGAGTGTTCTTTAGATGGTGACAAATCTTAAGAAGGTAACACTTGGTCTTGAAAGGCAAGAGAGGGATGCTAGCTTAAAGGTGTTGCATGAGTCAAAGCTGACAGAGGGAACCTTAGTAGAAGAACATGTGCTCAATATGATTGGGCATGTGTATAATCTTAAAGAGTTGGGATTCACCTTGAGACAATATTTTTCTACTTATATGATTCTAAAGACTATGACATAATCATATAGGCACTTTATTGCATGTTATCATGTGAGTAATTTGGCTAGACATATGTCAGAATTGCTTGCCATGTTGATTATTGCTGAAGCAAAAGTGAAGAAGGATGAGCCCGTGATGGTGATCAACCGGGATGAGTCCAAGGATCAAAGCAAGACCCATAAGAGTTTTGTGGTCAAACATAAGTCCAATTCTTCAACACTCAATATAAGGAGGAAAAAAGTACAAGAGGAACTCATCCTTTGTACTTGAAGGCTTTCAAGAAGTAGATGATGGGGATGGTGATCTCCACTTCAAGTATATACATTATTGAGATAAATCTATCTACTTCATCATCTTGGGTATTAGAAATTGGATGTGGATCTCACATATGTTCTCAAATGCAAGATTTAAAAGAAGTAGGCCTTTGGGAAAGGGCATGGTGGAACTGTGAGTTGCTAATGGCACAAGAGTTGCAGCCAACGCATTTGGAACCTATAGTATATTTCTGCCCACAAGGGTTGTAATAGAGTTAAACAAATTCTATTATGTATGTTCTATAAATAGAAAATCATTTTTGTATCTTATTTAAAGAAGGATGCATTTGAATTCCATATTAAAAATGGTCAATGCACTATTTCAAAAGATGGGATCTTTTATGGTAGTGTCCTAATGTCTTATGGTCTTTACTTGTTAGATATTAAGAAAAATGTGTATAAAGTTAATAAAAAAGACTAAAACTCAACAACTCAAACAAAAAATACCTTTGGCATTGTCCTCTAGGGAACATAAATGAGAATCGCATAACTAGACTCCATAAAGATGGTTATCTAGACTCTTTTGATCTAGAATCATTAGAGACATGTGAATCATGTTTATTGGGAAAGATGGCTAATACCCCTTTCACTGTAAATAATGAAAGGGTTAGTGATCTATTAGGACTCATACATAATCATGTATGTGGGCCTTTTAAAAAATATGCTAGAGGTGGGTTCAATTACTTCATTACCTTCACTGATGACTTCAGTAGGTATGGCTATGTTTATTTAATGAAACATAAGTTAGAAACTCTTAAAATTTTCAAAGGGTTTATGAATGAAGTACAAAAATAACTTGGTAAAGGTATTAAGGCACTTTGTTCTGATCGAGGTGGGGAATATTTAAACCAAGAGTTTGGGGACCTTCTTAGAGCCCATGGGATCATATCCCAGTGGAATCCACCTCAAAAATCACAACATAATGGTGTGTTAGAAACAAGGAATAATACATTACTAGATATGGTGTGATCAATGATGAGTTTATCTGAGCTTACGAGTACTTTTGGGGGTATTCTCTAAATACCACAACATATACACTAAATCGGGTACCATCTAAATCACTTCAAAAGACACCATATGAGATATGGAATTGGAAGTGTCCCAGTATGTCTTTTATGAGGATTTGGGGATGCAAAGCTTCTGTTAAAAGGGTGTTTTCTGATATGTTTGGTCCTAAATCTGGTAAGTGTTATTTTGTTGGATATCCTAAAGAAAAAAGAGGATATTACTTTTATTTCCAATCTGGAAACAAAGTGTTTGTTGCCTGAGATGCTACATTCCTTGAGATGGATTTCATTTCCAAAGGAATCTGTGGGAGGAAAGAAGAGCTTGAAGAGGTTCAAGACAAACAAGATAACATTGAATTCATAGATGAACCAGAGGAACCTACAAAATCACAAGGTGTTGTCAAATCTCAAACTCCTTAGGTAACACAGGAACCTCATAGATCTATTAGGACACACCTTGAACCTGAGAAATTTGGATATCTTATAACTCAGGAAGGTAGTGAATTGGTCATAGATGATGAGCCAATATCTTATAAGGATGCTATTGAGGGATCATAGTTTGCAAAATGCCTTAAGGCAATGAGAACCGAGATGAAATCCATGTATACCAACAAATTATGGACCATGGTGGATCCCCAAAAGGGGTAAAACCCATAGGGTAGAAGTGGGTCTTTAAGAAGAAGACCCACATGGATGAAAAAGTTTAAACCTATACAAGAGGATTGGTTGCAAGGAGTTTCAGACAAATTCAAGGTGTTCACTATGACAAAAACTTTTCTCTAGTGGTCATGTTTAAGTGCATCACGATAATGCTTGGTATTGCAGCTTATCATGACTATGAAATTTGGTAAATAGAAGTTAAAACAACATTCCTTAATAAGAATTTACTTGAGGATGTGCACATGATACATCCTAAGGGTTTTATCAATCCAAAGGATGCAAACAAAGTTTGTAATCTACAAAGGTCAATCTATGGATTAAAGCAAGCATCTCGAAGTTGGAATATTCATTTTGATGAGACAGACAAAGAGTTTGGCTTTGTTCAAAATGAAGACAAACCTTGTGTATACAAGAAGGTTAGTGGGAGCATAGTGGCATTCCTCGTATTATATGTAGATGACATATTATTGACGGGGAATGACAATCCTACTTTACAAAAGGTAAAGACTTGGTTTGGAAATACATTCTCTATGAAAGACTTGGGAGAAGAATTATACATCTTGGGGATAAAGATGTATATAGATAGATCCAGAAGGCTTCTTGGACTAAGTCAGAGCACATATATTGACAAAGTGTTGAAGCAGTTCAGCATGGAGAACTCAAAGAGAGAAAACCTACCTGCGTGCCAAGGTGTCTCCATCTCTAGAGCTTAGTGTCCCAGTTCTTGTAAAGAAAGGAACGCATGAGTGAGATTCCATATGCCTCAACAATTCGATCAATTATCTATGCAATGTTATGTACCCATCTACACATCTTGTATGATTTGAGCATGACAAGCAAATATCAGTTAGATACATGTGATGCTCACTGAATAGCCTTGAAGAACATCCTCAAGTACTTGAGAAGGATGAAGGATTAGTTCTTGGTCTATTGCAGATTGGAAGAGTTTGTCGTAAAAGGTTACACCGATGCAAGGTTTCAGACTGTTCAAGATGTTTATAAGTCAAAATTTAGATTCATGTTCTACCTCAACAATAGATATGTGAGATGGAAGATTTCCAAGAAAGAACCAATTTATGATTCTATAATAGAGTCAGATTACATTGCTTCATCAAGTGCATAAAAGGATGTTGTATGGATCAAGAAGTTCATCACAGAAGTTGGGGTCATTTGAAGCATCAATGAGGCAATTGGGTTATATTATGACAACAATGGAGCTATTGTACAAGCTAAGGAACCCAAATCACATCATTTCTCAAAACATATACAAAGGCAGTTCCATCTCATATGAGAGATGATATAGTGTGGAGATGTAAAGATTTGCAAAGTACCAACTGAAAGCAACGTTTTTGATCCCTTGATGAAAGCACTTCCATAGAAGAAGCATGATGGGCATGTAAAATCACTTGGAATACGATTCGTAGGTGATTGGCTCTATGTGAAAGTGGGAGTATGTTGGTATGTATGCCCAGAGAGACAATCATGTGATGATTGTAATGGCATAAATTGTAATTGAATTGAATAATAAATAGAGGCAAGCTTCCAATTTATGTTGTTTAATTCAATTATGAGATAATGATGTATCATGATAAATGTCTAGAGAATAATATCACCCAATAATATTACACAAATACCTGCTAGAGAACAATGTATCAGATAGACGCACCTTGAGACTAACGTATGGAAGTCATCATCGTGGAAGTCATAGTCATCTCTCACAGTGATGGTGGTGTTTGTGGTTCTTAGACTTGAAATCACTACACTCAACATGTCTTTGGGTACACTTTGACATCATCAAACGTAATCCTAAAATATGGGTAGTTATGAAGGTGATAATTGGGTGGCTTTGACACATGGGGATTGATTGTGAGTGATAGATATGGGATTTGTCCCTCCTATGGGAGTGTGATGTCCTAGGCCTCTTGATTAGAGAGACTGAGAAAAGCGTGACCATGAGCATGTGAGACAATATATGGTAGTGAGATTACATATATCTCAAATAGTCTGCTCTGATTCAAGAAAAAATATTGAATAATAATGAGGTTGACTGCTCCATGCCTCTAGTTCAATGTGGACATCAGTCACAAAGGAACTATACAAACAGTACAACAACATACATAGATTGTAGGTTGAAGTTGATTCCCCACCTTTTACATTTACTTGGGTAGAAATGATGTGTGACTAAGCACCACTCTTTTCTTGTGATATCATAAGTTGTTATGGACATTCACTGACAACATAATATGGTACCTATAGGGTCGCACACGTAGGTCTTGACCTAGAAGAGGAGTTCAAATTGTGAATTACATTTGAATTAGGTACTAAAGTGTTTAGGTATTTGATTTTACACAACAAATAGACTGACAACACTATCAAATGGCCATATCGAGTGTTGAGACAACCATCTGGAAGTGCTAAACAAACATCAGTATGTCAGACATATTTTGTGTTGAATTTAGCTAAGGAACGAGTCGACCCAACCAAACTGGCTCGACTCGGGTCACTAGATGACCGTCTGGGTGACCGAGATGACCATCTCACATGGGAAAGATGGTTCAGTTCAGTTAGAAAAGGTTATAGATATTTCCTGAATTGCTTTCCTTGAGCAATACTTGTTTCATAAGGAAATCAATATCTAATGTTGATGGGAATTGATTTGCCAAATTTGTGTATAACTAGGAAACAGTCAAACGGCCATTTGGGCTATGCCAAATGACCGTCTGGGTTGCCATACTATCGTGTGGGCTATCGCATGTTGCAATATTTCTAGAATTTTTGTGAAAATTTGAGTTCTTCTGGTCCCTTCCACTTCTGTATAGACTGGGAACCTGGACCCAAACTAGACCTATAAATAGAGGGAGAGTACTTGGGATTCCCAGAGCACAACACATACAATTGAGAAATAGTTTCTCTGACAAACGTTGTACTCTCTCTCTGTGGTAACCACGAAAGCCCGAGAACATTCTACCTGACTAGGGAGGAACAACATTGGAAAGAGTAGTTGAGATCATTGTTGTAGGAGAGCTAGTCGGTGACTAGTACACTGATGGAGAGGGATGACTCCTTCCTGATCATCCTAAAAGGAAGATAGGCGTTCTAGGTTGTCCATGTAGACTACCATAGAGGTGGGAAGCTATTATTTTCCTCTAGGAGGACAATGTCAACCAATAATCCATGACAAGAGGAGTTGCTGAAGAAGACGACGTTCGTGGCTGCAGTCTGTGGCACTGACAAGGAGGAGTGGTAGTCATACAAGTCCTGGTGCAATCAGGGTTTAGAGTTGTGTATCTACAAGAATGAGGATTGTTGTTGGACTTTCATTAGGATAAGTTATATCATCTAATCCATCCTTTTTGCATTGTAGTTATTGACGCTATCTGCTGATTATGGGAATATGGTAGATAAAATTTTAAATTCCACTGCCTGTTCTATAGCCATATTTTCCTTCAGTTTGGTAGAGTGATCTAGGACAACATTTAGGGACTTTTTCCATTTAAGGAAATTTTTAAAGGTCTCTCTAAGTCTATGGTCATCATCACTAAGGGTAATGACTATAGAAGAAAGACTAGCAAATCATCATGAGCATGTAAAAGGTCGACCTCCAAACATAGGCCTTTAGTCAAATAAGACAGTTAGCTCGCTACTTCATTATTAGAAAAGATAGGTCTAGATTTAAGACCATTAAATTTACCAATAAGACTATCATTTTTAGTTCTAAGCATAAAAAGTTCATCAACATATATTTGGCTTTCATCTTTAAGATCATTCATTTTTTATTAGATAAACACCATTTTTAAATTTCTATACCATTATATTGAAGCTCAAGATGAAGAAATTTTTCTTGAAAGGTATCTATGCAATCAAGATAAACTTTTTCATCTTGAACTATCTGTACTATCAAGATGAACTTTTTCATTTCGTTCAAGAATTTTAGTTCTATTTTTTCAATAATTTCAATTCTAGCATATATACCATCTAGGTTTTCCCAAGTCTCTTCTTTTTAGATTTTTACGTAGAGAAAGAAGAATGGGAAACATTAATCTTATCAGTCGGAGCGTATTTAAAAAATTCATTTAAGCTTACCTCACTTACTTCACATACATCTTTAGTAGTTGAGGCCATGAGAGCAAGGTGATACTCTGCTTCATTTGAGCTAGAATCACTTGTGAAAGACTCCTACCAAGTGGCATGGGAAACATATTTGCCTCTTCTTTCCTTCTTATCCCTCTTCTTGAACTTTCTGTCCTTGTTTTAGTCCTCCTTTTTCTTAGACATGATCTTGTGGTGAGACTTCTTTGCATTAGGGAAATCATTCTTGTAGTGTCCCTTTTGTCAACATTCATAGAATCTAGGAGTGAGGAGGAGGAGGGCTTTCCCTTGAAGTGTTTCCCCTTGGAGTAGTTAGTTTTAATATCACTAGGGGTTTCAACTTCACTAGAGGTAGGAGTACTCCATAAAGAAAGTGTTTCCCCGTGGAGTAGTTATGAACATTCACTGCCAACATAATATGGGACCTATAGGGTCACACACAAAGAATACACCTAGAAGAGGAGTGAAATCATAAATGATAATTGAATTTATTAGTAAAGAAACTTTGATAGGATCATATTTTGAAATACTTTACATCAATAATTTGAGAACCATCTGGATAGACTGTGATAGTGTATCACAAGTCAAATACACCTAAAACATGATGATGTGTTAGAACGAAGGAATTACATCCTGATGGATCATGATGTCATTATCATTTAATCTAATCTTCTAATCTCCACATGGTTATATACTTTACACTACATAAATGTACCGTCTAAAATGGTTTCTAAAAACATCATATGAGATAATATATGGGAATGTCCTAATATGTCTAAAAGGTTTAAAACTTATATAAATAAACTAGTTTCTTGAATAGTATATCCACAAACCATAATTGTTGAATACTACCTATAATTCTAATCTGACAAAAAAATGCTTGTTGCTAGGAAAACTGAGTTCTAAAAGAATCAATAGGAGTAAAAGTAGAACTCAAAAAGGTTCGGCGTTTACAAGGAGGTACAATGGGAATAATTGAGAATCACACATTTTTTTGGATCTCAAGTTCCTCATGTAACAAAGAACCTCATAGTTCTAGTAGAAGGCATCTGAGATTGAAAGATTGTGCATCCAATAACTTAGATAGGTTGGTCATAACATGATGAGCCAAAAAATCAACTAGAATGTTACGAGAACTAGAATCTGCTAAGTGTCTTTAGTCCATTTTAGAGTCCATGTACCCTAACAATGCATGACCTTTCTAATACCACCTAATGGGGTAAACCCCATAGGTGCATTTGGGTTCTCAAGATGGAGACTGACATGGATAACTTATAAGGACATATTTGTTCCAAAAGTTTTTGAATAAGTTCAAAGTGTTGTAAATAATAAAATCCCTTGTTCCAATTATCATTCTTATTTTGTAGCTTATTAAGACTAAGCAATTTGGCATATGGAGATGAAATTGTATTCTTGAAGAGGAATAATTGAGAGGATGTGTACGTGATACAACCTGAAGGTTTTATGTCTCCATTAATGCAAATGCAGTCTATAAGCTGCAATGTTCGAACTAGAGGTTGAAATAAGCATCGCAGAAATGGAATCTTTAATTTGACAAGATAGTAAAGATAAAAGATGAAATTTGTGGTTACAAAATATTTAGTGGGAGCACATATGAATATTACACATATTGATGAGGAATGACATATCAATACTAAGTAATGAGACGTGCCATGGAAAACACCTTCATAAATGAAGGATTAGGTGAAAAATCCTATGTGATAGGAATTGAAATCTGTATAGATAGTTTTGGAAAGTTCCTAAACCTAAATACAAACACATATATTGGCAAGAAGTTGAAAGGGTTAAACATGAAGGATAAAATAAGAGAGAATCTATCCATATAGATGGGATCAATTTCTAAAAACACAATGTTGCAATTCTTGCAAAGAATGTAAGAGATGTCATATCCATTCATATTTGGATCTATCTGCCATATAGTGTACTCATCCCATTATCTTGTATATATTGAAGATGACGAGATGATTTTAGTTAGATCCAATGATGGTCATTGGAATACCATAGAAAACATCCATTAGTACTTGGTAAGAATGATAGGATCAGTTAACGCACTATGGTAATAAGGAAATGTTGGATGTAAAGATTTACATCGATGTAAGCTTCCAAAATGAAATAAAATGGTCACAATATAAAACTATGCTTAATCTTAAGAGAAGAGTTATAAGTTGGAAAGAGTTGTGAACTATAGACTAATGTTTTAATTCTACAATAGAAGCCCAGTATCCTAGTATTATCAACATAGGAGTAGGTACAATATGGATCTAGAAATTCATATGGATGAACTTAAAGATGTTCCAACCATTGATGACAGAATAGAGATATTGTGACAACAATGGAGCTACTGGTTAGGCAAGGAATATCAGATAGCACATTATAGTAGTTCCATCTCATACAAGATGTCGTACACCAAAGCAATGTGAGACGTGCAATATACCAACTAAAGCAAAATGTTGCTAACCCACTAAGTTAGCAATTGCACAGAAGAAACATGATGGTCATGTTTACATCACTAAGAATAAGATTCACGGGTGATTGGCTCTAAATGCAAGTGGGAGTTTGTTGGTATATGTTCCCAGAGAGACAATCATACGATAAATGTGATGGCATATTATATAAAGGATTTGTTTAATAATAATAAAAGAAATATTACAAATTCATTCTATTTCACTCAGTTATGAGATAATGAGGAAACATAATGAATGTCTAAAAAAATATTACTCGATGACGTATGTCTTCAAGTGAGTGACTTGAACAATGAGATCATACATATCTTAACAGTATGTACACTCTTGTTATGTCCCTAGTTAGATGCTATTGTGGAAGGTTGATAGACAACAAAAACACATAAGACTAGAGTGTGTGTTGCTTGATGAAAAAATCTCATCATTCTTGATATGTGATATCAAATCAAGGACATAGATGCTTGCTAGAGAATAGTGTATCTGATAGACCCACCTTGAGAGTGACACATGAAAACCATAAATGGTGGTCATATTCATCTCTCATGGTGAAGGTGGTGATTATGGTTCTCAGACCTGAAATCACTACACTCATCACATGTTGTTTGGTATGTTCGACATCATTTAACATGATCCTGAATAAGGGTTTCCATAAAAGTGATGATCAAATGCACTGTGACACTTGGAGATGACTGTGAGTCATGTAGATGGGATTTGTCCCTCCTAAGGAGTTTGATATCCTAGCCACTTGATAAGAGAGAATGAGAAAATCATGTGCATGCACAAGTAAATCAATATATGATATTGAGGTCACATATATCTCAGGCACTCTGCCCTAGTTCAAGGGACATGGTTGAGCATTGAAAGGATGATGATTCCATGCTTCGAGTTCATTCTAGATATTAGAGACAAAGGAATTATACAATCATTATAACATCTATCACAGACTGTAGATTGAAGTTGTTCTCCAGCTTTCCATTTACTTGGGTATAAATGATGTGTGACTAGGCATTGCTCTTTGCCTGTAATGTCATAAACTAGTTTTGGACATTCACTGCCAACATAATATGGGACCTATAGGGTTTCATACATAGGATACACCTAGAAGAGGAGTTTAATCATGAATGATAATTGAATTGATTACTAAAGTGTTTAGGTACTCAATTCAAGAAACAAATTAATTGACTAGACTCCCAACTGATTGGTTCAATGTTGAAATGACTAGTTGGAGTGTCAAGTTGGTTGGAAATTACATTGGTTGAATTCTAGTTGAACCAGGGTGCAAGATGGATGGTTCACTTAGTGAACTGATCAGTTCGTGTTCGTTACATGATCGCTTCGTGAAGAGAGACGCCCAGTTCATGGTTCAATTAGATTGAATCAAGGACTAGTGTTGATGTCATGTCATGTATTAATTGAATTAGAATTGCCAATACAATTGTGATTGGGAAACATGACAAAATGCCCTATTCACTTGGTGAATCGATCAACTCACATGCCAACTAATCATTTAAATTGTGAACCGACTATTTCTCCTGTCATAGGTTGTGAATTTTCATGAAATTCTAGTTCCTTCCACTCCCACTCAGACTAGTAACCCTAAGTCCCCTATAAATAGAGGGGTATTGGAGCATTCTCAGCAAAGCTTAATTGCCTCTGGAAATTATTTATCTTCTCTAGTTTTGCTCAATTGCCTCCTTCCTACCTGTTCTACTTGAATGACATCAGTTCTAGGTGGTACGTGTGGACTTCTGTAGAGGCGTGGATAGTTTTCCTGCTAGGAGGACAACGTCATCCTACTATCCATGGTGAGACCAAAAGCTATTGTAGATGTTATCTGAGTGGAACTAGAAGAATGATGCACAACTGCAATGAGGGATTAGTCATTGGACTTGTTCCAGGACCAGGTATGACCTCATTAAACCATTCTTCCCATTACATAGTTGCTGACACAATTTTGTTGTTATGGGTAAAATGGATAGATTTTTTTTGTTTTCTCTTCCTATCTGATCCCATATTTCCTTACACCTTTCCAAAAAAACACAAAACCTAATTGTATATCTACATGTTGTAGAACATCTGGCCCAATCAGAGTCATTGCTGGTTGTATGTTGATATGACTTGGTAGGAACAATTTGAAAACCCTGGTGAATCGTTCCTTTGTGATATCCAATAATGTATTTGACTAGCAACAAATGATTTTCAGTGGGAGGGGCAAGAAATTGGCAAGGAGTGATGATCAATATGCTACATTGGGTCAAATTTAGTAGCATATTGCAAAAAACTGACTAGTCTTTGATATATGTGAGGATCAGATTAAGCTGGAAAGTTTTGAAGTTTGTTAAAATTAAGAGAAATAGATGTATCAACAAATTCGTAATCAACAAGATCAACCAAATTAAGAATATCAAGAAAATAACTTGCTTGACTTGGCAGAATGCCTAGCTAATGTTGTAATATTTGAATGCCCATAAAATAACTCAGTGCTCCAAGCTCTCTAAGATTAAAAGTGTGATGTTGATGTTGTAGGATATGATGTAACAAGGTGGTATTGTTTCTAGTAAAGATGATATCGTCAACATACAAAATAGGAAAACCTTGTCAAAATCTTTAATGAAAACAAACAAAGATAGATCAGTAGTGCTACATCGGAATCCATATTCAAATAAATAGTTGTTAAGTTTATTGAACCATGCACGAGGAGTCTTCTTAATAGCATACAAGCCCTTTTTTTAATTTGCACACAAAATAAGGCTTTTCTATATTAGTAAAGCATGGTGTCTGGCCCAAAAAGATAAGTTTAGATCACCATTCAAGGAAGCATTAAAATGTCAATTTGGATCAGTATCCAATTGTATCTTATAGTAGCAGATTGTACAATTTGTATAGTGTCTTCTTTGAGAACAGGACTATAGGTCTCAATATAGTGAATCCCTTCCTCTTGATTGTATCCTTTTGCTACTAGTCAAGCTTTCACCCTTTCCAAAAAGTAGTTTGGGTTCTATTTTGCTTTGAACAACCATTTTCAACGAATAATATTGCAACCATTTGGGTTCTATATTGTTTTGGGTCCAAGTGTAATTAAAATAGATATTTTTTAGTTCCTATTTCATAGATTCAAACCAATATTGATCATTCAGGGAACCTTTATTTATTTTATGTAATGAAGGTATAGTGTGGTAAACCAAGGCATACTTATTGTTTTTGTTTCATGGTTCATGATTTTCCTCTAGTATCCATGGAGTGAATGTTGGAGGACTACTAATGCATTCATGAGAGAATATAGGTGGTGTTTCATTGGAGGATTGAGACTCTATATAGTGTAGTCTTCAATAGAAATAGTTGTTCGAGAGTTGAGATGGAGTATCACCTTTGTTGTAGCATATGATCAACAAAGAAAGAAAGTTGAACACTAGGTTGTTTTGGTATGTCATCTTGTGTTGTAGAAACACTAATATTAGCAGCATCATCTATATTATATGAAGAAGCAAGTGAGTTTTCTTTACTAGAATTTGAAGGCATATCACTTGGTATATCAAAATGCATAGGTTCTAAATCAGAAACATATGTGTGAGATGTTGATTATGTCATAACAAAAGAGGATTTGGGATTAAATATGGACTATTGAGTCATCTCAATATTCTTCTTGAGATTAAAGCATGCATAAAATTAGAAAATACAATTATCTCTTCAAGAATCTTATCTAAAGAAAAACATTGTTTGAAAAGAAAGGCTACTTCATTGAACACCAAATGTCTAGAGATATAAAAATTTTGGAAGAAAATACAAATAATGATATCCTTTATGTGTGTCACTATATCCAAAAAATACATAGGGAAGTGATATAGTCCTGAATTTGTTCTATTATAGTCTCTTAGACACGGAAAACACAAGAATCAAAAGTTTCTCAAAGTGTTACTATCAGGTGTCTTGCAAAAAAAAATGAATAAATATCAGTCATTGTTTTTATCCTTTTTAGGTAATGTGCTAATCGCAAATGTAGTAGAGATAAATTCTTCAACCAATTCATCGGTACATTAGAATCCAACATCATTGTAAGACCAATGTACAAAAAATGTGTATGCTTCCTTTCAACTGTACCTACTTGTTCATGTGTATGCAAGTAAGACGTTTCATGTACAGTGCCTTATAATAAAATAAAAGACTTCATTTTCTTATTATCAAACTTAGCACCCCCATCTGTGATTAAGACTTCAACCTTTACATTGAATTGATTTTCAATCATATTTTAGAAAAGCATGAAGTATTCAAAGAATTCTGACTTTAATTTGAGTGGAAAGAACCAGGAATCACCACTATATTCATCAACAAACAAAGCATAATATAGAAAGCCATGTTTAGATATAACAGGAGATTTCCCCCGCCAATCACAGTAAACTTATGTGAATGGAGAACTTCACTTTACAAGCTTATACAGAAAAGGTATCATATGACCTTAACCAAGAAAACAACTATTGTAGAAATCAATATTTTTAACTGAAGAAGTAAGCAAATTGTAATTTTCTAGAAATCCATGTAAGCTATGATGAGAGTGTGCTAATCTTATGTGCCATATGATTGATGAGACTCCTATATTCCCAGCTACTAAGAAAGCTCTTGAAAATATATAGTTGATCATGTGCATGCCCCCTTTAAGTACTCCTTGGGCCAGAACTTTGCAGCTCTATAATGGACTATCAAAAACATATTCTTAATGAAGATAAAATAGTAAGGAATTCCATTTCTTATATATTCTACAGATAACATGTTCTTTCACATATCAGGAACAAAAAGAACCCTTTAATATTATGGATAATGTGACTTTTTCCAGTATGAGAGTTAGGAAGAAAGGTACCATCCCCAATCATAATAAAATCAGAACCTCTGTATGAAACAATGCTATGAAGTATACCTATATCTTGTGTTATGTGATTTTTTCCCTTGAATCAACATGTCATTCTCTCACTCGAACTTTCCTTTCTCTGTGATGTGCATTGTAGCAAGGGCTTTTACTTGATTAGTTACAACATCATCAATGAGGGTTTTCGGAATTTATGGGCACCGGTAATTACTATCAAAGTGGCGCCAGCATATGATTGCATCATAACCTCATTTCTCATAGATTAAATAGATAATAACTGATCTCACTTGATACATAATTCATGAATATTGTAGATGAGGCTTGATTCCCCTTCCTTGTGATGTGACGTAGTGATCTAATCTTACACCTAAAATTCCAAGACCTTGCAAAAGTATATTGTGATTGTTCTTGTGGGACATATAGTTGTTGACTGCATTGCTACTGAGGAAAATCATGTCGATAGCTTCCTCTGCTAGTGTTCTAATAGTTAGCATTTTTTCTAAAAAATACAAAACTTAGATTAGAATAACTTTATCTAAGGACCTTTTCACGTGGTCTTTTAGAACACAAACAACCTCATCATAGATAGGCAAGGGAAGTTTCATCATTGAGAAAGTGAAGTTTTTGAATTCAAAATTGAGACCGATAAGCAGATAATAAACTTTTTTTCATCCAAAATAGGATTTTCTATAACACTATGTTGATCATAAAGCATCTTGAATACTCTCAAATAGTGTATAATAGACCTGATCCATTTTCTTTACATCTAAGTTTTGATACTTGTTCAAAACATCTTCATTGTGTCAATTCATAAAAATGTTTTGACAAAGCATGTGACGACCGCTATCAAACCAGCAGCCAAATCGTCATAGTAATTATGCATAATAAACATTAGCATTAGATTAACAAAAATCACTAAAAATTAAAACCATTTTGCAAAGAGATTCATTTCCAGGAAACTTCTTAAGAAATGAACAAAAGTAATATATACATCATGGTTCACATTGTACATACATTGTACCATCACACCTCAAGGATAACATATACCAGTTGCTTTGTCAAAATATATACTGAAGCAACATAAAAACTCAAGGCATACAAGACAAAATCTCATATTGTTTATAAAACCATTACGTAACTGACTCCAAGGACCTGAGAGTACAAAGATGACACATAGGACTTTTATCTACAAGACACGACAGACAGTGCACTCAACCTAAGGTGTTATTGTTGCCCATGTTTTTGTTGTTCTCCCTCTACAGTAAGGTCTCTACCTCTTTGTCTCCATCCACCTAAAAATGTTGGTGACCAACGGGGTGAGACACAAGTCCCAGCGAGAGATATAACTCTCTACCAACAATGTTATTATCATAGGTAAATAATATAAAACTGAGTAGAGGTTCTTTTATATTAATAAACAAGATTAATCACTATTTATAAGAGTCGGCTGCCAAGACCTCATCTGAATCAGTCAGTACAAGACTACTGGTAGGACATATTATATCATCTGCAATCATCTTACCAGGGTATACTAGTATCTTCACTATAGAGCAACAGCCGCAAGATGCACTCTCTTTAGGGAGATTTCAATTATCCATCCCCAGATTATAATGATAAGGAATATTATACATCAATTTGGTCGAGAGATTCACATATCAATCCTGTTATAAATTAATGAAGATGAATTTACACATCAATTCCTAAATTGGTCAGGAGATTCACATATCACTCCCGATATAAAATAAATGAGGAAGATGCTACATCAATTCTTCATTAGGATGTAAGGATATATGTCGTCCTTCACCCCCGCATATTCAAAAATATGCTCTCCAAGTTAAACATGTTTCACCATTCAAACAATTCTGACACTGAATGGATATATGGCCAGGGAAACTACATGATGAGATTCCACTTGATTAATTATGTGCATTACAGTATCTTTTAGAATCAACCAAGTTACAAACATGAATTATAATAGATGCTACACAGAAAGGTGTAATATGTTTATCAAGTACTTTCATGATATTTGGAACACATTGAATGCATAACACTGAGGATCTCAGTCCCTTATCACATTACTAGGGATTCTTGTCCATTAGTATTATCGTCATCATGATTACTAGATATGGGTATTCAAACCCTTAGTTCATCACTGAACATTGTCACCTTTCATCAGGTAACTATTACCTCTAGGTCCTCAGACCAAGGTTTACATTATAATTGTTGCACAAGTATTTCACATGGCTCACAAGGCCTATTTAAACATCTTGTCAATTCTCATTAGGAAAAAACTATCTTTTTAGTTCGCCAGACCCTATAAGCATTATACTTGTTGTACAAGTATTTAACATGGCTCACAAAGCATATTGAAAATTCTATTATATGAAACATCATAGCTCATACCTGGTTATGCTCATCATTTCATGATTCCTACATGGTTAGCACTTCATGATAAAAACAATAGCAAGTATAGAACATCACCATGCAATACAAGAGAAATACGACCTTCCCATTATTAGGGTTAGGGTTTCCCATTCTAACCGATTAGGGTTTCAAATTCATATCATCACTATGTGATACAAGAGAAATACATTCTTCCCATTATTAGGGTTAGGGTTTCCCTTTCTTTTAGGGTTTCAAGTTCATATCATCACTTTTCATTAAGAGAAATGCAACCTTACCATTGTTAGGGTTAGGGTTTCCCCTTCTAGCCGATTAGCATTTCTAATTCATACCTTCACCCATTATCAGGGCTAGGGTTTCCCCTTCTAGCCGATTAGGGTTTGAAGTACATATCATCAAGAATCAAACCCTAATTCATACTCCACACATATTAGGAGTATCAATATATGCTTATTACATGAATATCACACAAGTATGTGTTTCACTCTCATCCTTACTAGGACATATATTTCATCATACTTTATCAAGTTGGCTCAATCCTTTTCTCAAGGTACATTGGCCTACAATTATCAAAATGCATTGAACTTTATACATCTTAATGTATCTTTTAACATAACACACTTCATGTGTTACTCAATCAAGTATATTGGATTGAGGTGCTTCCACCATATTGGGCATAGAGGTGTGTACTTGACACCATATCGTCCTTCCCTATCATGCTTGAGGTGTATCCTTGTCACCATATCGTGCCACCATATTAGGTTGATTCATCATTAGGGTTTGCATATAGGGTTAGACCCTTATGCTCATATCCCATCAAAACTTCATAGTATTGTCCTACCCTTCATCATGTGATGAGTGATAGGTTAGATATCAGGTTAGTATAAACCAAACTAGATGTACAAACCAATAGGGGTTTGAAGTTCCAAAGTATATCGGGTTCCCTATTACAATGTTGGGTTTCAACACCATATCGGGTTAGAGTATATACTTGACTCCATATCGTGCATAGGGTATGTGCTTGACCCCATATCGTGCACATAGTGTATGCTTGACACCATATCATCCACAAGGTGTGCACTTCATCATCATATTGTGCACAAGGTATATGCTTCATCATTGTATCGTGCTATTGGTATGTTCACCTCACTATATCGGGTTGGAGGTACTTCAACCCTATATTGGGTTGGACCATGATGATGTCATCATCATCAACCTCTAGACTCTTGTTATTATTGTCCTAGTTCATGGACAACATTCCTAAACAACTTGTAGAACTTATAGGATCATCAATTATTCAAGAGAGTTCAAAATTGAAAGTAGATCAACAAGTATAACACAATTGAAGGTGAATAATAACATAATTGGGTTCAAGTTATATAACCCACCTCAAGAACAACTTCAAAGCTCCAAGATCAAAAGCTTCACGTTCATAATGTTGAAGATGAGCTTCACAACTCCTCTATATGCAAAGAATCACCATGGATAAGTAGTATTTGGTGAAGAAGAAAAGAA
Organism: Alisma plantago-aquatica; assembly: GCA_963693085.1. Classification (NCBI taxonomy): domain Eukaryota; kingdom Viridiplantae; phylum Streptophyta; class Magnoliopsida; order Alismatales; family Alismataceae; genus Alisma; species Alisma plantago-aquatica. The sequence continues at coordinate 490,497,500 of OY856413.1, read as the reverse complement.
AGGAAGATCACAACCCTAGATCCATGATTTAATCCAAGGTTAAAGATGATCATGGCTTCACCTTAGGGTTAAGGATTGAGATCCTTCTTGTTCCTTGGCACCATGCATGATACCTAACCTCTCATGCATGATATCCCCTCACTTGTGGCCGATATCCCTTCACTTGTGGCTGATATCACTTCACTATGGTTGATATCACCTTGCTATGGCCGATATCACTTTGCTATGGCCGATATCACCTTGCTATGGCCGATATCACCTTGCTATGGCCTATATCACCTTTTCATGTCCGATACCAAGCCTCTATGCATGATAGCCCTACATCTATGCATGATATCTAAGAGAAAGAGGGTAGTATGTTTCAAAAAAAATCACTAGTAGGTGAAAGGAGTGGTATATTTAGTGGAGGTTCATGAAAAAGAGTGTATATGAGGTGTCATCATTTTAAACTACTAGGTGCCATGTGTCCATGCATGGTTGACACATGTACATGCATGCACACATATTTATCTTGACATGCAAAACATTTGAGGATAATCTACAGATGAAATTTTGGCCATCACTTATCTTGTTGGATAAGATATTTCAACTCAATCACCACTTTATTCACAACCTGATACAACTTTTCCAAGGAAGTTGTAAATTGATACACTTCACCTCCTTGAGGTTATTATACCATCATGTACAAGGCCAAGAGTTCAAAAACTGATATGAGACTTCCTCTATGGCTCCTTGGCCGATAGACACTCTCATATGAACTCTACAACCTGAAACAACTCAAATTAGGGTTTCACATTCAACCCTTTCTTGGTCTTTTCATCACTAAGAGTACCATCACTCAAATATGATTCAAACATGGTGCCTCCTTCTTTATCTCTCCTCTAAATGATACATTGAGGAAGTAAGGATACTCTAGAAGTGGTAATTTGCATATCAACCCTATATTTTTGCTAAATTATAATTTGTACCAAAATTGATACACAATGCACTAGCATTATTCAAACAAGCTCAAACTTAGAACTTAGGTTTCCACAAGCTGCCCCTTAGAATCATTCTTTTTCTTATGATTCTAAAACACATGAGGTACATTCAACATGTGACATGTTGCAATATAACCCCTCATCTTGCATTTTGGTCCAAAACAAGAGAATATTGTTCAAACATCATTCAAACAGGACCAATCTTGAAACATAAGTTTGTCACCTGATAACAAAACACTTTAGAGAATTATATTAATGTTTTGAGCATCTTATTTAAGCCAAACAAATAGGGTTATCCCTAAACCCAGGTCAGTGATGTTACAAAGCATACCAGATCTAGTGAGAAGTAGATAATACAACAAATATTCCTAAGACTTCTTCGATAAGTGTTCTCAAAACCACCTTATATCAATCAATTGGTTTGAAGACACTACGAATAGACATTATTGGGGGTAATTCTACTTTTTACAACTAAGTTGACTTTCTATGGCACGATCTCATTTACATCAATGAATAATTCTCATGTATTTCTCTATATGAGAGTCCTGACTTATTCTTCCCAGTATAGGTAATTGTATTTTTTCAGATCGAGGGAGATTAAATTTGAGACTTTCACATTCTATGGATAGGGATACTTCAGGAAGGCATAATTCAGAGTAGTATAGTGAGGGTATCTTATATAGGAAGATGTGAAAACTATTGCAGATCATAGTACTCTGCTATCATGTTAGAATGTGACAGTAAAAGATCTAAGAATGGTGAAAATCCTAGATTATCATATGAGAGATTGGGCACATGAGGAGAAGACTTGGAGAAAAAGGCAACCTGATAAGCATGAGTTTAAAAAAGGAATGAGTAGAAACATTTAATTTTTGTTATTGAAAAGTCAGGACAACTGTCCATTTATACAAAGTTGGACAGATCATTTGTATAAAGATTGATAAAGTTGTAAAGTTACTTTTGAGACAACTTTAGGACAAAAAATATACACTATGTTACATGTGACTTAAATTCCTATTCATCCAACAATTTCTAGATACTCTTCAAATTGTAGAAGTATATACATTTAACAAGTTTCACATAAGGGAAAATGAAAACTATAAATAGAAAGTAGAAAATTACTAAACATAAACTAAAAATTTAACATGGTTCATGGATTCCCTATCTAAGTGATTTGTATAACGTTTTCCAGCTTAACTTTATATCCTTTAGGTTTCACAAACTTATTTAATGGCTTTTATAGAATTAAAATAGTTATATTTCAAAAATATGGCATATTTTCTTCATTCCCACTCTAACTAACGTGCATCATGTCTCACAACTAAACCTTGATACCTACTTCCTTCATTGTCTTCATTTTGTTGGCCCTGAAAATCCAACCCATGATGTTAAGGCCCACTAGGGCTTTGTGAGGTTGTCACTACTACATGAGGGTTTTTAAATCCCAAAAATCCATTTGGCAAGATGTAGCATTTAAGTGGAATTGGAAAGGAAGTATCTGATTGAGAAGAGCCGAAAGAAAAAGAAAAAGAAAAAGAAAACAAGTGTTGCTTTCTTTGTCTATGATGGAAGAAAAATAAAAGAGAGTGGAGGAAGAAAAAGAAAAGGAAGAAGAAAGGAAGAGGGGCAAGGATGCTATGGATTCAAGATTTTCTTCTCTAGGTCATCTATTGTTGTGCCCTTTATGAAATAGGATATCTTCTTGAGATGTTCTAGAGTGGTAGTTATATATATCTATTCCTATGTCAGTATATTTTTGTTATCTCCTTCTATTTGTATTATCTAAGGTTTATGGTTAAAAACAAAGAAAAAGATTGTATCTTCATTTCTTAGTGGATTTTCCTATCAGTTGACCCTGTGGTTTTACTCTCACACATTTTTTATACATAAATATGGCATTCTCCCTCTATTTTCTTGCAGTATTCTCTTGAATTTACACACTCATCAATAACACTTATGCAAATAGTTTACTTTTCCCTACATTGAGTCTACATAATATACATGCAAATATTCCCCAACAACAAGAGATATTAGAGAGCATGTATAGATCCAGATGGGGTATGATGGTGATGCTATGATGATTAAGTTGAAGAGAACAAACTAAAAGATCTGGAAACCCATGATGGGGGATATTCTACATTTGAATGACTTGCACAATTTGATATAGGGACAAATGCAGAGAGTACATTTGATGTATTTTGGAAGAAACTAATGAAGAAGACCACTGGAACAATGGAAAAGGGGAATGATATTTCCATGTTCTAGCATGTGTTAGATAGTCAGAAATAAATCTTTCTTGATAATGAAGTTGGTCAACCTAAAGGTGGGGGATGGTACTAGAATCTCAAAGTGCATGAACAGTGTTTACATACATGTCAATCAACAATGGTCCATGAAGAGTGATTCTTGATGATGAAATACATGTGCTACTTCTTATATGATTATTACTTGATATTTGGGAGATGCTTGTTGAGAAAGTCAACAATCCTACACATAAAGGAATTTTTTTAGTGGACCAAGTGAAGATAATTCTACTAAATGAAGATACTTTGATAATGGGATTCAGACAATGGGTCAAAGGTGCACTTCACCAAGAGCAAGGGCACTGATAGATTGAGAGACAATGGAAAATATTAGTTAGATGCATTTTGAAGAGAGCACAGTTGCCAAAGAAATTTTGGGGAAAGGTAGTGAGTATTGCATGCTATTTGATTAATCAATGTGCATCATTACTTTGGGGTTTCAGATACATGAATAGATATGGATAGGCAAGGATCGTATACTCATCTAAGAGTATTTTAATGAAAGGCATGCACATGTGCTAATGGAAAAGAAGAAAAAGTTGGACGATAACGTGGTGGCATTTATCATTCTTATCTATGGATATCAATATTTTTTCTACAAGTTATAGGATCTACTGAAAAAGATCATGACAAGGCATAAATATGTGATATTGTTTGAGAGTCAAATAGTGACAACGCCTAAGCTTGATGATGCATAAGTTGCAAGATAAGGGGATATTTCTTCTGATGATGAGTAGGATAATACTTCAACTTCTTCATAGGTAGAATCTTTGGATGATGAAGAAGAGACGTAAGATATCCCTGAGCAATAGAGTGATTGTAAAATAAGAGTTATCATTCTAGATGTGTATTTGAGTGATGCACATTCACATTTAGAAAATTCTAAACGAGTGGGGGCAAGATCATGCCCAAGAAGAGACCTTAGAGTAGATATTTATGAGGGAGTTCATCATCCTTCATCAAGATATCAATCATCTCAATATATTCTACTTAATGTGTAGAGAGAGACAAAAGCTTTTCAGGAGGCATAAACTCATAGTGACAAAGTACATGGGTATCATGCGATGGTGGATGAGATGGTTTTTTATAGAAAAATGTAACACATGAGCTTGCGAAGCTTCCCAAGGGTTAGAGAGCGCTAATGGACAAGTGGATCTACTAGATGAAGAGAGATGATAACATCAAGGATATAAGATTGAAAGCAATACTAGATTTCATTGGATTTAGTTAAAGACCATGGGTAGATTTCGATAAAATATTTTCGCATTATGTGAAAATGACTTGTATCATATTGTTTCCCGACTTGGTTGTTATCCTAAATCTAGAGATTGAGTAGATGTATGTGAAGAGGGCATATTGCCATGGTAGCCTAGATGAGTAGATCTACATGGCACAACAATAGAAAGATTCTAAGTCAAGACGACAATGATGTTAGTATGCAGATTGAAGAAGAGTTAGTATGGGTTGAAAAATTATCCTAGATAGTGGTATGAGAAGTTTAATTATTTCATACAATGTCACCAGTACCAGACGACTAGTGCAGATCCATGTGTTTACATCAAGAGGTTTCCTAATGACAAGTTCATTATCAAGCTCCTCCATGTGGATGACATGTTGACAATGGGATAGGATGTTTGTTTGATTAGAAAAACTAAAGAAAGATCTTTCCCAATCCTCTAAGATGAAGGATTTAGAAGCAACACAAAGATATTCTAGGGATGCAGATCACATGTGACAATGCACAACATAGATTGTGGTTATCAAAGTAGAATTATGTTTAACAAATTCTGCATTGGTTCAACATGACCAAATTCAAAGCCTTGAGTACTCAGTATAAGGCCATTTCAAGATAAATAAGAAGTCATTCCCATCTATTGATGAGGAGAAGGAATATGGTCATGATTTCCTATTATTTTACTATGGGGTTTTTTATGTACATAATGGTGAGTACTTGTCCTGATATTTCTCATGTGGTTCGTGTTCTGAGAAATTTTTTCTCAAATCCTAGCATAGGCCATTGTGAGGCATTCAAGTGGATCCAAATATTTACTTGCTACTAACAACACATGTTTGATGTTTTGTGGTTTGAAACATGTTCTAAAAGGATTTATTAATGTTCACATGGTAGGTGACATTGATCATTAGAAGTCTACATCTAGGTATGTATTCACTTTTATAGGGGGGAGCCATATCATAGAAGTTCATGTTACAAAAGTGTGTTGAAATTTCTACAATAGAGATAGAGTATATTACAAAAGTAGAAGCAGGAAAATTAATACACTAGATTGTGATATTTCAAGGAGATTGGGCATGAATCAGGTTTTTTGACTATTTTTAGTGATAGTCAATGTTCTATTGATGAGGAAGAGCACAACACATCATACACAGACAAAGCGCATTTATGTGAGATATCAATGGAATTATAATGTCATTAAAAAGAAGTAGATGACACTAAAGAGGATCCATATTGAGAAAATGCTTTTGATATGATGATCAAAGTGGTGACACAAGAAAAGTTGGAGAACATCAAAGATCTCAACAATTTACATTCTAAGTGATGATTTTGTGGAGATCATGGGACTAAAGGGGAAATTGTTGGGCCTATATTTATAGCCCAGAATTTCAAGGTCCATTAGGTATTTATGAGGCTACCACTACCACATGAGGGACTAAAAATCCCAACAATCCAATTCACTAGATGTATCCAACGAGGGAAATTGGAAGGGCAACCACCAATTATGAACATCCCATAGAGAAAAAAAAGATGGCAATCACTATTGTTGTTCATCTACGCTGGAGGAACAAGCAAAGGGAGAGGATGAAGAAAAGAAAAAAGAAGAAGAAAGTCAGAGAGGCAAGGCTTTCAAGGGTTTTAGGTTTCATTCTCCAGGACATCTATCGATGCGCACTTTTTGGAAGATGGTGTGTTTCATAGAATTTTTAGGGTGTATATTGTAGGGATCTCTCGCTACGTTTGTATTTTCTTAAATATCCTTCTAGATGTATTATCTCGGGTTTGGGGTCAAAAATTGAGAAGACAAATTGCATCTTGTCTTCTTAGTGGATTTGTCAGTCGTAAAGACCTGATCTTTAGATTCAAATATTTACAAAATTATATCAAAAAATATGAACAAATATTGTTACAATCATACTTTATATCTGAGTTTCAGGAGCTTATACATAAAATCAAATATTTAAAACATACATGAACCTATTTACTCTTCAACAGGGGACAACTCCTACATTTCTCATCCATATCTTCTTTGTATCACCTATACATGAATTCTTAGAGGGAATAAAACCACATATGGACCACAATAAGGGAAACATAAGTCAGCAAAGCTAGTACCAAATCCAATTATTGAGATATTTAAAAAATGGTATTTATTAATCAAATATATGCAAGTTTGCTTGGTGGACTATGGCAACAACAAGAAGAAGGTCTTGTTACCATGCTAGTTTCAAAAGGGTACAACAGTTCAAAGTGATAACTAGAAACAATAAAGATATCCCCTAAACTACTATCAAACTACAAATTATTCTAAATGAAATGATTTATCCATTTGAACATGAAATTTAATCTTTTTTATTTTCTAGTGCTAGGTACCTAGTTGATGCAACCTCGGTGGACAAGAAAGGAATGATAAACCAAAATCTCATTGATTCCATAGAATACTGAGAGGTTGAGATCAAGTTTTGTTGATTTCACAGAAATATCAAAAATAAATAGATATGGCGACGAGCCATAGATCTTTATCCAATTACAAAAATGAATGACAAAACATCTTAGAAGTGTTTAAATAGTCTATCCTACATGTTGAGTTAGGGGGGAATCCCAGCTATACTTGGAGGAGCATATGGTGGGCAATGTAGGCGGTGAAGAACGACTTTATTTGGAGGGTGGGTGATGGGAAAGATATACATATCTATAAGGAGAGGTGGATACCACACCTGGGCAGAATAGTTAATAGGTATTTGATACATGGCCCAGTGGCTTACAAGTTGGTGAGTGACTTGATTTGCAGGGGGTGAAGAGGTGGAACAGAGAGGCAGTGGAGTCTTGTTTTCCTACACATATTGCTAGAAGAGTTCTCAACATACCACTATCACAGCAGCATAAGGAGGACACCATTTATTGGGAGAAGGAGAGGAATGGCATGTTCTTCGTCCGGAGCGCTTATTTCCTTGTCGGAGTGGGCGAGGACTTGGTAGATGGTGTGGATATGGAGTTATGGAAAAGAGTATGGAAATAGGGATGGCCACCAAAATTGAAACACTTCATCTAGAGAGCACTTAGGAATATCCTCCCCACCAAGGCAGAGCTACTAAGGAAGCAAGTGACACAGGACGATGGTTGCAATCATTGCGGACAGTGAGAGGATATTTCTCATGCGTTGATGCATTGTGATATAGCTAGACTAATATGGGCAGCAGGAGAGTTTGTTTGGACGGGACAGCTAGGAGCACATGACGTGGGGAGCTTTGTGAGGAGTCTGCTTGATGATGGGAATAGCCAACACAAGGATGAGGGAGTTTCTCTACTATGGGTGGCATGGACAGCGAGGAATAAAACTCTATTTGATGATCACCCTCCTTATCTATCGGGCCTTGCAGCTAGCTTCATCAACCTTGTGGCAGATCATGCACGGTAACATGGGGCTGTGGGATGTTCAGACTCTTTCTCTACGTCGCCCAGACTTGCTACATGGCGGCGCCCACCTGCTGATAGTGTGAAGATCAACACAGACACGTCTCTCATCACAACAGAGGATAATTGTTGCGGTGCAACCATACGGGACGAGCACGGGAAGCTCTTGTGGACCTTCCAATGCCAGTCAGAACAACCGTACTCAATGCTTAGTGTGGAGGGTATGACTGTTCTTCACGGCATGCAGCTGGCTCTCAGGAAAGGCTACAGGGTTATAGTGGTGGAGACGGAATGTTTGCTATTGGTGGAGGCTGTGAAGAAGGGCTACAGTGGACATGGCTATGATGAAATCATCATCCGCGACATTTTTTATCTTTCCCATAGTTTCCTTTCTTTTGATTTCTATTTTATTAGAAGGCAAGGCAATAGAGTAGCACACGCCTTTGCCGCTTCAGCCTATCATTTCATTAACCCTCACCTTGTTGGAGAGGGCTTTAAGGATCAGATCCTTGTACTTGCTGCAAATGATTTGATTAATTAATAAAATGGCAGGCGCCCTTTCTCAAAAAAAAAAGTAAACCCTAGTCACAAAACCCTAAGGAAAAATGACAAAAAGGTCCTTAGAAATATGAAAATATAACATAAAGTTCTAGACAACTAATAAAACATGAATTTGACCCTCAAGATGAAGGAATCCACACAAAAAATGTCATGGATCATGACTCTGCCATGAGTCTTTCTCATAATGTCGTTTCTACTCGAAAAACACTAGCCTTGCATCAGAATATGAGCTTGGAGTAGAAAAATCAATATATGTATAAATTCTTCAAGTGATCCAGTTTATGGATATAGTTTAACTCCATTTGACATGCATCACTAGTGTTCTCCTCTATTGAGAGAACAACACTTTTTCCTTTGGGGTAACCAATACTAGATGACCTCTAATCGTTCATTATCCACTATGTATGGTTGGAGGATATGATCCACCAAATCTAGTGAGCCAAAGCTCTTAGCCAATATTTAAATTTTTTGCCTCTATAAAAATCATTGATTGTATCAATCATTCAACAATTTTCAAAATTCAATCTAGTTGTTGTGACCTTCAAGAAAAGGTACAAGGATAATAACAAATTGGGTTCACCTCCTTTGCATATGACAATGTTTATAGAAGACATGATTTGAGTTTCTCCTTGAAGTGATGGATAAAGATACAAATAGAACAATTTTTGTTACTAATTGTCTTTAAATCAATAGTGTTATTCATTTTTTTATTTCTATTAAGGAGTTCCCCATTTTGGGTTATTATTCCATATCTTCCATTTTCCTTCTTTATAGCCTTTAAACTAAGTCATATAAGATTATGTCGTTGTACCATATATACTATCATAATATCATTTTGTCATGTAATTAACATTATATCAAATAGTTTTCCATCATATGAGCATATTATCGATCTAGGGTTTTAGATATCATATATTGCATTCTATAAAAGGTAAATACTTATACACTAAGGATTAGATCCCAAGTATATGTATGTTCAAGAATGTAATTGCAACTTAATTAGGTGTATCAAAGGAAGTGATATCACTTAGCATAAGGTAACTTAAGGTCCTTAATGTATTATATTACAATGAATCATATTGATATGATTCCTCTTTTAAGTTGTTGAAGTCCTAACTAGATTACCATAAGATATAAGCCCATCGTATATTGAAACAAATAAAATATTGACATATACCATGTAATTTCTTATCTTGTACACATTCAAGAAATATATATAAATCTTATCATAAGTTTATAGCAAATGATCATATTGTTTATTACTAAATTTGCAAAATAAGGATGCTTACCGTTTCTAAATACACTACAATACATATGAATTGGATCAATACTATGATATTCATTCATTAATATAAGTCTCCTCATATTCATGTATTGTATAAAACATGTGGTAGTATTTTGTCTATGGTCGTCATCCTACATCTTTTTTAGATTGAAGACTAATCTTTATAAAAAAAACCATGAATATTAGATCAAAATATTAACAAGGACCTGGAATGAAGGACACCATTGTAAATAATCTAAGGTTAAGGGTAAAATATGAATTATAGCTCTAAATTAATTTAGTACATAAAATTTGCTATGTTATAAGGCTTCACCCCTAAAAGAGGATTTCATCCTCGATATTGGTACATCCATGGTCTGTTCAGGTACTACTCATTGCCCCTTAAAAGGATTAACTAGAAATCTAAATAGGAACGTCAACTTACAATATAATATCATTCAGCAACTCTAGGTTTCTCCTCTAGTGTTTTCCCATACATCCTTGATTGTGACTTAGCTCATGAAATCATAAATGCAATTCCATAAGATCATTTTGTTTTTTACATTTACTTTTATAAAAAAAAAATTCTCAATGGAACGTTTTTATATAAATTTAAAAAATGGCCAAAATCAATGTGAGAATTTGGTCACAATCATCTCTTTCTAGCATGCACCATGCTAACTACTCCATCATACCAACCACTTGACTCAATTGTTAAAATCAGATTTCCATGGAACCTAGTTGGTTAGTATAGTACCTTCACTTATGGGATAGGGGAAAAGGACATTGTTATATACTAAAGGAGAATTCACAAGTTCAAGCTCGGGGCTTCTCGTCACGTTGTTCACTTTCAAACTACTATTTTATTCATGTTCTGACACCTCAGCCATTATGGTGATGTTTGATCTTCACTAATTGGTGAGTTAGACAATTTTTAGAAAATTAATTTTACCTAAGTTTTTATTTGGGTAGATAGGGGTTGAAAAACTATAGTTGGTTCTAATCCATTTGTCTAAGTTCTAGGTGTACTTATTATTTAATCCTAACTTCCAGGAGACACAATTGTGTGTCAACTATTTATAATTAATACCATGTTGTGAAGACATGATATTTATGATCAAATTATTTAAAAAATATATCCAAAAACATATCAAATATTTTTACAATCATGCCTTACATTAGAGTCACATAGTATTATACATAAAATATAGTATTTAGAATGTACATGAACCTATTTACTCTTTAACATGAGAAAACTTCTACATGTCTCCTCTGTATCTTCTTTGTGTCATTTCTCCATGAATTCACAGAGGGAGTGAAAAAACGCATGGATACCAAGAAGGGAAACATAAGTTAACAAAGATGGTACCAAATCCAATTATTGATCTATTTACAAATAAGGATTTATGTAAATAAATATAGGCAAGTTTTCTTGTCGATTATTTTAATAATAAGAAGATGGTCTAATTACCATGCTTGTTTCAAAAGGGTATAACAATTTAAAATTGTAACTAGAAACAATAAAGACATTCTCAAAACTAATATCAAGACACAAAATGAAATGATTCATCTATTGCAATATGAAATCTAATATTTGCATTTTCCAGGGCTAGGTACCTAGTGTTCTCCCCTCTATGAGAGAACGACACTTTCATATTGGGTAACCATTACTGGGGGGGCCTCAAATTGTCCATTATCCACTATTTTAGTTAGGGGGATATGACCCACCAATTCTAGTGAGCTAAAACTCATAGCCAACATTTACATTTTTGTGACAATATCAAAGATAATTATTATTTAAATCATTCAACAATGTTCCATGCTCAATGTTTGATTTATTTTTCCTAAATTCAAGTGGAGGTGAAAGGCTACTAACAAATTTTGTTCACCAATTCTACAAAATTTTATGAACAAAATGCAAGAGGGGAAAAATAGCACAATATTAAAAATAGAGAATTAGTACCTTAAGGATCCATGATTTGTACAAGAAATAATTCATGTTTCTCTAAGAAGTGATTAATAGAGCTACAAAGTAGAGCAATTTTTGTTCCTAATTGTCTTGCATTCAAAAGTGTTGTTAATTCTGCATAATTTATGTTTCGGGGTTCCCCATTTTGGGTTATTATTCCATATCTTCCATTATTCTTCTTTCTAGGGTTTCAACCAAGTCAAATGAGATTATGTTATTGTACCATGTATAATATCATAATATCATTTAGTTGTGTAATTAACATTATATTAATTATTTTACCATCATATGAGCATATTTATTGATCTAGGGTTTTAAGTCCCATGTATTGACATACATTAATAGGTCACTAGTGTTACACCAATATTTAGATCCCAAGTATATGTAAGTTCAAGGATATAATTGTAACTTAAGTATGTGCATTGAAGGAAGTAATATCACATAGTATAATGTAACTTAATGATGTTAATGCATTATATTACAAGACATTGTATTGATAAGATTTTGCTTTGGTGTCCTCCGGTGCTTTTCGATTAAACATGAGTCCATCCAGACTCTGTTGGAGCCGTGTCAATATGCAGTGGTTGTAAAAGCTTTGGGAATTAATATCTTCTTTTAGGCACTTGTCAAATGGATTAGCATCCTTTGGCAGCCCACAGTGCAAATCAGGGTCATTGATCTTGACAAAATCTGCTACATCATTCTATTAGGCAACCAGACTGATTAGGAAAAGGCCATGTCAGGAGGTCCATGGATGATTGAAAATTATTTGTCCATTCAGTCATGGACTCCTAACTTTAGGACTTCTGAGTTGATCCCAAGGATGTTGGTAGTTTGGGTCATGGTGGTTGATCTCCTGGTGTTCCTATACCAAAACCATCTTCTTAATCACATTGGTAATGTGATTGGAAAGTCTATAAAGATCTATGCAAACACCCTTCTGAGCAATAGAGGATAGTTTGTAAGGATTGCAGTAGAGTTTGATACTACAAAACCACTACTTCCTGCTATCTTCATCAACGGAGAGCACTTCCTCCAGGAATATAAGAATATGCTTCAAGTCTGCCTGTGTTGTGGCCTTCAGGGACATGCTGACAAAGATTGCAAATAAGCGCCAGCACAATCCAACAATTTAGCCTCCACATCAGTTCTTATTCAGATGTCAGGCATCATGTACACATCAACAATCCATACCAAAAAACCTGAGCGGCGTCGGCCACAAGCCAAGGATGTTGCACCTAAGAACAAATCCAACAAAATTGTCTGTAAAAAGATGGTCCCTACCAACAAGGAGGAGTTTGTACCAATTTCAAAGGATGAGGCATCTACAAGTGAGGAAGATGAGTGTGAAATAGTCATCAATAAGAAAACCAAACAATGACAATGCAAATAAGCAATTGTTGCTAAAACTGTCAAGAAACCTATAGGGAAAAAACCAATAACAAAGGGAAAGTTGTCATTGTGTCACAAGGTACAAACAGTGTGGTCACACTTACTAAGAACAACGTTAGTGTTGGCCGCCAAGGGAGACTAACACAAATGGAAACCAATTTCAATTTCAATCTAGTAGAGGCACTACCACAAGCATATCGGCCAGGAAATTTGCCTCACGTCTGGGTAAGGGAGATAGTGGCTATGTGATGTTGAGAAATAGGAAGATCATCTTCCAGTCAGTGCAAAGCCTGGACATAGTACAGAAGAAAGGAAGGAAAAATGATCAAGATAATGACCAAGAGGGTAAGTGTCCACCAAGTGAGTGCACTTGGAAAGACTTGCTTTTCAGTGACCCTCTAGAAGAACAAAACCCCGAAGGGGACAATATGACGTTAAAGAATGAAGAATAGTCCTTTGGACTGTGAGTGGTACTGCATTAAGTTCCACCGCGACTCCTTCCCAATGAACATTTATTTCTTGAACATACAGGGGGCATGCCCTGATAAGAAAATAAGACTTCTTTAAGAGATGAAAATCTTGCACAAACTAAAAGTCTAGGTTATTTTTGAACCTAGATGTAGCAGAAACACAACATCAACTATCATTAGAAAGCTCAGTTTCAACTCCTCCCAGAGACTCAAAGCCATTGGAATCCCAGGCGGCATCTAGATTGCATGGGACCATCACCACTATTTTGTTGAGATTATCCTCAATCATCCTCAATTCGTCAACTGCAAATTCAAAAACTCTTGGTACATTACTTTCCTCTATGCTAGTCCCAACCCCACGAAACACAAGTTTGAGAGGGAATGGTTAGATAAACTCTCCATCGATGTCCATGATGATGCTTGGGTGGTGATGGATGACTTTAACACTATGCTTAACTTCAATGTGAAGAAAGGAGGTAAGTATTTTGTCCTATATTCATGTGCCAGATTGAATGAGACACTGCTCAATACAGGCCTCACCAACCTTCAATCTCAAGGGCCTCCCTTCACCTTCAAATGACTGAACTTACTTCAAATTTTGATCAGGCTCTCTCTAACTACTGGGAAGAGGATTACATAGGCAGGGGGCAGGCATGCTGACATGTTTGATTTTCTTGTCCCCCATACAGAAATGGTGAAAAGCTCATGTGTTGGGATCTCCCAATGGATGGCCAACTTTTGCACAACCTCTTTCTATGTGCTACCTAGGTTGTATTCTGATCATAGTCTGCTTTTTCTATCCTATGGGAACAAAATTCCTCATCGACACTCCTTCAGAACCAAGGGAAGATGGAACCTCGACCCCGAGTTACATTATGAGCTACTTGTAAAATGGCTAAAAGATAAGAACTTCCAAGATGCACTGCAATGCTTCAACCCATTTCTATCAAATGGGATGCTACTAGAATTTCCAAACAAATGAAGGAGAAAAGTAAATTACTCGTCCACATCACCAAGTGTTAGTTATCATCCCAATTCCTCAACCCTCCATCTTTTGATGACCCATTTGTTCCTCTATAGGAGAAGTACCACCAAATTCTATTAAAAGATGAGGCAAAATGGCAAAATGTGTCCATATTGATTGGTTGCAATTTTGAGATGGAAACACTAAATTTGACCATTCTTATGTCAAGGCCACACATCATCACAATAAAATCACAATATTGAAGAACGATGGAGGTACATGGATAACCCATGTTCATGACATTCTACAGCTTCCCCTTAGTTATTTCAGGAACCTCATGACACAATCACAAACCTTGGATCATGTTGCCATATCACACTATCCTAGCCACTTCCTTTGTGTGATGGACGACATCCGCACCAGCATGACAGAAATCCCCACTGTAGAATAAATCTGACAAGTCACCTCCATGACGGAATCCCTCCAAGTGTTGGGCCCTGATGACATATACACTTAATTTATTCAAAAAAATTGGAATATAGTGGGAACATCGGTCATGTGCATGATTCAAGAGGTCTTCTCTAGAGAACTAATATCAACCACCCTCACAAATTCATACATGGTGCTCATATTGAAGGTTGAATCCCCTCAACTTTGCAGCAACTTTTTCCCAATCTCACTCAATAATATCTATTTAAAACTTATCTCCAAGGTGATTTTTGAATGAATTAAGCCCTACCTTGATGCCTAGATTTCCCCTACTCCATCTAGTTTTATTCCTAGGCAACACATCAATGATAATATCCTTCTAGTCTAAAAGGTTAGTCATACCATGAGATGTCAAACCACAAGGAAGCATACAATGTGTATTAAACTTTATTTGGATAAGGCCTTTTGATAGAATGAATAAAGACTTCATCCATGACACCCTCAAGAAAATTGGAATGCCAGATAAATTGAGTACTATCATTATCCATCTCATCAGTCTCAATGACACTTCCAGCCTCTGGGAAGGCACACAACTACCACCCTTCAATGGTTCTCAAGGTGTGTGGCAGGTGATCTGATCATCCCATATGTTTTTGTAATGTGTATGGAGCGACAAAGCCAGGACCAATCATGTGGTGTCATCGTACGGAAGTGGCTCAAAGAAGGCACAACCCTATGGAATGGGTGTCAAAGGTGTGAAGGATTCAGTTCTTGCGACACAGGTGGAGGAAGTATAGTTTCTCAAATAATACAACATAGAAAGCTCTCACATGAAGAGTCTGGGCAACCAAGTCCATACACACACTCCATGCACGTGTGCAAGGTGATACGCTTTTAGAAAAAGAAGTAGCCTCTGAGGGTGGAAGCACAAAAGAAGAATCGGAGTGAATTCTATGGGAGAAGCAATTACATTTTAGCAGATAAGATCCAAGATGTAGATTGTTGGATATGTCTCTTATCCTATTTTTTGGGATGATAGATATCGTTCAATAATATTGGAAAATTCTAAAATTGGATAGACTTGGAGTCCAGGATAACATTTATCATTATTGTGACGATCGCTATCAAACTGACAACATTATCACACAAAACTATGTGGAAATAATCATTAACAGTAGATTACCAAAAAATCACTAAAAATTAAAACCTTTTTGTCAAGAGATCCATTACCAGGAAATTCTTTTCAGAAAGAACCAAACCATATATACATCATGGTTCACATTATACATACATTGTTCCATAACCTTGTAAGGATATGAGATAACAGTTGTTTTACCAAAACATACACAAAAGCAACATTATGCATTGAGGTGTACTAGCCAAAATCTCATATCGATCATAAAAATATTTTAAACACGAAATCCCAAAGGACCTGAGAGTACAGGAATGACACATAGGACTCTATATCAACAAGACACATCATATCATACTCAACCTAAGTTGTTACTATTGTCCTTGTTGTTGCTGCCCACTTTCTACTGCACAATCTCTACCTCGTCGTGCACATCCACCTAAAAAGTTTTGGAACCCACGGAGTGAGATAACAAGTCCCAGTGAGAGATATAACTCTCCACCAATAGTATTATTATCATAGTTAAACTTTTATAAATGAGAGAAGAAGAAATCTTTATTGAATTAAACATTCATAACTGCTAATTATATGCAGGATAGAGAAGTCTCCACATCTCATTAGTTTAAATATCTACAACTGATCATAGATCATTTAGTCACTTTTTAAAAGGACTATGAAGAACATGTATAACTGTTATAACCTAAACAGCATGAAACAAGGCAAGGCTTCAACCAAAGTTCATGTATTTGATCCTTAAACAAATACGCTACACGGCTGATTACATCCTTTAACAATCAATCTTATGCCCTACGGAGATGGGAATATACCTTCCAAGTTCCAACTGACCACTGTGGAGTAGGCATCAGTGCCATAAGGGCCATATGGAAGAGTCGGAATCCACAACCTCTCCTATCTTAGTCAGTACGATGACAGAGACATATGAGTCAATTTGCATTATATCTAGCCTGGCATATAGAGCTCTTTGCTATAGAGATACATCATGTAGCATGTTCTCTTATCAGAGGTATGACCCGTAATCAATCATGATTATATCAGGGTGTTGTTTGTAACCAATCTTGATTGTTTATTGAGTCATGGTACAACCCACTCTTGTTAGGGTATGACCTGTAGTCAATCCTAATACTCAGGGTCATGGCTCGTACCCAATCTTGTTAGTTAAGGATACAAGGAGATGACTTGCACCCCCACATATTCAATAATATGTACTATGAGTAAAACTTATTTCACCATTCAACAAATCATGACACTAAATGGATCTATGGCCAAGGCAACAATATTTTTAGTTCACTTGATATATTTACTGTATTATAATATATTTTTAGTATCAATCAAGTTACAAGCATTAATTATAGATAAATGTCACATAGAAAGGTGTAACATATCTTTCAAGAAATCTTGTATTAATTAGAACATATCTTGTTACACTCATCATGGGATCTCAATACCCTGAACACTTTATTGGGGATCCCATCCCTTCAACATTATCATTATCATGATCACATGTTTGGGTGTCAAACCCTCAATTCATTATTGAACAATGTCACCTTTTACTAGGCAATAATCTTTTATAGGTCATCAGACCCACACATAGATAGCATACTTGTTTTACAAGTATATCACATGGCTCACAAGGCCTTATATAATATGTATTATGCTAAATCATCATGTCTCATAACTTTCTATGTTCATAATTTCATAACACTTGCATCATTAGGATTTCATGGAAAATGAAATATCAAGTAAATATTATGTCCATGCCATAAAGAGAATCATTCAAATTGCAACCCTCTCATAATCAGGGTTAGGGTTTTCCCTTGTAATTAATTTAGGGTTTTCAAGTCCATATTTATCAATCAAACCCTAATTCACATCATAAGAACTATATTATTGCCATGAGTTTTCCAGCATACTTCATCAAATATCATCAACTGATTATCAACATCAAGTATTACCTTTTTCATGTGAGTAATACAAGTTTGTCTCTCATCCTTGCTAGGATATTGACTTCAACATACTTATTACATTAATTTAACCTTCTATAGGGTTTATCAATCTACACTTATTAAAGTGCATTCATCTCATTACTTCATAATGTATCCATTAATTGTATTCAAGGAGTATCAGCCTACACTCATTAAGGTGTATCGGCCTATATCCAACAAGGTGTATCGGCATTCACTCATCAAAC
The DNA here is from genome assembly GCA_963693085.1 of Alisma plantago-aquatica. Taxonomy (NCBI): domain Eukaryota; kingdom Viridiplantae; phylum Streptophyta; class Magnoliopsida; order Alismatales; family Alismataceae; genus Alisma; species Alisma plantago-aquatica. Next base: position 490,479,179 of record OY856413.1, on the reverse strand, counting down.
TGTATCGACCTTCACTCTAATCTTTGTGTCATCCTAGACACATCTACTTGTGTCGGCCAAGATACCATTACTTGTATCAGCCAAGGCATGTCTAATGGTATCGATTTAGAGGTGCTTGAGAAGGTATATTGGCTTTAGTGTACTTGAGGGTACCGGCCACCCTATCTTTTTGTGTATCAGCCACATCAACCCATTATGTATCATCCATCCTATAACTAGGATATCGGCCACTCAACCAACTAGTGTGTCAGCCACACCATCAACTAGGGTATCGGCCACTCTATCAACTAGAGTATCAACCTAGCTATCCCTTTGTGTATTGGACATTGTTCACTATGGGATATCAACCTCTAGGGTTTGATTTGTATCAGACGAACCCTAATTCAACACCTTAGTTCTCTAACCTATTGGCCTTACCACTACTTGGTGTATTAGCCAAGGCTTCAAGGAGTGTAATGCCCCCATCTTCACATGATGTGTTAGGCTAGAGGGTGTCAGATTGTGAGTGTATCGAATTAGGGTTAGGGTTAACCATATTAGCCTCTATACTTAACTAAGGTAGCATGATTCAATACTCCACCTTACAACATATTCTCTTGGTCATGACAATCTAGTATTTTTGAAGCATATTGTTTTTAGAGCATGTAACATATCGGCCTAACAACAACATATCATTTTAGAGTATCACAAGTCATGTCAGCCATCCATGTGATGGTGCAAGTTTGTGTATCAACTTGGCTATCTTCTAGATATCATCCTACCCTATTCTTAGGCTTAGATGATAGGTTAGACAACTGTAAGGAGAGTAGTCCTACTCATGTAACAAACCAAAATGGGTAGGAGTTCATGTGTATTAGATTCCATGTCTATACGCTTGTATCAGGTTAGGGTTTTCACAAACTAATATATGTTGGTGCATATCAGTTTCATCATCTTCAAGCTCAAACTTTTCATCCATTACTACTCTAGTTCATGGAAAACAACCCCATATATCCATTAGAGCTCATAGAACCATCATATAAATAAAAAAAAGGTTGAAATAGAAAAGGAATCACCAAGTATTGCATGATAGAAGGTCAATAATAATAAAGTTGAGTTCAAGTTATATAACCCACCTCAAGATCAACACAAGAGCTTCAAGCTCTAAAGCTCCACGTTCCCAAGGTTGAAGATGACTTATCAAAAGTCCAAGACTCGATCCCAACACTTTTATATGAAAGAAGATATCATAGTAAGGAACTTGGTAAAGAAGGAAGGAAATAATCATTATCTGAGAAGCATAGTCTTTCTAATGTTGAAGATGATCATGGCTTTACCTTGGACAAATTGTTCAGCCTTCCCTTTGCTCCTTGAGCTCCTAGGGTCGTCCACAAAGCAATAGATGGTAAAGGAGTTGAAAGGTTTACTAGGAGATGAAAAGAGGGGTATATATAGTTGAGGTTCAAGAGAGAGAGTATGTGTAAGGTGTCATCACCATATTTACATGGGTGACATGTGTCCATGCATGGTGGCTTCATGCATCCATAATTATCTTTTCATGTAAAACACTTTAGGATAATCCATAGATAATATATCGGCCATTTGGGTATCTTTCTTGACAAGATATCACCACCCAATTTCACTTTATATGCAAACTGATACTACTTGCAAGGAACATGCAAACTGATAGGCTTCACCTACTTGAGGTACTTAGCCCATTATGAATACTTTAAAAGGTTACCAAACTGATATGGGACCTCCTCTATGGCTTTCAATCGATAGGCACTCCCATATATACTCCATAGCTTGACACAACCTTATCTAGGATGCAAAAACATTCAACACTTCTTTGGTTCTTTCACCACAAAGAGTGTTATCATTCAACCAAGACTCAAACAAGGAGTCCCCTTCTTTATATCCTCTCTAGATGATGCTAAGAGAGAGAAGGAATACTCTAGAGGTGATAATTTGCACATAAACCCCTCATTTGGGTGAATTGCAATTTCTTACCAAGTTATCATATAAGGCACAAACAATTTGCAAAAATGTTCAAAATTGAGAAATAAACTCTCCTCAAGTCTTAGTTACTTTTCAAAATATTAAGACAAGGTTCTAAACAACTTACTTAGGTAAAGCTTCTAGGGTTATCCCAAAACCCAGGTCAAGGGTGTTACAAGTTGTCAACCCCTAACAAAGATTTCATCCACGGAATCTCAAGAGAAAAGAGAAGGGTACTTCCTCTTCATCTCTTCCTACAGCTCCCATGTGGCTTTTTCAATTCCATGATGATGCCAAAGTACTTTCACAAGCACTATGTCTTTCTTTTTCAACTTCTTGATTCTTCTGTCAAGAATTAACACTGGACCTTCCACATAGGATATATCCTCATCCAATTTTACCTCTACATGTTCTAATACAAGCTCTATATCAAGGTGACATTTTCTCAACATAGATACATAAACTATTAGATGTAGTCTAAGCAACTCAGGTGGTAGTTCCAACTTATAGGCTACCTTTTTAACACGTGTTATCACTGAATAGGGTCCCATAAATCTAGGATCCAACTTACCCTTCTTCCCAAATCTGAGAACACCTTTCCAAGGAGAGACCTTGAGATACACTTTGTCTCCGACTTGGAATTATAAAGGTCTATGATGATTATCACCATATGATTTCGGTCTGTCCTGTACTGCCTTTAACTGTTGTTGTATCACTTTAATCTTTTCTATTGTCTATTGCACAAGTTCAATACCAAGAAGTTAGTATTCTCTAGTTTCATACCAGCATAATGGAGATCAACAATGTCTACCATATAATGATTCGTATGGTGCCATATCAATGCTTTTCTGATAACTATTTTTGTAGACAAACTCTATCAAACTCAAATGTATATCCCAGCTACCTACAAACTGAAGAAAACATGGCCTAAGCAAGTCTTCCAAGGTCTATATAGTTCTTTCAGATTGTCCATCTGACTGAGGGTGGAAAGCAGTACTAAACTTTAACTGCATACCCAAAGCTACATGTAATCGTTCCCAAAAGTGATTTGTAAATTGAGGACCTATGTCAGACACAATTTTTGATGGGATGTTGTGCAACTGCACAATCTCATATACATAAACGTGTGCAAGTTTCTCAGCAGTGTATGTTGTTGTAACAGGAAGAAAATGTGCTGACTTTGTCAACCTATCAACAATCACCCAAATGGAATCATGACCTTTGGTTGTTCTAGGGAAACTAACTAAAAAATCCATTGTCACATGATCCCACTTCCACTGTGGTATTGGTAATGGTTGTAATGTTCCTACTTGCTTTTGGTGCTCAACTTTAACTTGCTGACACACTAGACATCGTATAATGAACTCAGCTACATCTTTCTTCAAACCAAGCCACCAATACATATCTTTAGATTATGATACATCTCGTTACTTTCTGGATGCATAGCATACATAGATGAGTGATCTTCTTACATAACTATCTTCCTTAAGTTATTAAGATCTGGTACCACAATTCTACCATGGTAACAAACTCTTCCATCTTCTAACTCATGAAAGCCATCCCGCTTCTCATTGTGATATTCGGATCGGATCTGTTGTATCACAGTATCATCCTATTGTGCTTCTTTAATCTGTTGTCTCGGTGTAGGTTTCACTTATATATGTGTCGACAATCCAACTAGCAAAGATACTTCCAACTATACATTCATCTCTCATAAGGAAACTAGCATGTCCCACTTATGACACACCAAATAATTCAACTATGCTTTATCTGTGAATGAAGATGACGGCTTTTTCTTAGTGCATCTTTCACCACATTAGCCTTTCTTGGATGATAATCAATTGTGAAATCATAGTCTTTGATTATTTCCATCCAGCAATGTTGTCTCATGTTTAATTCTTGTTGCGAAAAGATGTACTTCAGATTCTTATGGTTTGTGAAAATCTAACACTTCTCTCCATACATGTAATGTCTCTATATTTTCAAGGCATTAATCATGACATCGTATTCTATATCATGTGTAGGATAATTCTCCTCGTGTTTTTAATATGTCGAGAGGCAAAAGAAGTCACTCATTTATCATGTATCAATACACATCCTAAACCATTCTTTGAAGCATCACAGAAGACAATGTATCCTTTCCCTTGCTCAGGTAAAACTAATATTGGTGCACTGGTCAACTTTTCCTTCAACATCTGGAAAGAGAATTGACACTTGTCATTCTAAACAAAAGGAACGTCCTTCCTGGTTAACCTAGTTAGGGGTAATGCTACAGAACTAAAGTCTTTGATGAACCTCATGTAGTAACCTACCAAACCTAGGAAACTATGAATCTCTATTGGTGTCTTAGGTTGTTCCCACTCTAGAATAGACTCCACCTTTTTAGGATCAACACAAATACCTTTAGAAAATATGATATGTCATAGAAAAGATACTTCTGACAACCAAAACTTATACTTGCTAAACTTAGCATATAGCTTGTGTTGTCTTAACAAATTCAATGCTTGACAAAGATGTTGTTCATGTTGTTGTCTATCTTGATTGTATATTAGTATATCATCTACAAAGACCACTATAAACTAATCAAGGAATGGTCGGAACACTCTATTCATCAAATCCATGAATGTTGTCGGTGCATTAGTTAGTCCAAATGACATAACTATAAACTCATAATGACCATACCTTGTCCTAAAAACTGACTTGGGTATGTCATCTTCCTTAATTTGTAATTGATGATATCTTGACCTCATGTCTATCTTAGATAATAGTGTTGCACCACAAAACTAGTCAAACAAATCATATATCCTTGGTACAGGATACTTATTCTTTATTGTCACCTTGTTCAACTGTCTATAGTTTATACATAACCTCATAGATCCATCCTTTTGCTTTACAAAAAGTACCATAGCACCCCATGGCAATGTACTTTGCCGGATAAAACCTTTGTCAAGTAACTCTTGCAATTGTGCCTTTGATTCTGCCATCTCATATGGTGCCATCCTATAAGGTGTTTGGACTATTAGTTGTGTACCGGGAACTAGATTAGATATCAGTCTCTTGAGGTGGAGGAACATCAGGAAATTCCTTAGGAAACACATCCTTTAACTCCCTGACAACTAGCACTTCTATAATATTAGGACTTTCTACCTTGGTATCCACCACGTATGCTAAGAATGTCTCACACCCATGTCGCAATAGTCTCTCAGTTATCATTGTCAATACTAGACATGTGGGAAGAATCTTCCTATCTCCGTAAAAGATCCATGTCTCACCACCATATGTGAACATAGATTGCTTGGAATCACAATCCAAGACTACCTTATACTTTTCCAAGGTGTCCATCCCAAGGATTAAATCAAATCCATGCATCTCAAGTGGTATAAGATCCACTTGTATGTTGTGTTTGAGAAAGAAAGAACACAGGGGGAACATACCTCTTCTAACACTGTGGAACCAACTAATAGAGTTTCTAACATCAAGTTATCCGTTCTACGACTAATAGGCAAAAGACAGTTATGAATCACTTCACAAGTGATAAAGGAGTGTGTAGTGTCTGGGTCATTCAAAATAGATATGAAATATGATGAAGACATATCAGAATGAAATAACTCCATCTAACCTATCACGACTCATGGATTGACTACTGCTTCTGACTGACTCATAGCATAGAATCTCATCGTTGCCTGTTGTTGACCACGTTCTTTGTTACCTTGTGCAGATGAACCTGCTTGAGACACCTCTCCACGTCCTCATCCTCCTACACCACTATTGAACTATTTCATGTGAGAGCCTTGATGACTCTGTCTTGGTGGTTGGGTTACCTCAGTATCTCTTACTCGACAATCCCTCATCAAATGTCTTGTCTATCTACACTTGTGGTAGGTTCTGGTCTCTTTCTGTGGCCTAGACGGCCTTGTCACTAACATTGACATCACACTATGGGCTTTAGTGGGTGGAAAATTATGGCATCTACCCTTACTTGATGTCCACTGTGTCTGAGCATTGAACCTCTATGGTGTGGACGGTGTAGAAAACCTTAGTTTCTTGTAGCTTTTAAACCTCTATCCTTAGAACTGAGCAGGTCCTTTCCTAAAATTGGCCTCATGTTTCTTGATTATTGACCTTTCTATCCTCCTAACTGATTCCACAAATGTAGAAAGTCTCTCCCTATTTTCTAGAGCAGCTTCAGGTGTGGTTAACTTAGCGTTCAGACCCTTTACAAACTGTAGAATCCTCCTCTCCTGATCTATAATAGCCATGTGCGGACGAAACCACAGAAGTTCCATGAACTTAGCTTCATACTCATTAATTTTCATAGGCCCTTGCCTAATTCATTCAAACTGTAATATTTTTTTCATCCAAGTATTGTAACATACTAGATCTCAGACCCTACCCTGGAAGTTGACATTTTGGACTTAGCCAAACAAGATTGAAGGTTAGACCCAAATAGATGTTTAGTATAACTCCAATGAGATAATGCATGTATATATCAACTTAATGTAACCTAATGTTCTAACATTAAACTTAGGTTTATAATGGATACACAAAATATGTCACATAACTCATTTTGGTGGTAATATGAAGATAAGAAACTTAATTGGATGAATAATTTAGATAATGGAAATTAATGGGCCATATTAGATATCTCATAAAAACAAGTCTCAAAAGTGTAAAAAAAACTTCAAATTCGAAATCTACATATCAAAATTAGCCTACATGTCAAATTTCATCTAATTTGGACAACCTTGAAATATTAGGATAAGTTTAGGAGAGAGAAAATGAGTAAAAGGCATAAGTAATGAATAATGTGATTATATAACTTCAAAATATGTAAATAATGGAAAATTCATATTCAACCCATCAAAAATAACTTGTGGATGAAGTTTGGTCCAATATGGATGTTGTTTGTGCAAGTTATGCAATTTTAGGTACATTTTGGATTTTTCTATAATTTACCCAATTGGGAGGTTTTCTGTGCAAATTGTCACATGAATTATAATCCTTATATTTTCCCTTAACCTTATTGAGATTTTGAGTCATAGAGAACCTAGTTGCACCTTGGTTTGAAGGTGTTTCTTTCCAAGGGCATTTTAGAGATTACTCTCTTTATAAATGAGCTTATCTTTAGAAGCTCTCAACCAATGGGGTTATTTCTTTGATTGGAGGTCATTTGGGATGGCCTATAAGTTTTCATAAACTGAAATTTAATATTCAAGAATCCTCTATGAGCTGTCCTCTTGCATGGCCATGAAAACCCTAGGCTAAGGACACATTGAAAGCTCCATGGACACCTCATGCTTGACTTCTTCCTTATCCATAAAGGTTTACATGTCCATAGGCACCCTTATAATTGGACACATGGAAAGTAACTTGACACCTCGTGCTTGAATTATTCCTTATCCATAAAGGCTTGCATGTCCATAGACATCCTTATACATGACACATGGAAAGTCTCATACACACCTCATAATTGACCTCTTTTTTAGATAGCCATATCTACCCCTTCCCAACTCCCAATTCAAAAACTCTTGCTCTCTTTTATTCCCTCTAGTTTAGAGCATCATTCCTACTCTATTTTTTCATGAAGGTGCTATCCTAAGGTAAAAGGAGGTGCCTTCCTTGGTGAAGAAGGCTCCTAGGGTTCCAAATTTCTCTATTTAGGATTTCTTAAGCTCCTCCTTGGTGATTTTGACTAAAATCAATAAGTATTCTCCTTTCCTTCCCTATTTTCATGTTTTTAGTCTTCCTTCCACTTCCTCCAGATTGAAACCATGGTCTTCCATGGTGAAACCCCACCTAGAGCCCTTAAACACCCCATCTCCATGCTATTTTGTTAGGGTTTTGCATCTCTAAAGTGGAGAAGGTGTTTCTTGCTCGAGATAGGAGCTTTGTTGGAGAAATCAGCCTCTCTAAGCTTGGGAATCTTTCTTATTTGGCCATTCCACCTTCCCTAAAGGTTCTTTGGAGGCCTAGGCTTGACTTGGACTGTTTAGACTCTAAAGTTGAGGTATGATGTATCCCCTATTCTTCTATGTTGAGCAATTCACCTATGCTTATTCATTCTCTTTGTCCTATGGACATTAGCCTATACACAATGTATTTTATTTTGAAAATCATGGTTCATGTGAACTACCTTATTTGATATTGATCATGTGATCATGGATATTCTTTTGAACTCTTATCTTATGCTTTTCTCATGATGGAACTCTAAAAGATGACATGTGATGTCTTTTGCCCATTTATGAGGTAGATGTATATGTTGGTCACTTATGTGGTGATTATTTTATATATTTTGACTATATTTTCTACTTTCCTCTACATTTAACATGCTATGTGATTCATTAGCAATAGAGTTGTTTGATTGCATTGGTTTTTATGGCAGATGTGTTATTTCCTGCCAAGCAGATGTGATATTTCCTACTCTTTTGGGATGGAAAGGAACCTCATACCTAGGGAAAGATGTGTGATTCTTGGCACATGTTTTATATATTTGGGAGATATATGATACTTGTCCGCCTTTGTATTTATATTGTTCTAGGGATATGTTTATGTCACATGCATGCATGTTGATGATATGGGGTGTGTGCTCTAATTCTTTACATGTGCTTGTATGGCACAATCTTTATGTTTTATTAATGGAAAGTATTCTTTTGTTATCATATTATTTCAATTACTTTTCTCTTGATACCCATTTGGGTGGTCCTTATCCTTTCTAAATGGGAAGCCTTTTATATTTGATGTCCTTCATTCTATATATTACTCAATTTCCTATTTATTATGTGCATACCAGCCTTTGTTGATGTCATCTATTTTCTCTTCTTGCTGGGGTATGCTTCCAACCCTAGGTGAAGGACTTGGATGATAAGGCATGAAGTTTTGGACTAGCTTAAGGAGTTAAAGCTTGGAGACAAATTTGTTATGGTTTAGATTTCCCTATACTTAGATCCTTATGTTGTATCATACATGTAAACCCTTATGGGAGATTATGATGTACTTTTGTAATCTTTTGCGAAAATTGAATATAGTCATTTATTTAATTCCACTACTATACTTTGGTTGTTTTGAATACCATTTATTGAAATTTGAAAATGTTACACCTATTTCATCATACCTTTGAGTGTGTTTGGAATGGATGTTTTATTCTTCAAAAAAAAATTAGTAAGGGGGTGATCTTGCCTCCTTACAGCATGGTTTCAAAGCCCATTGTAGTCTGAATATGACTATTTCAATTTTGTCTCCCTGGTTAGAATACTTGCCTTACCTTTAAGTGACATGTTTGACCTAGAGTTGATCAATATATGATGAAGGGTTGATTTAGGATTCTATAGTTTCACATTAGAATAATGATGAATAGATCCCTAAAATACTTACAACTAAAAGATGCTTAACTAACCATAGTAACTTGAGGTTGTGTAGCTTGGCCTTTAGGCAGCTACTAGGAAATAAAGTTGAAAGCAAAGGTGTCTAGAAATGATCAGGGTTTGGGGACTGGTAAGGTTTTCCTCCGCACCACTAGCTTGGTTTATGAAGACTCCCGAATCCATATGATACTAGCCTGGCCTGAGATGATATGAATTGTTCATAATAGCATGATTTTAGGCAATAGTAGCTTTAGACATCTATATGATTTATCTTTAGGGACCATAATATGTTGAACCAGTCTCCCAGGTGTAAAGACTTGTTTGAGGATGGACAAGAGCAAGTTAACCCATAGTTCATAATTAGTCAATACAAGTTATGTTTCCTTTTTTTTTGCATGATGCTTATGTAGTTGGATGTAAGGAAGTGTAGTTGAACCTTTTGTACCTAAAGAATATTTTTGACTTATTAAGATGAATCCTTTAAGGGGTGGTGAATAAGTTGTTTTCTCATATGTGGATTTTTTTATTTCGAGGACAAAATCCCTTTAAGGGGTGGTGTGATGTAACATACAAGATCTCAGACCCTACCCTGGAAGTTGACATTTTAGACTTAGCCAAACAAGGTTGAAGGTTAGACCTAAATAGATTTTTAGTATAACCCCAATGAGCTAATGCATGTATAGATCACCTTAATGTCACCTAATTTCTAACATTAATCTTAGGTTTATAATCGATACATAAAATATGCCACATAACTCATTTTGGTGGTAATATGAAGATAAGAAACTTAATTGGATGAATAATTTAGATAATGGGTCATTAATGGGCCATACTACATATCTCATAAAAAGTCTCAAAAGTGGAAACAAACTTCAAATTCGAAATCTACATATCAAAATTAGCCTACATGTCAAATTTCATCTAATTTGGACTACCTTGAAATATTAGGATAAGTTTAGGAGAGAGAAAATGAGTAAAAGGCATAAGTAATGAATAATATGATTATATAACTTTAAAATGTGGAAATAATGGAAAATTCATATTCAACACATCAAAGATAACTTGTGGATGAAGTTTGATCCATTATGGATGTTGTTTGTGCAAGTTATGCAATTTTAGGTACATCATGGACTTTTATGAAATTTACCCATTTGGGAGGTTTTCTTTGCAAATTGTCACATTCATTATAATCCTTATATATTCCCGTACCATTCATGATATTTTGAACTATAGGGCACCTAGTTGTACCTTGGTTTGAAGGTGTTTCTTTCCAAGGGCATTTTAGGGATTACTCTCTTTATAAATGAGCTTATCTTTAGAAGCTATCAACCAATGGGGTTATTTCATTGATTGGAGGTCAGTTGGGATGGCCTATAAGTTTTCATAAACCGAAATTTGATATTCAAGAAGCCTCTATGATCTGTCCTCTTGAATGACCATGAAATCCCTAGGCTAAGGACACATGGAAAGCTCCATGGACACCTCATGCTTGACTTCTTCCTTATCCATAAAGGTCTTCACGTCCATAGGAAGCCTTAGTATTGGATACATGGAAAGTAACTTCACACCTCGTTCTTGACTTCTTCCTTATTCATAAAGGATTGTATGTCCATAGGCACCCTTATACATGACACATGGAAAGTCTCATAGACACCTCATACTTGACCTCTTTCTTTATATAGCCCTATCTACCCCTTCCCAACTCCCAATTCAAAAACTCTTTCTCTCCTTTATTCCCTCTAGCTTAGAGCATCATTACTACTCTATTTTTCCACGAAGGTGTTGTCCCAAGGTAAAAATAGGTGCCTACCTTGGTGAAGAAGGCTCCTAGGGTTCCAAATTTCTTTATTTAGGATTTCATAAGCTCCTCTTTGGTGATTTTGACCAAAACTAGTAAGTATTCTCCTTTCCTTCCCTATTTTCATGTAGTTAGTCTTCCTTCCACCTTCCTCCAGGTCATAACCATGGTCTTCCATGGTGAAACCCCACCTAGAGCCCTTAAACACCTCATCTCCATGTTCTTGTGTTAGGGTTTTTCACCTCTAAAGTAGAGAAGGTGCTTCTTGCTTGAGATAGGAGCTTTGTTGGAGAAACCAGCCTCTCTAAGCTTGGAAACCTTACTTATTAGACATGTCGACCTTTCCTAAAGGTTCTTTGGAGGCCTAGGCTTGACTTGGACTATTTAGACTCTAAAGTTGAGGTATGATGTATCCCCTATGGCCAGGGCAACTACATTTTTAGTTCACATGATAGATTAACTGCATTACATCATATTTTTAGTATTAATCAAATTACAAGAATGAACTATAGATAAATGCCACATAGAAAGGTGTAACATATTTTTTAATAAATCTTTTATTAATTGGAAGATATCTTGTTACACTCATCCAAGGATCTCAATCCCCTGGACACTTTACTGGGAATCCCATCCCTTCAACATTATCATTATCATGATCACATGTTTAGGTATCAAACCCTCAGTTCATTGTTGAACAGAGTCACCTTTTACCAAGAAACAATCACTTCTAGGTCATTAGACCCACACATATATATATCATACTTGTCGTACATGTATATCACATGGCTCACAAGGCCTTATATAATCTGTATTATGCTAAATCATCATAGCTCATACCTGGCTATGCTCATCATTTCATAACACTTGCATGGTTAGGATTTCATAGCAAATGCAAAATCAAGTAAATAGTATGTCCATGCCATAAAGAGAATCATTTAAATTGCAACCCTCTCATAATCAGGATTAGGGTTTTCCCTTGTAATTAATTTAGGGTTTTCAAGTGCATATTTATCAATCAAACCCTAATTCACATCACAAGAACAATATTATTGCCATGAGTGTTTCCAGCATACTTCACGAAATATCATCAATTGATTATCAACATGAAGTATTACCTTTCCCATGTGAGTAGTACAAGTTTCTCTCTCATCCTTACTAGGATGTTGACTTCAACATACTTATTACATTGATTTAACCTTCTTTAGGGTTTATCAATCTACACTTATTAAAGTGCATCCATCTCATTACTTCATAATGTATCCATTGATTGTATTCAAGGTGTATCGACCTACACTCATCAAGGTGTATCGGCTTATATTCAACAAGGTGTATCGGCCTTCACTCATCAAAGTGTATCGACCTTCACTCTAATCTTTGTGTCGGCCTAGGCACATCTACTTGTATCGGCCAAGGTACCATTACTTGTATCGGCTAAGGCATGTTAAATGGTATCAGTTTAGAGGTTCTTGAGAAGGTATATCGGCTTTAGTGTACTTTAGGGTATCGACCACCCTATCTCTTTGTGTATCGACCACAACAACCCATTGTGTATCTGTAAAAGAGTGAAATCACCCCTTTACTAAAAAAAATTGAAGAATTAGCATCCATTCCAAACACACTCATAGCTATTATGGAATGGGCATAAATTTTCCAAATTTAATATAATGGTATGCAAAAGACCAAAGGGTTGCAGCAGAATTAAACAAATGACTATATTCAATTTTCACAAAAGATTACACAAGTACATCAAATTCTCCCATTAGGGTTTACATCAAGACACAGTTTAAGTATCTAGTTAGAGGGAAGTCTAAACTACTTCAAATCTTGTCTCCAAACAACATCTCCATCAATCGAGTTCAACACAAAAGCTAATATCTTCCTTGTCTTATCCATCACCTTGCTCAACACCTGGGTGGTTGGGAAGGCACCCAGAAAAAAGGGAAAGGGAAGAAAATTATGGGTCACAAAACTAGTCTAGGATAACAAGATAAGTAAAGTGAATAAGAACAGGCTAGGGATCATCATAAGATGAAGATAACAAGAGTAAGAGGACATATTCAAAAGAAACTTGCCATTAACAATTATATCAAAAAGGATTTGTATGTAAGATAATTATGTCTACCTAACTAAGTAGGGTTGAGGCGCCTACCGGACCTCTAACCTTAGGTGAGGGGAGAATAAGACATTCCCAGTCACCTACAATATTATGTGGAGAATATGACATTCCCCAGGGTGATTATTTACATTCCCTCTATGGGTGGTTGTACATAAGTACCACTACTTTAAATTAAATAGAACATAAATCCACATGCTAGAAAAAGTTGTCATGGCAAGAATAATTATATGAATCAATAAGCATGGTAGTGGGGTACCAAGACCCAAGAATAATGTTCCAAAACTGATTTATGAGACAAGTATAGCAAAAGATTCAAGAGTATATGAAATAGGGTTTAATAAAGCCTCATTATAGAAAAATAGGTTAAGGAACAATTATTCCCAACTTAAGATTTAAATGCACATACCTCTCTTACTGATATCAATTATTAACTTTCACCACTTTAATTGAGTCCAAGTTCCACTTTGCCTATTTTCAATGTATTAACATGTATTAGAGTACATAGTGCACATTAATGTATAGAAACCCTAATTTTAGACCTTTTTAGAAAAACTCAGATTTAGACTCTTAAAAGATCATCAATAAACTTATTAAGTTTCTTGATCAAGAAAACATATTTTTATGTTAATTTTGGAGTTATGATGATTAAGATGTAATTTTTATGGATTTTATGCATTAAATTCATTTTACAAATATCACCCTTCTTCAAACCAAGAAATCATACCTTTAAAATATTTTTATTAGATAGAGATTAATTTTCCAATTCCAAAACATATTTATTTGTCAAATTTGGATAAGCGGTTTAGAAGATATGAATTTTTCAATACTAACCAATAGAAAATTGCCACATCATCAAACCGATCGAGATAATTAAAGAGAGAGGGAGAGGGAGAAAACACCATTTGACTCAAGATCATATTTGAAGTTGCATAGTTAACCAAACTAGATCTTCTAGAGAAGGTAAAACAGCAAGAAACCAAAACCCTAGAAGAACATGGTAAAAAGATATGGAAATCATCGATTTTCAACATAGAAGAATGAGTTTTGAGCATGTACTAAACAATATATGAGAAGGAGGTTAACCAAACTTGCCTCTAGGAAGTTAAGAAGGTCCAATCAGAAAGGATCCCGAGATTAGAAGGTATGGTTGCTCCAAGCCAAGCTCCTTTCTTGAGCAAAGATCACCTTCTCCACTTTAGAGGTGCAAACCCTAGCAAAAGAGCATGGAGATGAGATGTTTTAGGGTTCTAGGTGGATTTTTACCATGTATGGTCATGGTTCCGAACTGGAAGAAGGTGGGAGGATATTAACAGCATGAAAATAGGGAAAGAAAGAAGTATTCTTACTAGTTTTGGTCAAAATCACCAAGGAGGAGCTTAAGAAATCCTAAATAGAGAAATTTGGAACCCTAGGAGCCTTCTTCACCAAGGTGGGCACCCTCTTTTACCTTGGGACAACAATTTCGTGGCCAAACATAGAGAGGATGATGCTATAATCTGTGGGAAAGAGAAGGATAGGATCTCTTCTTTGATTGGGAGGTGGGAAGGGGTAGGCATGGCTTTATAAAGAAGGGTCAGGGCAAGTATGAGGTGTCTATGTGACTCTCCATGTGTCCTTAGGCTAAGGCTTCATGGCCATGCAAGAGGATAGCTCATGGACTTTTATTGCAGATCAAAGGTCGGTTCTAAGAGCCCCTATATCCTTCTAGGCCATTCCCACCGTCCTTCAAACAAAGAAATAACCACATTGGTTGATAGCTTTTAAAGATAAGCACATTTTAAAGAGGGTAATCCCTATAATGCCCTTGGAAATTAACACCTTCAAACCATGGTGCAACCAGGTGCCCCATTGTTCAAAATCTCGTGAATGGTAAGGGAATATCTAAGGATTAAAATCCATGTGATAATTTACAAAGAAAACCTCCCAATTGGGTAAATTGGATAAAAGTCCAGAATGTGCATATAATTGCATAACCTGCACAAACAACATCCAAATTGGATCAAACTTCATCCACAAGTTATAATTTGATGTGTAAAATATGAATTTGCCATTATTTCCATATTTTGAAGTTAATAATCACATTATACATTACTTATGCCTTTTACTCATTTTCTCTCTCCTAAACTTATCCTAATATTTCAAGGTTGTCCAAATTAGAGGAAATTTTACATGTAGGCTAATTTTGATATGTAGATTTCGAATTTGAAGTTTGTTTCCTCTTTTGAGACTTATTTTTATGAGATATGTCATATGTCCCATTAACGACCCATTATCTAAATTGTTCATCCAATTAAGTTTCTTATCTTCATATTACCACTAAAATGAGTTATGTGGCATATTTTATGTTTTCAAATCACATCAAAAAGTTAGATTAAGGTTTAGAGCACTTAATTATGGTAATTAAGCTTTCACTGAGGTATTTGTGCATAAACCCTTCCATTGGTATAATTAGTGAATAAATGTTCACTAAACCACTATAAATTCCACTAATTAAATAGAAAGGCCAATAAGGATAAAATGAAAGGAAAAGATGGGAAAGAGGGTCAAAAGACAAAATTTCAGAATTTGGTATGCACAAGCAAGAAGGGAAGGGTGAGTGTGCAACATATCATCACAAAACTTCAGGTTATTTCTCCAACCTTAACTTCCACCAAACAATTCATCAACATATGCTCCACAAGCATCTCAACATAGGTCGGGTTCTCAAGGATCACCTAGGTTCCATTGTTTAGATATTCTTTTTGGGATATTTAATTTTTTTTGGCTCATTGACATTATATTCATTATGATATCACATTATAACCATTATTTTAATTATGTCATGTCATAATCACTTTATTTCCAAGGAAGTTATATTTCACTATCATCCATAAAACATCATATATATATATTTCTCTTTTATATTACCAAGAATTTTAGCAAAATTATGGGTTACTCAATTCCCTCAATATACTTGATCATTATCCTTAATATTTTGAACTTCAACTTCATTATCCTTAATATTTTGAACTTCAACTTCATTATCCTTATACTACCACCACATTAAGTTATAACAAATTATTTTGTATGAAATATTCAATTTGTCTTTAAGTCTTCATTGAATCCAAATTATGTCACATCAATTACATATATTTATATTAAACGTTATCTCATTGCCACATTATCTTTATTGCTCACATTAATGTCATCATTAATCATTTTCTCATATTTATTTATATTATTGATTTGCACATTTATGTGAATCAAATCACTTCATATCCATATTGATATCATTCCATGTATTTTAATGATCAAGGTGAGGCATATTAAAAATTGATTCACATAAGTGACTAATCATGTGTGTATTAGATAACAAGGTAACATACCATGCATTTCATATTGATGACTTGATTAATATGTGATTAGATGATTATATATATCATTTATGTGTATAAAAGTATGTTAACTGATTATGGAACCTAATGTCATTAATGTATCATGAAAGGCATTAAGGATGTATATGTTAAGGTTAGATGATTACAACTTAGGGTTCAGGTTAATATGATCAATATATTTTACTTAGCATGTATTATGTCCAACATTAGGTTACAATCATCTTACTTGTCATTTCATTAGAGTTTATTGGTTTATGACATGGGCAACACCATGCATATCCATTAGGATTAATATGTGAGTTACTCATATTATGTGCAATAGGTATTCATTAGGGTTTGAATATATAAATTATTCCTCAGATGATCATTATATGTTCATTAATATATAAACAAACATGTTAGGCTATAACTATAACTTGTTTGGACCCCACTAAGGTTTCAAGCACAACAACATCCTACGTATGGGATTAGGGTTTCTAAAGATAGTGTAGATAGATTTCAAGATGTCATAGGGCTCCATCCCCCTAAAGAGGATTTCGTCCTCGAAATCTAACCACCCAACATCATCAAACTAACTATACTCCACCCTTTAAAGAGTTTTACCTATCAAGCCAAACTACACTAGGGTTAAAGGATGAGTCACACTTCCATTTTGCACTATGATAGCTCACTTAACCCCAAACATCAAAGTCTAGGTTCTAGGGATAAACTATCCAAGCATGTGGCCCCAAGGGACATAAGGAGACTATCTTGGTATCCATCCTCAAACAAGTCACCATACACCTAAAACTTAGGGTTCCCAAAGATATACAACATAGATGTCTAAGGACACTATTGTCTAAAAGAAAACTATTTCGGACAATCTATTTCAGCTTAGGCCAGGTCAGTATCATATGGATCTAGGATTCCTCATAAACCAAGAAAGTGGTGTATAGGAAAATATTTCCATCCCCTAGAACATGATCCTTTCTAGACACATTTGCTTCAACTTCATTCCCTAATAGTTTCCTAAAGGCAAACCTAAACAACATTAAGTTATGCATCTTTTAGTTATGAGCATCTTAGTGTTTTATCGATCAAGATTCTAATGTGGATCTATAGGGTCCTAAGTCAACCCTTCATCACTTATAGATCAACTCTAGGGCAACCATGTCACCTAAAGGAACTATGTAAGATAGTGATTCTAATTAGAGAGACAAAACTGAAATAGTCAGATTTCAACTACCATGGGCTCTGATACCATGTTTTAAAAGAGTGAAATCATCCCTTTACTAAAAAAATTGAAGAATTGACATCCATTCCAAACACACTCATAGGTATGATGAAATGGGCATAAATTTTCCAAATTTATTATAATGGTATGCAAAAGACCAAAGTGTTGCAGCGGAATTAAACAAATGACTATATTCAATTTTCACAAAAGATTACACAAGTACATCAAATTCTCTCATTAGGGTTTACATCAAGACACATAATCAGGATCTAGATAGAGGGAAGTCTAAACTACTTCAAATCTTGTCTCCAAACAACATCTCCATCAACTGAGTCCAAGTGAAAAGCTAAGATCTTCCTTGTCTTATCCATCACCTTGCTCAACACCTGGGTGGTTGGGAAGGCACCCAGCAAAAAGGGAAAGGGAAGAAAAGTATATGTCACAAAACTAGTCTAGGATAACAAGATAAGTAAAGCAAATAAGAACAGGCTAGGTATCATCATAAAATGAAGATAACAAGAGTAAGAGGCCATATTCAAAAGAAACTTGTCATTAAAAATTATATCAAAAAGGATTTGCATGTAAGATAATTATGTCTACCTAACTAAGTAGGGTTGAGGCACCTACTAGACCTCTAACCTTAGGTGAGGGGAGAATAAGACATTCCCAGTCACCTACAATATTATGGGGAGAATAAGACATTCCCCAGGGCAATTATTTACATGCCCTCTATGGGTGGTTGTACATAAGTACCACTACTTTAAATTAAATAATACATAAATCCACATGTTAGAAAAAGTTTTCATGGCAAGAATAATTATATGAATCAATAAGCATGGCAGTGGCATACCAAGACCCAAGAATAATGTTCCAAAATTGATTTATGAGGCAAGTATAGCAAAAGATTCATGAGTATATGAAATAGGGTTTAATAAAGCCTCTTTATCGAAAAATAGGTTAAGGCACAATTAGTCCCAACTTAAGGTTTAAATGCACATACCTCTCTTACTGATATCAGTTACTAACTTTCACCACTTTAATTGAGTCCAAATTCCACTTTGCCTATTTTCAATGTATTAACATGTATTAGAGTACATAGTGCACATTAATGTATAGAAATCCTAATTTTAGACCTTTTTAGAAAAACTCAGATTTAGACTCTTAAAACATCATCAATAAACTTATTAAGTTCTCTCGATCAAGAAAACATATTTTTATGTTAATTTTAGAGTTATAATGATTAAGATGTAATTTTTATAGATTTTATACATTAAATTCATTTTACAAAAATCACCCTTCGTCAAAAAACAAAATCAGATCTTGAAAATATTTTTATTAGATAGAGATTAATTTTCCAATTCCAAAACATATTTATTTGTCAAATATAGATAAGCGGTTTAGAATATATGAATTTTTCAATACTAACCGATAGAAAATTGCCACATCATCAAACTGATCGAGATAATTGAAGAGAGAGGGAGAGGGAGAAAACACCATTTGACTCAAGATCAGGTTTGAAGTTGCATAGGTAACCAAACTAGAGCTTCTAGAGAAGGTAAAATAACAAGAAACCAAAACCCTAGAAGAACATGGTAAAAAGAGATGGAAATCATCGATTTTCAACATAGAAGTATGAGTTTTAAGCATGTACTACTAAGAAATATATGAGAAGGAGGTTAGACAAACTTGCCTCTAGGAAGGTAAGAAGGTCCAATCAGAAAGGATCTCGAGATTAGAAGGTCTGGTTGCTCCAATCCAAGCTCCTTTCTTGAGCAAAGATCACCTTCTCCACTTTAGAGGTGCAAACCCTAGCAAAAGAGCATGGAGATGAGATGTTTTAGGGTTCTAGGTGGAGTTTTACCCTGTATGGTCATGGTTCTGAACTGTAAGAAGGTGGGAGGATACTAACAGCATGAAATAGGGAAATAAAGGAGGATTCTTACTAGTTTTGGTCAAAATCACTAAGTAGGAGCTTAAGAAATCCTAAATAGAGAAATTTGGAACCCTAGGAGCCTTCTTCACCAAGGTAGGCACCCTATTTTACCTTGGGATAGCAATTTCATGGACAAACATAGAGAGGACAATGCTCTATTCTGTTGGAAAGACAAGGATAGGATTGTTTCTTGGATTGGGAGGTGGGAAGGGGTAGGTATGGCTTTATAAAGAAGGGGGCAAGTATGAGGTGTCTATGTGACTTTCCATGTGTCCTTAGTCTAAGGCTTCATGGCCATGCAAGAGGATAGCTCATGGACTCTTCTTGCAGATCAAAGGTTGGTCTTAAGAGACACTAGAGCCTTCTAGGACATTCCCACCGTCCTTCAAACAAAAAAATAACCCCATTGGTTGATAGCTTTTAAAGATAAGCACATTTAAAGAGGATAATCCCTATAATGTCTTTGGAAAGTAACACCTTCAAACCAAGGTGCAACCAAGTTCCCCATAGTTCAAAATCTGGTGAATGGTAAGGGAATATCTAAGGATTAAAATCCAGGTGATAATTTACAAAGAAAACCTCTCAATTGGGTAAATTGCATAAAAGTCTAGAATGTGCATATAATTGCATATCATGTACAAACAACATCCAAATTGGATCAAACTTCATCCACAAGTTATATTTGATGTTTACAATATAAATTAGCCATTATTTCAATATTTTGAAGTTAATAATCACATTATTCATTAATTATGCCTTTTACTCATTTTCTCTCTCCTAAACTTATCCTAATATTTCAAGGTTGTCCAAACTAGATGAAATTTGACATGTCAACTAATTTTGTTATGTAGATTTCGAATTTGAAGTTTGTTTCCTCTTTTGAGACTTCTTTTTATGAGATATGTCATATGGCCCATTTTCTAAATTGTTCACGCAATTAAGTTTCTTATCTTCATATTACCACTAAAATGAGTTATGTGGCATATTTTATGTTTTCAAATCACATCAAAAAGTTAGGTTAAGGTTTAGAGAACTTAATTATGGTAATTAAGCTTTCACTGAGGTATTTGTTCATAAACCCTTCCATTGGTATAATTAGTGAATAAATGTTCACTAAAATACTATAAATTCCATAATTAAATAGAAAGGCCAATAAGGATAAAAATGAAAGGAAAAGATGGGAAAGAGGGTCAAAAGACAAAATTTCATAATTCAGTATGTTACTGTATTGACCATCCTATAACTAGGATATCTGCTACTCAACCAACTAGTGTGTCAGCCACACCATCAACTAGGGTATCAACCACTCTATCAACTAGAGTATCAAACTAGCTATCCCTTTGTGTATTGGTCATTGCTCACTATGGGATATCGGCCTCTAGGGTTTTATTTGTATCGGGTCAACCCTTATTAAACACCTTAGTTCTCTCACCTACCACTACTTGATGTATCGACCAAGGCTTCAAAGAGTGTAATGCCCCCATCTTCACATGATTTGTTGGGCTAGAGGGTGTCAGATTGTGAGTGTATCAAATTAGGGTAAGGGTTAACCATATCGACCTCTATACTCAACTAAGGCAACATGATTTAATACTCCATCTTTCAACACATTATCTTAGTCATTACAAGATAGTATCTTTGAGGCATACCATTTTTATATTATCTAACATATCGGCCTAACAACAACATATCATTTTAGAGTATCACAAGTCATATCGGCCATCCATGTGATGGTGCAAGTATGTGTATCAACTTGGATATCTTCTAGATATTGGCATTCCCTATTCTTAGTCTTATATGACATGTTAGACAATTGAAAGGATAGTAGTCCTACTCATGTAACAAACCAAAAGGGGTAGGAGTTCATGTGTATCGAATTCCATGCATATACCCTTGTATCGTGTTAGGGTTTTCACAAACCAATATCGGTTTGTGCATATCGGTTTCATCATCTTCAAGCTCTAACTCTTTGTCCATTACTACTCTAGTTCATGGAAAACAACGTCATATATCCATTAGAGCTCATAGAGCCATCATTCAAACAAGAAAAGTCGAAATAGAAAAGGAATCATCAAGGATTGCATGATAGAAGGTGAATAATAATACAGTTGAGTTCAAGTTATATAACCCACCTTAAGATCAACACAAGAGCTTCAAGCTCTAAAGCTCCACGTTCCCAAGGTTGAAGATGGTAAAGGAGTTGAAATGTTTACTAGGAGGTGAAAAGAGGGGTATATATAGTTGAGGTTCAAGAGAGAGAGTATGTGTAAGGTGTCATCACCATATGTACATGGGTGACACGTGTCCATGCATGGTGGCTTCATGCATCCATAATTATCTTTTCATGCAAAACTCTTGAGGATAATCCATAGATAAGATATCGACCATTTGGGTATCTTGCTTGACAAGATATTACCACCCAATTTCACTTTATATGGAAACTGATACTACTTTTGGACGGAACATGCAAACTAATATGCTTCACCTACTTGAGGTGCTTAGCCCGTTATGAACACTTTCAAAGGTTACCAAACCGATATGGGACCTCCTCTATGGCTTCTAAGCCAATAGGCACTCCCATATATACTCCATAGCTTGACACAACCTCATCTAAGATTAATAACATTCAACATGTTATTGGTTCTTTCACCACAAAGAGTGTTATCATTTAACCAAGACTCAAACAGGCACCCCCTTCTTTCTCTCTCCTCTAGATGATGCTAAGAGAGAGAAGGAACACTCTAGAGGTGATAATTTGTACATAAATCCCTCATTTGGGTGAATTGCAATTTCATACCAAGTTATCATATAAGGCACAAACAATTTACAAAAATGTTCAAAATTGGGAAATAAACTCTCCTTAAGTCTTAATTACTTTTTAAAAGATTAAGACAAGGTTCTAAAAAAACTTACTAGGCAAAGATTGTAGGGTTATTGCAAAACCCAGGTCAGGGATGTTACAATTATCCTCTCCTCCTGTCTGTTAATTATTGGCATTATCTCTCCATTATCCTTTTTAATAGATTAACCTTATCCTCTCATACTACTTTTTTTGGATAGACATTAATTTTGGGTATTTTCTTATCGAGTATTGTGAGAATACTATAAATAAGACATAATGCCATTGATATTGTGTGTCGGTTTTTTATTTTCAATGTGTGGTAAATTGAGTGTGTCAACGAGAGACAATATTGTGCGTCAAATGGAAAAACCAAAAAGATAGTCAAAAGGGAAGAGAACGGGAGTAGGTTAAGGAATTCTATTGTGGGTAAAGGATTGTGACAAAGTGGCAATCCTTGTAATCTTGTGTAGATTTTTTCTTAATAGAATTTGCAGTCATCTTTGCCAAATATGTTCTCTTTTGTTATTGATTGGTGTTTGGCATTGTCGATAGGAGTGTTATTATTTTTGTTATGCATGTTTTGGTTGTATCTGACATAAGGAGATTTCTTAGGATTGAAGATTTTCACAAGATTAAACGATTCTTTAAAAAGAGCATCGATCAAGCACATGCATATAGAAGTAGATTAATATCTTCAACATCGTAACTTTGTGGCCTTATCTACGGACTGTTTCTATTGTCACTTATCTGCAGATTCATGCGTCCTTATTTTAAGTTTTTGGGCATAGTTAAAATGAAAAATACCCACACACAGCTTGTTCTGTTTTTTTTTTTGTATAAATAAGGCATTTGCAGTTCCGTTTATTCAGTGGTCTGGGCAAGGATCTATCCTACAACTTTATGGTCTTAAATTCTGAATGAACCGAAAGGGTGCTCTCAAGTGATTTCGTTG
Source organism: Alisma plantago-aquatica (assembly GCA_963693085.1). NCBI lineage: Eukaryota > Viridiplantae > Streptophyta > Magnoliopsida > Alismatales > Alismataceae > Alisma > Alisma plantago-aquatica. The sequence goes on along the minus strand of OY856413.1, from coordinate 490,455,613 downwards.
TTTTATCGACATACAGATCTACACATCTTATTCGAATTATGCTAGGGGTTACCGTTCCATGGATAGGTCATACACGGTCTCGGTCAGACAATGTGCATTAAGTTCGATCGATCATGTACCGACGATCTGAATGGGGCGTCGAGATCTGCTGTTACGTCTCCCTGTCGCAAAGACTGTTCAGCCAATCTTAGCCATAAATCCATTTCAGAAAACCGCCTCTAGAAAAATAATACGGTGTTTCTACGGTCGAGATTGGCTGCAACACGTTGGAACAGATAGTGCGCAATAGAGAATGGGAATGTACGTAGCTGAACAGACAAGGCATGCGTTCAACGATTTTAACGGTTGCGCAGTGGAAGCTGTTACTAAAGTCATCGCACTCATACAAGACAAAAACCTAAATGTGCTTGCAATCTTCTCTCCTTCGGCCAACAATCAGCCACACTCTCTGGCGATCCCCTTTAGCCTCGCCCTTTAGCCTGCGTTTGGCACAGGATTGGGATTTTGGAATCTAGACTGGGTTAGTCGAGGTTAGTCTGAATTCCGGTGCTGGGGCAGTCAGGTTACAGTCTGATTTTGTTTGGCAACGCAGTCTGTTTCTGGTCAGCTGGTCTGATTTGAGTCTGTGTGGAGTCTGAATCTGTTTGGCTGCAAGTCTGATTCTGTTTGGCAGCGTAGTCAGTATCTGCTTATTCTCTCATGTTCTTGCAACACTATTTGAACAAGTACGCAAAATGTGTATTTGTGACGCCACTTCAACCTAAGTTTAGAATATATTAAAAATTTATTTTATTTGTGTTGTGTGGGTGTTATTTTGTATATTTAGAATAGTGCAAATAAGATATGATAATGACATTTGCATGTGGTATATATGTAATGTTGAACATAATTAATTGTCGTCATTAGTGTAACAAATTACATTATCGTCAGTAACAGTCAAGCTACATGAAATATGAAATTTGTTGGTGTGTATGCCCTGAGAGCCAATCATGGGATGATTGGTGGGATACATTAAGATTGATTTGATAAACATCAAAGGCAAGCTTCCAATTCTCTCTGGTTCAGTCATATGAGATAGTGATAGAACAGATTGAATGTCTAGATAATGACAGTACTCAATGACGTATGCCTTCAGGTTGAGGACCTGGACGATGAGATCATACGGATGCTAAGAGTTTGTACATTCTTGTTATGTCCCTAGTCGGATGTCATTGTGGAAGGTAGATAGACAGCAATGACACACAATACTAGATTGTGGTGTTGGTTGATGACAGAATCTCATTAGTCATGATATAGAGATATCAAACTAAACACATAGGTACTTGTTAGAGAACAAGGTACCGGACAGACCCACCGTGAGTTTGACACATGAAACCATGAGATGGTAGTCACAGTCAGTACTCACAGTGATGGTGGTGAGTGTGATTCTTAGACCTGAAATCACTGCACTCAACACATGTCGTTGGGCACACTTTGACATCATCAAACGCAGTCATGAAACATGGGTTGTTATAAAGGTGATGATTGGGTGGCTTTGACACATGGGGCTTTTGAGGGGTGAGTGATAGATATGGGATTTGTCCCTCCTAATGGAGTTTGATATCCATGGCCACTTGATGAGTAGGATTGAGATAGGCGTGCGTACGCATGTGTGAATCAGTATGTGATATTGATGTCATACATATCTCCTTCAGTCTACTCTGAGATCAAGAAAGTGAATGAACGTTGACAGGATGACTGCTCCATGGCTCGAGTTCATTCGGGATATCAGTGACAAAGGAATTATACATTTGCTGTAACACCATTCACGAATTGTATGATGAAAGTTGTTCTCTAACTTTCTACTTTCACTTGGATAGCAATGATGTGTGACTAGACACCGCTCTTTGCTTGTGAAGTCATAAATGTTATGGACTCTCACTGCCAACGTGAAATAGACCTGCAGGGTCACACACATAGGATTTAACCTGGAAGAGGAGTTTTATCCACAAGCAATGTTTAGATTGATTACTAAAGGAGTTTAGTAGTTCAATTAAACACTCAATCAGTCGATGGCTCAATATCATATGGTTCAAGGTGTTGGACGCATTGATTGGAGTATCAGATTGATTGAAATCGCAATTGACTGATTCTGCACAACCTGCACTCCCAATCGATCGACTCAAGTGTTGAACCGGTCGGTTGAGGTTGTTGAACCGGTCGGCTCAAGTGTTGAGCCGATCGGCTCAAGCCCAGGGTGAAACGAGCGGTTCAAGTGTTGAACCGATCGGTTCAACTGGTGCAACCGAGCAACTTGGGAAAGTCAGGTCGGTGAGAATTTTCCTTGAGTTTCACTTGCCCAATTTGATTGGAACAAGGATTGGTATTCGATACCAATTAGAAACGAAAGAAGGAAAGTCAATCGGGAACCGACCAGGACCACGAACCGACCGGTTCAGAAGTGAACTGATCGGCTCATGGGTCCCAACCGATCGGTTGGTGCTCCAACCGACCGGTTCAGGTCCCCAACTGACCGGTTCACTTGTGAACCGATCAGTTCAAATTGCGAGTTGGTTGCTTTTTGTGGAAAATCTCGAACCCTTCTACTCCTGCATTTAGTCCCATATTGCCCGGGATAGATAACTATGTCCCATGACCCTCCTATATATATAGGGGTAGTGGGGGCTTCTCAGACAACAACTCAGTACAACCAGCTGCTCTGCAAAGTTGTCGTTCTCTCTGGTTTTGGTAACCGAGAGAGAGCCCGAGCAAGTGCTTCCCACAAAAGGGAGATGCCGCAAGGGAAGGACAACTGCAGTTGCAACTGGAGGCAGGAGAGTGTGTTGGCGACTAGTATGTCAACAGGAGGGTGTGAATCCTTCCACTTCCTTATGAGACAAGGAGTGTGGAGTTCCAGGTGGTCCGTGTGGACTACTACAGAGGCGGGAGGTCACTGCCAGTTAGGAGGACAACTGTCATCTGACAGTACGGTAGGAGGAGGAGGAGTCAGTCCCAGTGCGACCAGGAGCTGCACAGACACCGTCCAAGACCGGAGTTGAAGACCGCGCATAGCGTGAGGTATTGTCACCAAGCAAGCCTTGGGACAAGGTATGATTCCACAAACCATCCTTTCCTATTATATAGACGTTGACGCGTTTCCTCGTGCTGGGTTTGGGGAAGAAAAATTTTTATTTCCGTTGCCTTCTCTGCCTCCCCTAAAACCCAACAAAATTGACCTAATATATTTTGTTCATAATATAAACAAATTATATTATTGTCAGTAAAAGCAACTGATAATAATCATATTGTCGTCATTAGTTAAACATAAACGATCACTGATAATAAAATAATTATTTACGGGGAGAAGGACAAAAATGGGAGCAATAAACAGCCAAACAAAAGCTAAGATTTTGACAAGACACTTTGGGGGGACATGGTTGGATGTGGATCTTGATTAAAATTGTCCAACGTTATGGCATCATCACACTCGTCCCATGACATTGGGCATTGTTCCTGCACCGGCTGCTTGTTTTGTTGTTTGATATCATTTTTTGGCCATCAAACAACAATGGAAAATGAGGAACATGCTGACTGACTCGGCCCTTGACTTGATCATCAGTCCCAATTTTTCCCTCCTCCTCCTTTGTGTGATTGCAACATGGTTTTGTGCATAAAAAGTTATCTTTAATATATTTTTGAATTTTTTTCCAGTGACATCAACAGTTTTTCAAATTTTGCCCTTGCCTTTGCACGTGATGTCAACATCTAAAATTAATAAAAACAAAGGTATGAACAAATAACAGAATTCGTAAAGTAACTGTGGCAATAACATAATAATGAAGTAGGAAATTTGATCACATTATGGTAGCAACATATAATATTATAACACATAAGTAGAGCATGTAAAATGTTGCGACGTAAAAAACACAACTACAACATTTAGCACATATGTTATAAGTTCATTTGTTTATTTCAATCGTCAGTGTCAAAAAAAAATCCCTGGTGGGTAAGTGCGACGCGTCGTCAAAAAGTTGCGTTCAATGCCTTGTTGTGCGGCCAATGTGGGGGGAGGTAATAAATCTCCCAATATGAACATATTGTCTCTTACAAACTCTCTCTTGATGTATTGCCATCGCATTTGCAACTCAGCCAATAAAATATAAGGGCATCCTGTTATGTATAGGAACTGGTGCCATGCCTCCATCCAAGCCTGTGTAGAGTATACTCCATTTACACATCTACCCACGTGATATTGGGTTCTCATCAAGCCCATGAGAACCATATCAAGCTCGGTAGACCAGATAAACGATGGTGTCGGCGGTTGGCCAGCCATATAACTGATTCTGTAAGTAATATATTTTTCAAAAGTAAGGGTGTATATCACAATTAATTGTATTATTTGGTTTGACCTAACGTTACGCAAAATTTCGATTAATAACATACATCATTAATAAAACATTCACCAACATGAAGAAAAATTTCATAACACTTATAATGTAATACGATGTTTATAAAAGTGTCTACATTAAATAAGAGTATGATGTTCATAACATCCATTGATAGTCATTCTAAACAGAGAAGACAATATTAATGTATTTGCCATTCAACGTTATGGAGTCATTTGAGGTGAAGGGATGTCCAGAAGCAGACAACAATCTTCCTCCAGACTGGCAACATTGTGTTCTAAAACCTCATGCTCATACTTTTTGTTAGTGTATAATTCATCGTAGTTGTGATGAATTTCAACGAAGTCCTTCATGTTCATCGCCAGACCCCACACTGACTTGCACTCAACAGTTAGTAACATAATCTCCGCTTTCAATGAATCAATTTTTGGGGGGAGATCGACTGCCCAATGGAAGTATCTACATCGGTCTTTTCCATAAAATGTAGTACCAAGTTCAAGTTAATGGCAAAGAATGTGGAGCCTCGACAAGGGCAGCCTATTATTTATTGATGTACTATCGCACCTCACGAGCAGGGCATATGTAATACACTTCTCCCTGCCTTTGACTCAGAATGGCAAAGTCATATAACCCTATATCCTCTATGTTAAGTCGTAATGCTGCATTTAGCCCACAATCACACCTTGGAACCTCAGATGGAGTCATCGACATCTAATAAAACAAAATTGACGATTAATAGAAAAATGTCGGGTTCATGACGTAGTTTTCAAAGATAATATGAAGATCATTTATTCAGGAGTAGCTAATTGTTGCAACAGACAAGTGCAGTTCATTTGGACATATCATAATATAGTATATCTATGACGTATTGTATCCATCTTCTTCTGTTGAAGAGTCATTATCGCTCATTATTTGAAGTCAGTGGCGAAGATATCAGCACCTCTCCCGCATACTTGAAATTTCTTCTTGTAACCTATCAGTGTCTGCTCTTGTTGAACATACAAAGGCACAGTGTTCTGACCAGAACTTGCGTTCTCTACGTGCATATGCGAGTTGTGATACCATTACATCCCTAATTGCAGTCAGCGTAGCCAATGTAGGTTGTACTTGCTGCGTGGGCAACCTCATATGGCATCTGGTTGGTACAAGACCCCTACCACATGTAAAATATGGTCTGTGGGGATTGTTGTCTTCAAATCGTCCATTTGCCGCATCTGTGGCATCCATGTATACTCATACGGTGCACTGTAGACCACATGGGCACGACGGCATGTCATTGTCCATTTCTAGACAGAAAACCTAATGAGACATAATTTCACATTGTTTATAAGTAGGAAAAGGGAGTTTGAGAACAAAAGTTGGTCGTTAAGTTACAAAAATAAATTGGAAAAGGGAGTTAGTGAAACATGTTGTAGAACATGTTTCAATGTATGCAAGTTAGAAAACAAATGTATAAATCACTGATTTGCCCACATAGAATTGGCAATAGTTTCACGCAAAATATCTCCCTATCTAGCATCGGTCTGGCTTGTTTGTTGGAGAGAACTCAATTCGTTCAAGATGTCAGTGATAGTATGAGGCTCATCCAAGTTTTCATCCATCATAGGATCACCATCATTTTGGCGCCGGATAAAATTGTGAACGATACAACAAGCCATTACAATCTGAGACTGAGACTGCACGGGAAAAGTTGATCCTTTACGAAAGTAGGAAAACCTCTTCTTCAACACACCAAAGGCTCGCTCAACAACGTTATGTAGTTGAGAATGTCGGTGGTTGAACATTTCCTTTTTGCTTGTGTATGAGCCTTTGTTACCCCGATACTCTGCTATATGGTAAGCAATGTTTCGATATGGTGCAAGAAATTGGCTGGTGTTGGCGTACCCTGCATCAACAAGATAGTACTTCCCAGCAGGTACTTTGAACCCACCTGTGGTTGTAGCTGCGTGAAGTACCCTTTGGTCAGCAGCAGATCCCTCCCAACCAGTCATGATATATGTACACTCCATTGAGAAGTCTACTATAGCCATGACATTCATAGAAACATTCCCTTTTCTATTCCTATATCGGTTCTGCTTATCGCGCTTCACCAAAATGGGGATGTGTGTCCCGTCAATTGCCCCAATAGCATCCTAAGACAAGTATATAAGAAATACGCAAGTAAATACCAAACTCAACGATGACGATAGTGGTTATATTAACAATGGAATGGACAATGGTCAACTAAGTGATGGTCATACCTTGAAGTAAGGGTAAAATCTTGAACTCTCGGCGATGCGGCGATGCGGAGTTGTGGATGCAGTTGACATGACAATATATTTGTTGCACAAAGCACACATTGCATCCAACACCTCGTTAAACTTTCTACTTATGGTCTCACCGATGTGAATGTAGTCCTCATCCAGAACGCGGTTGGTATGGCCATGCCCAACCATTTGAAGGAAGTAGCAAACTGCCTCCTGATGACACACTTCTGATACTTTTCAACAAACATCGGTCCTCAAGTTTGTCAACAAAGGCTAAAACTATGTTGGGTAGCATACGGTACAGATCGTACGCCCTCCTTTCATGGCCGGTTATTATTTCTAAAACCTTTTGATGGCCGCTCCTAATACTAACCGATCTCAGTATTGGTTGTGTGTGGTTGCGGCATCTAAATTTTGCATGATATTGTGGGATATTTGGTCAGCTATTTGGTAGGATATTGCGTTAGCAATGTCATTAGCCGGACCATACATAAGATCCAGTAGTTGTAGAATGTCATCAGTTGTTTCATATGGATGAATATCGGCCATCACGTCTAGAATTAAAAGTGATTATCTGCATCAGAAAAATATCGAGATATTGCAAAAATGAAATTAGTACTATAGCGACAAAATAGCAAATACTGACCAAATAGCAAATAACAAGATAAACCATTACACAGTACCATAGTTCAGAGATTGTTCCCAACGGAATAAAATAGTACAACAACAACTTCTGATAAAGTTCATCAAATAAAAGGCAGGATACTGATATACTTCTTAAATTAGACAACCTCAAAAGTACGGTGGAGATTGTGGCGTGAAGGGTGATTGTGATGCAGAAGTTGTGTTCTTCATTTCCCACAAGTCTTGCAATCAAATGGTAATTTTTTGTGGGGTGTCCATAAGGCTTAGGTAAATGTTACAGTTAGCTGGATCTTTTATGGCGTGCACAAGAGTGGTAAAACCTGGGACAGGGGCGTCAGGGTAGCTTGCATGAAAGTAGTGCAAAATGGTTTGGTATTCGTCTTTATCATTAGACCTAGCAGCAATTCTATTACCCATCTCATGTATCTTGGAAAACACCTTTGTGAATTCGGACACAACATCATTAGACATGCCACAACTGTCCTGTGAGCTTGACGCTCGCTTCCTACGTCTGATCGTGGTGGGAGTCCTTGCACCAACCCCTTGGTTGTGTGATCCGTCGTTGGTGTCCTCACTTTGCGTCCCAGAATTAACCATGTCTTCAGTGAAACTGGTTGGACCGGTTGGTTCTGGGATGATAAATGAATCAGATGCATCTAGGTCAACAGCAACATCATCTTTAGATGCAACATCAGAAGGAGGTTGTCTATCAATTGAGGACATTGCATGATGGCCCCTAGCTATGTTCCTCCCCCCCATCAGCTCGACGTCATGGTAGTGGTAGAATGGTCTGTTGATCAATCTCGCTAGTTCCCTGTTTGCCTAAAATAGGGGACAACTACTGATTAGGTCAATATTAGGAAGTTTAATTTAATATATAATAGTCAGGGGAGTATATATTATTAGACATACCACAAGTGCCTCCCTCCACTCCGGGGTGTCAGGAAATATTGGCTTGTGCCTGCTGTCATCCCATCCAACACTACTTTTTTTGGTTACCAGTTTTATATTTGCATAGTCTCTCCTGAGGTTCTTCCACCGAGTTTTTAACTGATCCTGTGTACCCTCGTTCCTCCCCATCTTGATATGCCAATCACGTAGCGTCTCCCTCCACACGTCCCTAGTAAATATTCCATCGACGCACCTACCCATGTCATATTGTCTCCTCAATGCCACAACCAGAGCCTCATCCAACTCTTTCGACCACACAATATGGAACCTCGGGTCGGGTGCAGCCATAGTAGCAATGGCACTGCGATATATCACTTTAGTGTGGGTGTTTAAACGAAACCATTATACGAACCTAGTATGAGACTACGCAGTTGAAAAAAATAACTTGTATTAAAGTAGGCTAAGATAAGATCCATTAGCCGGACTAGACATAAGATCCAAAATGTGTACAACAAATTTGAAATTGTTGTTAAATTTGAAATGGTTGTAGCAAACGCATCATCCAATATGTTCATTACAGGAAAACTACATAAATAGCAAGCATTCAGCATGGCATTCACATTAAACGTGTTCGTATTGCTCATGAGATATACCTGGTAAGCCAAATTGAAGGCTGAAGAGAGTTGCACGGCCAGCGACAGGGTCAGGGACGGTACATACAATAAATTCAGAGGGAATATAGATTAGCCAAAATAGTTGAATTATTTGCAATATAATTAGCAGAATACTAATGGGTGTACATCTTGGTCTACATGAAAAATAAAATCATTCATTCAAGCTAACATTAAAATCATTCATTCAAGATAACATATATCACAAAGCATAATTGTTTCACAACAGAACTGGCATTTGAAGTATATATCCTTATACTAACATATATCACAAAATTCCTATACTAACTGGTAAAAAATTACTAACCTCACAACACAACTGGCATTTGAAGTATATATTTGTATACTAACTCATAAATTTGAATAGAGATGATATGATTCATGACATAACCTCATAAATTTGACCCAAACCTGGTTGCAGAGACTCGACTAAATTTTCGCATGTCTTTCAGTATGTGGTAATGACCACATTTCAACAAGTTGTGTATGTGCTTATTGGTTCGAATTGTATGTTTGTTCCACCAGTCTGTCTATGTCCTAGGTGGCGGGATGAATGAAGTCTGTGCAATTGACCACAAGTCCATATTTCACAAAGTAAAATATTTACAGGTACAATTACAGGTAAGAATTAGAAAATATTGATATATGTCTGCTATATCAATAGTGTGTACAATAGTAACATTGAAAAAATATTGATATATGTCTGTTATATCAATCACGTAAAAATATTTGAGCTTAAGAGGATGTGTGTACAATAGTAACATTGTTCATAGTTAGAAAAGGGCTATAATATGTGGGTAAGTTGAACATAAAGTAAAATAACAAAAACCACCTCATAAAGTCCATCTTGCACAAAGTAAACATTTTTTCTTTTGTCTCTTTTTGGATTGGATATGAATATTATCATCAGATATCTTCAGAAACATCACCTCATAAACAGGGGAAAAATCTTTGAGACAAACATCATATTTGTATTACAAATATTGTTGCTGAAAACACAACGGTAGTTTATCATTTGTTATGAAAATCCCTTCTACATTCTCAATTCGTAATATTACTCTTCCTCACAAGCCTTGTTGTACCAAGTAACCATAATTCATGTACGTATAATGCAGACAGCAGTGCAGTTTCTTTCTGTATGTGCTACTCATATTTAGAGAAATGAAAGGACATGTTGATGTCATTTGTTTCTCGTGATCAAAACTGACTTCACTGAACAATTTGTATAGGAGGGAGAGTAAGGATTTATGTGGAGTGGCGTTTTAGAATAAATCAACCAAGTAAGAAAACTTGAATGTTGTAAAAACTACATTGAATGTTGAAAAAAAAATATTTGCTTAAATGTGAGCCACATGTATGAGTTGTGGCAGATGACGTTCACAAGAATTTTTACAATTCAGGTAGGATATGAATTAAATCTAGTGAATATGTGACATGGATCATATTGGAATGCACGCATCATTTTGCAGACTCCAACCCCAGTTCTTATTCTTCTTTGATTGAAACTAAAAAGATGTGTACTCCCTTAACTCCCTAACTAATAAAACATGTGACAAGGCCACCTTTGAAATTATGTTCTGTAGGTTGTGAATACTTGAGCTTTGAGGAAGATATGCTGAAGTGCATATGGAATGAAGAAGATCATTATAAATATAGTATATGATAAAATTAATGAGACTATGCCATAGTCATTGGAATCGACTTTATGAATTAAATAAGTGAAAATAGTGCATCCACCATTATAGTGTTTGAGGTATCTTCAAACACAAATACAATGAGGTCATTATGTCTATCATTCTATATCCAAATTTAGTGTGACTCTTGGGGGGTTGATGGAAATGAAAGAAACCACATCAAGGATAGCCCAAGTAGATGACTACAAGAACCATCTTTCCATCTTAGAACCAAAACAGGAATCATTGAGAATGCATGAAATAAATGTGTTATGAATCATCAACCTTGCAAGTGTAGTATATGTAGACTACATATTGATGAATTTGTTAAAAGTAACCATTCATCTCATGACATGCAGCGATATTGTGACAAGGTCAACAACAATAGGAACAAGATGCTAGAATATACACAAAAAGATCTGGCCTAGAGTGTTACAATGTGGTAGAATAAGCACAAAAAAATTCCCTTACAAAATTAGACCTAGACAATGCATACAAATTTGTGTTGAGAATATTATTGAACAACAAAACTGAGCCCTACTTGTTACTCGTGTACAATACAACAACAATATCATGGAGATAATACAATAGCCAGCAACCATGTGATTATACAACATCCCAATAACCCCTGTTACTCGTGGACATAATACAACAACAATATTGTCCGAATCAAGCAAGCAGGCAACCAGAATAGAAGAAAATGTGTGTTGTTGTTTGATAAGAATAAATACCTGCTCAGCCGAGATGACGAAAATAGGAGTACGGCCAGACATTGCCAGGGACGAAACATGTGATAAGAAATTGAGAGAGAAATACACATTAGTTTACTGATTAAATCATCTATCGTTATAAGAGTAAAGATAGGAGGCTAGCAAACAGAAAGAAAGAAAAGGGTCGGTGGAGACAAACCTTGCAAGCAGGTCGGCGACTTCCCACAAAAGGGGCTCGGCAGCGGCAGCGGAACAGAAGACTGTATGGAGGGTTTGAAGGTGAAAAGCGAGGAGATCGTTGATGAAGTGCAGAGCTATATAGCAGCTGCGACAGTGCTTGCCCTTGCTAGGGTTTACTGCACGACTTGTACACGGTGAAATGGGGTGCTTTGATGGAAGATGACAACTCGGGAGGGTTCCTTGTCCGTGTGTAGACTGTCAGTGTAGCTCGGTGCTTGCAGACGAGCCACCACACCCATACATCCGCTTGATTGACCTGGTATTCCGCCTACTCCACTGGGCAGGGTTTGCCGTACGTCAGTCGTCTGCCATGGCTTTGCCGCTGGAAATGATGGGTCAACTTTAACTCGCCGATAATAGTAATGGTGAGGTCGTCTCGAGGTCTCGGGAGAGAACAAGGTCTCGGGAGAGAAGAGAGCACAGATTACAGAGCAGAAGATAGAGCAGGTAGAGGGAAAAGGTGAAGAATGTCGGGATGGGTGTGGGGTGAGAAGAGGATCAGATCGCAAAAACCGGTTTGTGATCCGGAATCCCGTCTCTCGTGGGACTGGGAGAACCCGGGTTAGGGGGTTCCGTTATCCCATAACTGAGGTTTTTCAGGGTTACGAACCAAACACAAATCAGCCTCAAACCGGCACTTGTTTGGTATGGTTGGCACAAAAAGACAACACCAAACCGTGTTTTGGTCCCGTGCCAAACGCAGGCTTAGGTGTGCCTAGCTAGAAAACCTAAATACGGTGCCGGTTTTCCTGTTACAAGATGGGCATCGAGTACATTATCATGTGTGGCAATATTGGGCAACCAATGGAGGGTGAAGGATTGCATCATGTCGAAATAACGGAAAAGATAGGTCGTGCTGACGCAGTCTAGGAAAGCCGCTTCGGAAAGTAAGCATCTTGGGTGTGATGGGCTTTCCACCATGTTGTCAATGTCTGCAAAGCCGTGGTTGGAGAGCAAGCCGTGGTTGGAGAGCTCACAATTGGAAGCATGCAAACACCAACCCACATTCACCAGTAATGAAAGCTGGGAAACATCAAGGACACTGATGGAGCCATGGAAAGCAGAGACGACAAAGTGGTAGCTACGAAAGGACGTCCGGGGAAATTGTACTATAGAGTACATCTACTCATAGATTTGATTGAGCTCTAGTACTGTAGTCTCCTCTCTTCCATTATGACAGACATCGGCATCTCATCTACTAGTTATAACCACACAAAAAAAAAAACGATCGTCCTTTTGATGAACTGGACATATTTATGCATGTCAACATCTTGCCACATGCATTCACTTATTTTTAGGTTTACTTCCTCGCCGTTGTTTCTTTTACTAACTAGTAAAGACACGTAACATGCACGTGAACACTATATTGATTCATTTTCAACTTGTTAGTATAGTTATAAAACTAGGAGGATACGACGTCTATAGCAGCCGTTATGTTTTTCTTGGGATTGCTGAACATTGAACAGTCCCAAGGAAAAATCCTAACAAGTCGGGTGTCTGTGATAAACGATAACGGAGTGTGTATTCTATAAGAGCTTAATTTTCTTCACGCGTGGGGAGCGGATACGCACGTCTCACGCATTTTAAAACAATCTCCCCCAACACTCCAAAATCACCGCACCAGTTGGACCTACCTCCCTATGTCTGCAATCCTATCCCCTACTACCTGCTCCTCACCCACCTCTCTCTCCCTCTCTCTCTCCCTCCCTCTCTCACTCTCTCATTCTCACACATCCGCCACTCCACTTGTCACCCCTTTTCTCTCACACACACA